>JAJEJO010001809.1:182381-217711 GCA_020662805.1 Glaucomys volans
TGTGTAGTTTTAAGGAAAAAGAAGAGTGAAAATCTAAGTACAATATTAATGGATTCCCAGAGTAAAGGGTGGCAAGTGGAATACTGTTGTTTCATGGGCACCATAGGAAGAAGAGTTGTATGAACCCATAAATGATATCAAATGAAGCAAAACTGTGGTGGAGAAAGAAGTGGAGCATGCTGCATATCATTAGAAGAAGGTCACTTGGCACACTTGCACTGAGCATTTATCATAGAGGAGGTTGATAGAAATTAAATTGCAAAGGGTTATTAGAGAAAAGGGTATAAAGAACCCAAGATGTAAAATCACAAAGAATATGATGGATGGTGACAGGAGGGAAAATAAACAGGAGTGGACAACTCAAGGTAGAGTTTTTTTTTAAAAGAGATGACAGTGAATCTATACATAGAGGAAAACAAAATTGGTAATTACTGAGCAAAAGCTTGAGATGTTAGGAAGAAGGATGGGATCCTAGGAAAAGTGGAATCCTAAGAGTTAAGAGGCTTGAGCAATGGGGCTATCCTTGAAAATGAGAGGCATACTTTCTCTCTGACATTAGGGAAGTTTCAAGGGGAACGTGGGATGCTGACTTGGCTCAAATCACTTACCTTAATATTTTTGTATTGCATTAGAAAACAACTCAAAGGAGCCTGAGAGAAAGAGATTGGGGCTTAAAAAGAAAGAGATCAATTAAGAGAATATACCAGGGAATTAGTTAACAGTGAATGGAAGCACTGCTGACAGTGCTGAAACTCAAATATAAATTAGGATAAAAGAGCTAAGTCAAGTAAGAGCCACAGGCAGGCTAATAATGAGGTGCTTCAAACAGATATCATTTAAATATTAATTTGATTTTTTTAAAAAAATGAAAATGAGATTGGCTTTATAATGTAACAAGATCAATTTACATTTTACCAATTACATTTGAAATCTTATGTAGATACCTGCATTTTAGTAACCTTTACATTTTAGCCCTGAAAATAATGGTGAGAAAAGGGATGGAACCCTGGAACTGAAAGAACATGTAATCTATAGCTTCAGCATGATGGGCTCAGTCACTCCAAGTCTAGTTGCATTTGTACAGTTATGTGGCTTCCTTCAAAGGCACTTTGTTGCTTAGAAGCATGAATAAGGATTCGGGTTTGTTCATTCATTTGGTAGCTACGTTAAGGCTATGAGGCAGTGATATATACCTCAAGGAATTCACTTTGCTCCTATAGCATAGTGAACTTGTTATCTGTCTTTTGTATTAAAAAGAGTTAAATGTAAAAGATAACATCATCATCTGACATGTACTCAGTTTATGTTGAGAAAATTGGATAAAGTGTGAGGAGGGTAATAGATTCTAAATTTAAAAAAAAAGGTTTCTACTCATAACTGAAAGTGATAAAAAAATATACCAGCAGACTATGATAAGATATATATGTATATTAAAATTCTGAGAGCAACAATTAAGAAAACTATAAAAGCAACATATTCATGTTTATGAAAACACCAAATAAATAAAAACAAATTTTTTTAGAGGTTTAGTAGCCCATGAGAAGGTACATACAAGAAAGAAAGAGAGGGAAAGAAATGATAAGCAGGGAATGAATAGAATAAATCACAAAATAGACTTTAAACTCTAAAATGTCAATAATTACTCCAAAATAAATAGTCTAAATATACCAATTAAAAGATAAAGATAAGAAGAATGGATTAAAAACTGGCACACCAAATATTCTGACTATAAGAAAATTGCTTCAAACATAACGACATATTAGGTTAAACAAAAGGACGAAAAAAGTTACATGTTGCAAGGATTGATCAGGAAATAAAGTAGGAGTTCTGTTAATATTGGACAACGTAGACTTCAGAGCAAAGAAAGTTTCTTGGGGCCAGCAGGACATTACATAATGATAAATGGGTCAGTCCACCAAGAAGACATAGTAATCCTAATGTGCAGCAAACACGAGTCTTCAAAACCATGAAGCAAAAACTGATAGAAGTGACATAAGGAATAGATAAATTCATAATTATAGTCACATCCTGTTCTCAGCAACTGACAGAACTACTAGACACAAAACAAGCAAAGCTATAAAGGAATTAAACAACTGGATCTAATTGACATTTATAAAACGTTCCACCCAACAACAGGAGAACACATATTCTTCTAAGAACCTATGTACCAAGAGCTACATTCCCCAAGGTAGACTATGCTGAGTCACAAAGCAAACCTCAACAAAAATAGTAATGAAATCTTATAGAATAGATTCTTGTATCTTATTGGAATCAAACTAGAAACCAATAACAGAAATTCTAGAGTAAAAATTCCAAGCACCTGCAAATTAAAAAGCATACTCCTAAATAATCAATGGGTTAAGGAGGAAGTCTCAGTGAAAAAGGAAAATATACAACTGAATAATAGTGAAAATACAATTATATCCTCTTAAGAGAATGAAACTCTAAGCCATAGCCAAGACTGGTGGCACATGCCTATAATCCCAGAGATTAGTCTCAAAATTAAAAATACAGATGGTTATGGGATATGGGTCAGTAGTTAAGCACTCCTGAGTTCAATCTCCAGTACCAAGAAAATGAAAAGTCCTAGACTGGGAGAAAAAAAATTTGAAAAATGCCTATCTATTAAAGGATTTATATCCAAAGTACACAAAAGAACTTTTAAAACAAGTATGTTAGTTAGCTTTCTATTACTATAACAAAATGCCTGAGATAATCAACTTTAAAAAACAAAAAGGTTTATTTTGCCTCATAGATTTGTAGGTGTCAGTTCATGATCAGTCAATCCATTGCTTTCAGGCTGTGGCAAGGTTTCATATCCTGGCAGGAAGTGTGTGGTAGAATAACCTACTCACCTTGTGGCAGCTGGGAAGCACAAAACAGAAGAGAAAGGGCCAAAGTTCCAATATCCCCTTCAAGGACACACCTCCAGGTGACTGAAAAACCTCCAGCTAGGCCCCCCGCAGAAGTATGTTTTCTTACCTAACCAAAATAGTGCCATGGACTGGGGACCAAGACTTTTATACATGGGACTTTGGGGGACCCTTAACCAAACCACAGCAACAAGAAAGCAAACAACCCAATTTAAACATAGGGAAAAGACATGAAGAGACACTTCACCATACAGATGAAAATAAGTGTAGGAAAATAGGCTAGATATCATTTGTCATTAGAGGGTTGCAAATTAAACAATAAGACCAACTCCACACATTAAAATGGTTAAAATCCAAAAGCTGACAACACCAACAGCTTTGCAAGGATGTGGAACAAAAGGGACTCCCAGTCATTGCTGGTGGTAATGCAAAACTTTGCAAGACAATTTGATAATTTCTTTCAAAACTCAACATTGTCTTACTAAATGTTGAGGGTTGAATTGTTTCTCTCAAAAAGGATATGGTGAAATCCTGACCATACTATCTGTGAATGTAACCCCATGTGCAGATGTAGCCAAGTTAAGATGGGATCATACTGGATTACAATTGGCCATAACTCCAATGACTATGTCCTTACAAGAAAAAGGAAACAGAAATATAGACGATGACTCACAGAGGAGGAAGATGGTCACATGAAAATGGAGGCAAAAATTAGAGTGATACACCTATTAGCCAAGGATTGCTAGAAAACACCAGAACCTAGGAAGAGTCAAGAAAGTAGTCTTTCCTACAGCCCTAAGAGGGAACAAGGCCCTGCTGACAACTGGATTTCAGACTTCTAGCTTCCAGAACTTCAGGAGAATAAATTTCTATTATCTTAAGCCAGCTTGTTTTGGTAATTCATTACAGCAGCCCTTGGAAACAAATATAGTCTGTAGTTTAGCAGTTGTTCTTATAGGCATTTAACCAGCTGATTTTGAAGACTTATGACTTCATCAGCAGGACTATGCTATTGAAGTGTTTTCTCAGAGTGATGCTGAGCCATGTATGGCTGACCACATGGCTCTCCAGAATCAATAACAGTGAATGCAGGTGGACATCTTGGAGAAAGGATGCTCTCCAGGACATGATCTCAGCACTGGACAAGCTTCCTTCCACCTTCTAAGTCAACCTTGGAAATCATTCGAATCTTCATTATGGCATACAAATCGTTCAGCATTCTCCATTTTGGCTGAAGAAACATTTCACAGTTCTCTTTCAAGACAAAAAGCAATGTATAAAAATTTACAAATTATACTATATGTTTTCCTTATATTGCCTCTATTGAATTAGCCAAATTTACTAAAGGGAAAAACATCTAATTGATATGAGTCATCTTTTTATGGTGATAACTGAAAGTTATAGATATGTTCATAATTTCTAAAATGCATTTTAAAAATGAGACTATAAAATGATCTTCGTTTTTTCCGGAACTTGTCATTACATGATACAGGTAAGCTTTTTAGGGAATTGTAATAACTTTTCCAGATTAATTGCCTATCATTAGTAGTGAAAAACAAATAAATACTGCCTTGTGAGATTCTGCATCTTAAAATTTGAATAAGGAAAGGTCCATAAATGGGGGATTCATTTTTTTTTTTTTTTTTTCCAGCGAGTGATTGAACTCAGGGACACTCGACCACTGAGTCACATCCCCAGTCCTATTTTGTATTTTATTTAGAGACAGGGTCTCACTGAGTTGCTTAGGGTCTCGCTAAGTTGCTGAGGCTGGCTTTGAACTCGCGATCCTCCTGACTCAGCCTCCCAAGTCACTGGGATTACAGGCGTGCACCACCGTGCCCGGCTATTGGGGGATTCTTTAAACAAAAACTTTAAGTAGCAAATTCTCTTATCATTTAAAAATAGTCCATACATAAAACTTCTCCCTATACACAATCATATCAGTTGTGTAAAATAAGATATATCTTGTCTGATATCTCACTTTATGGAACCTCTTCATGAAATGTCAATTATTTCATCAGTGTTCTAAATGTCATCTAGGAGATTAAAAGAAATCAGTGTGCATTTTGAGTATGAAAATACCTTAGGAGGAGGAAAGAACAGAATCCAATGGGGTTAAAATTGTGTTGCAGGACAGTTTTGTACCTGTGTATTACTTACAGTTCTTGAAACTTTCTTGCTTCCTGTATTCATACATGTCCTAAGGCAATGACATTAAAATCAAATTAAGAAGAATATAGTGCAGGTATAGGGGAGAATGGCCTCTGTGTTAATTTCTTGACAAAATGCTTCTATGTAAATACTTTTGAATCAGTAATTTGTATTACGGTGTTTACTCAAACCATATGGTCGCCCACACATTAAGTTTGCACCCAGGCCTGTAATTTTAACTACTCAAGAACTGAGACAGGAAAATGGCAGGTTCAAGGTCAGCTGGGCTTAGTGAGACCTGTTTCAAAATAAAAATTTAAAAACTTTAAAAGGGGCACCAACCAGGTGCGATGGTGCACACCTGTAATTCCAGTGGCTTGGAAGGCTGAGGCAGGAGGATCCCGAGTTCAAAGCCAGCCTCAGCACAGGCAAGGTGCTAAGCAACTCAGTAAGACCCTGTCTCTAAATAAAATACAAAATAGGACCGGGGATATGGTTCAGTGATCAAGTACCCCTGAGTTCAATCCCCGGTACCCACCCCCCCCAAAAAACAACCCTATTTACTAAAGATGTAAAGAAATCACTTTATAAGAAGAAAAAGAATAATCATAATTTAGACTATTTAAAACAATATTTCAAAAAGGCCAGAATTATAACCCTACTGTCAATATTCTTTGAACTTAAAATCTGTTGTTAGACATTTTTATTCCTATAATCATACCATGCATCCTATTTGTTTTTGTTAACTATTATCAATAATAGGATAGCAAAATTACAATCATATAATACTGGGCTCACATTTGGCAGGCAGTCCACAATAAGCCGTCTGTTTTGGGAGCACTTAGGCAATGCCTTCAGTAGCTGCCTGGCAAAAATGTAAATCTGGGCCAGACCACCTCAAGGACACCTCTGCCAAGGTGTATCTGCTGGGCCTGGTGGGAGCAGAGGTCTCTCCCAGACCTGGCATTGGTGACTGACATGCCCTCAATGGATGTCAGGGGAGGCCTCATTGCTACATATGACTTTGTGGCCCCTAAACCATTAGCATCTCCCAAAGAAGAAAAGAGGACCAGGGACCATGCCTTCTGCCTGGTTACAGTCATGCTGCCTTAGAAAGGCAGGGAAGCCTGCTCTTGATGACTGCATGCTGCATCCTAATGTGAATGGCATTCAGCTTTTTCACCAGATCATTCAAGTAGAAAGGGTGCAGAGAAAGTCAACTATAATCACTCAGTGCAGAGCAGAGAGCATCATTTTATATTCAAGAATAAATCGTCTGAGCAGTAAATGTCACTGGGGTAAGT
This sequence comes from Glaucomys volans, assembly GCA_020662805.1. Classification (NCBI taxonomy): domain Eukaryota; kingdom Metazoa; phylum Chordata; class Mammalia; order Rodentia; family Sciuridae; genus Glaucomys; species Glaucomys volans. The sequence continues at coordinate 188,710 of JAJEJO010001809.1, forward strand.
CCTATAACTGGAAATAGGAGAAAAACATTGGACAGTTGAGGAAACTCCAGAAGAAGGGGTGGGGGAGGTAAAGGAAATCCTGAGAACAAAATAAAAGAGCATTATATTTATTCAGATTCAGAAAAAGACTTCTGAACAAAATAGTGATGCTGGGATGCTTAACTACTGCATCTGTATAGCAGAAAGTGGGTAGGGGAACTATAATTTCATGGAAAGTTCTTTGGGAAAACTCCATTTTGTCTTTCTTTTTAAAAATGTAGCTGGGCATGGGGACAACACACCTGTAGTCCCAGGAGCTCAGGAAGCTGAGGCTTTGATCACAAGTTCAAAGCCAACCTCAGCAACTTAGCAAGGCCCTAGCAACTTAGCAAGACTTTGTCTCAAAATAAAATAAAAAAGGGCTGGGGATGTGGTTCAGTGGTTGAGCGTCCCTGGTGCCAAAAATATTAAAAAAACAAAATGACAGAAATGTAATTGAATGCCATAATTCTTATTATAAGAACAGGAAATATATTCATCAAGAACAAGTTCATTTTCTTGAAGTTCCATATTATGGTCTATTACAGGTGAACAAGTGGCAGGTTATGTGCTGTGGTTAAATCCTTGGATGGAGAATGAAGATTGGGGTGGATACTATCTGGGATATAGAAAGGGCTTCAAAAATTTGCAATAATGAACTTCTTAGCTGAGTTGGAGGAATGAATGTTTGTTGTATTATTCCTTATATCTTTATGTTATGCCTAAACATAAACATTGCATTATTTTAAAAAAGAGAATTAGGTATTCAGGTAGTATTTAGAGTAAGGAGAAGAGGAACAAGAAAGAATTCAGAGAGGCAGAGGATGAGAGGAAGAAAAGAAGAAGAGAGAGAACAGAGAAGGGATGGTAGAACCTGATTAGAGGTCACACCATGCCGTTTGCTAGGGTCAAGGGCACTATCAGTTAGTGCCTGCCCCAGTTGAACGCTTAGAGCTCTGTAAGCATTTCCCTCCAACCATGAGGTTCAAGCAGCTGCCCCTGGCATTCCTATTCCTACAACCCAGCTATAAAGCAGCTTTAGCTAATTCAAAAAAATTCTTCCAAAGGAAAAAAAAAGAAGGGGCAACAACTGCAATTCTATTAAGAGGAAAAGAAAGGAAAAAACCCAACCATCATACATGTGTGAATGAACCCGAAACAGCTCTAAACTACTCCCCTTTGGGGACAGAAGCAGATGTTTTAGCCAAGTTCAAAATGAAATTGCACATCCCTACAGACCCTTCTCTGCCATCTCTGTATAATTTACTATGATTTACATGCAAGTTGTCTGCATAGTTAATCTTCCTTTATAGCATCTGGTATTTATCATCAGAAACAGATTGGTGAGGATTCTGGAGAAGCTCTTCATATATTGTGGATTTGAAACATTCCTCTCCATGTCTGTTTCTTTAAAAGTTGAAGTGCAGCTGAGTACAGGGAAATATGCAATATTAAGTAGGGGGGTCATTCACACTTTCAGGCTTCCTAATGCGACTTAAATGAATCAACCAGTGAGGTGAAAATAAAGGGCACTAAATTTTATAGCTGAAAGGACTCTAAAAATCTTCTAGTCTGCTTCCTTGGTTTCCATACGTGCCAGATAGCTTTCACAAGGAAACTGAACCATGAGCAATTATGGCCAAGTTGAAGCTGCAAGCTAAGTTCTCGTGTCACTCAGGATTGCCTTGAGTTTTTGGGTTTTTCCCAAATGAAAAAAAAGAAAAAGAAAAAAAATTAGATTATCCATTTAAGAGTGATATCTAAGATGCTGTTGTGATTTTAAGTGTTTCCCAGGATTCATGCATTGGAAGCTTGAATCCGATGCAGTGAGGTGGGGAGGTGGGACCAAGGGGAGGTGAGAGGGTCATGGGTGAAACTCTCATGAATAGAATGACATGATTGTCTTAAAGGAGGGTCAGCTACTCAAGACCCGGTTGTTGTGCATTGAGTCTGTCCCCCATGCCCTGTCTCATTTGCATGCACTTGCTTCTCTTTTTATCTCCTGCCATGTTATGACGTGGCACAAAGGCCCATGCCAGATGCCACCATTATACCTTTAAACTTCCCAGGTTCCAGAACTGTGAGCTAACTAAACTTCTTCCCTTTATAAAGTATCTGTTCTGTGTTGTCCTGTTATAATAGACAAAGGAAATTGTTCCAATTCCATAAGTGAAATCAGCACCACAGTCAATTGGCCCAAGAGATCAGGACACTGTACCTCCCAAGCAGGCACTTTCATATGTTGGTGACATTTAACATCTCTCGATGTTCATTCCAGAGATGCAGGGCTGGGTCCTGCCAGGCACAGACCTTTGTAGGTCACTGGGTTGGACCCTTGTTGCTTCTCATATGCTATAGTTTTTCCTGCACTGTGATCTGCGGCTTCAATTTAGAAAAATCTAAAAATGAACAAACAGATGAAAGATCAGAGAAGTGTTTATCCTTTGGAGCAAAGCTGTAACTTTTAGCATTCTGCAATCATGGCAAATTTAAAAATTAATAAATAATTGAAAATTAGAATTCAATGAGAGCTCAGAAAATGACAGTAATTACACAAAATTCAAATGGAAAAGTTGCACTTTACATGCTTTGGGATGGGGCAGTTTTTTTCTTGGTCTATTTCTTAGCTCCTTTTTTGAATATTTTAGTGCTTCATTACACTAAGCAGAATATCAAGAAAAACTTTGCAAACATCTTCATTTTTATAGTAATATTCTCCAGCTTTCCATATACTGGCAAAAATAATAGATTATAGATTTCTGAAATATAATTATAATCTATAATTATAGATTTCTGAAAATATAGCAGCTTGTAGTTCCATGTGAAATAAAAATAAGTATAGTTAAAGGTTAATTTAATTCACAAACTTGTAGTTATCTGAATTAACTAGGCTTTAAATTTAATGTACCAGATCTGACAATTTTGTGAATAAATTAAGTCATTCTTAATATATTTTAATATACCTAAACAACAAAGTATCTTAAACTTTGTAAAGAGAGAATGTGAACAGAGAAATGAGAACTTGCTATGAATTCTAGAACATTAAGGCCTAGCTAGTTTCTGCCATGTGTCACCCTGAGCAGACCACTTACTTTGCCTGATTCTTAGTGTTCTGTTTTGTATCAAAGGGACACTGGATGCCTCTTGTGCCTGGCTTCTGAGACTCCAGAAGAATGATGCATGTTAGAGATGTTTACAGTTTGAAACACTGTGTTCAAGTATATGTTTTGTTTGTGGCATCATTTTTTTAAGTAAAGCATGTGTTTTAGTTTTCTTGAAAAGTAATGATTTCAATAGACAGAACTAAGAAACATCGTCCCCATCCCTGTCCCAGGCTATAAAATATCAAGAGGCTTTGTTTTCCCAGGTTGGTGAACTCTACTTTGCTTTAGTTCTGTTGGACTCGACCTCTTTCTTTGTATTCTCTTGCCACTCACAGTCAGATTTCCCATCACTAGACCCCACCATTGCCTTGCTGGCAGACTCCACCCAAGTGGCTGGAGTTCAAGGGCACCCCTAAGAGTGAAAATGTCTGAAACTGGAATGACCAAAGAAGGAGCCTCACTCCAATTTATCAACTGACTGTGGATAAAGGGGGCATGACATTCATTCATTCAGTAAACATTACCATACAGCTGTTTGCCAGATACTCTTCTAGCTGCCTGGGGTGCACAAATGAACAAAATGGACAAAAATGCCTTCCCTGGTGGAGCTTACCTTTGAGAATAAAAGACCAAGACCATCAAAGCTCCAGAAAGGTCAGATAGCAGGTAGAATGGACGATGCCCAAGGAACAACAGGATAAAGCCTAAGAAATGTTCATCCTCATCCATGACTCTGCAGTCCAAAGTACAGACCCAGACTTGACCATGGTTTGACTGAATACCACCAGGAAGAGTAAGTAGTTAATCTTATTTTTATCATGAATTTCACAGACATAGAGAATATAATTTTATGGTAGTAATTTTTTTCCTTCTCTCTGATATTAGTGTCCCAAACATACTCACCTGCGGTCTACAGGCCTTAACAGGGCAGCTTTTGTGCAGCCTGAAATCAGGACAAGTGGAGCTTACTGTGCGCATCCCTATTCCTCCTGGAATTAGGTGGCACCATAAGGCCAGGTGACTGGAGTTCAAGGGCACCCCCTAAGAAGTAGACATTCTCACTCTAGTCCTCTCTGTGTCCTGTCTGTAGGACACGGCTGCCACTTAGATCCTGGTTCTTACCCAAGTTCTACACAAAGCTCGAGGCCTGTGAACTGATGAAGCTCTTGGGGGCCACCTGCCTCAGGGACCAAAATTGTGAATGAAACCAAGCCAGAGAATCAGTTAGCAGCCCAGCATGAGCCACAACAGAACTTCAACAGAAAGCAGGGCCTCTGATCCTCAGCCCTGGGCTCACATGCATCCTATGCTTTTATGAAATAGTGTTGTTTGGGGCCTTTATTGTCACTTTTCTTTCAGTGATGTAGATGGTGTGTTGGATGTTTTTCTGAGAATGTCAATATCAATTATTCATATTTTTCTCAAATAATAACTACTTATTTTTGAGAGTGAAGAAGGCAACAGATGCTTCTACAAGAAAAGAAAAACGAAAGACCTTGATCCATGTATTTAGAGTAATATCTGAAAACAAACAGGGTTCAGGTCCAGAATAAATGTAGACAATCCCTTCCAGAGCCAAAGAACATAAAAAAGTTTATTAACACATTACATCTGTGTTAACAAAGTCAAATTGGTATATATTCCAAAGAAGAACTTGATTTTTCTCTGAGACTGTGTTCATTGTAATATGGTCCTTCTGAAAGATAATTAGTTTGTTTAATACACTACATTAACATTGAAATAAAAGAAAATAGTGAGCATTTTCCAACTAAAATCCACAGTTTAAATTGAGATATAAAAGTGGTTCTCAGTTTTAAGATACAAAAGTAATCATTTTCAGAAGTTTTAAGATGTAAAAGTGAGAAACTAAGGCAAATGTCTAAGGTAGGATTGCCAGATAAAATACAAGATGCCCAGTTTAATTTGAATTTCATATGAATAACTGATAATTTTTTCGTATAAGGAAATGCTTCAAAGTTAACTGGGCTTCCATGTTTAATTTGTTAAATATGGCAACTGTAATCTAAAGGGTAAATTTTGTTTCCAAATACTACTACTGAATAAAATCCAAAGTATGTATGATGACCAATTAATTTGCATAATTCAATACTATTTCAAATCTCCCTGAGGCAGGGTTTCTTGACATTGTCATTACTGACATTTTGGGCTAGGTAATTCTATGTTGTGGGGGACTGTGCATTGTTAGATGCTTAGTAGCTGCCCCTGGTCTTCACCCAGTAGATACCAGTAAGCACCCCCTAGTTGTGATAACCAAAATCCAGACACTGCTAAATACCCTGGCATGGGGGTAGGGGGAACTCGCCCCTGGTTGAGGACCATTGTTCTGAGGGAAGAAGCATATTTGTAAGTGTGGTTATATATTTTAGTAGAAAACTAGCTTGACCTGGCTAGAAAGAAGGAAAAAGCCATATTTTATACAGTTTCATTTTGAAGTGTCTGGGAGAGACACAAATGGAGGATTGATGGGAAATCGAGGAGCTGTGGAGCTGGCAGAGGTGGGATTGTTTTGCACTCTGAGGCTCTATTAGCAAAGCTTCTGTTTGCTCCAGGGGCTCTAAGGAAAAGGCAGTGGGAAGTCCTCGTGACAAGGCTCAGGTTCCCAGCATAGCCTTATCCAGGCTTTGAAAGAACAGTCAGTACAGAGTCCACTGATTTCTGGAAAAGGAGTGTTTTATTTGGATAGTAATAACTGAAATTCCAACCTAGACCACCTAGCTGAATAACCACGTGTGCTTGTCCAGAAAAATAAATGGCCAAGAGATGCATTGAGAACCAGAGTAGGCGCACTGTTTACTGTTTGATTTTCAGAAATGAATTTGACAGGGAATTTTGCAGAGGTGTTGCTGCTTCTGTTTTCCTCCAAGAAAACATAAGATTTTAGTTTACTCTTTAACCAAGAAAGTTATGTAGTTATACATATTACAGAGAATTTTTAAAAGAATTAACCTTTTAAGAATTCATGGCTTTAAGCACTCTTCTTTGGTCATATAGTGAGAATCACTAATCATTCTTTCCTCCAAGGAATTTTCAGCATAATCCTACTTTCCACTCAAATTCTACACTGTTGCCAGATTGGAGTGAAAAAGCAAATCTACTTCCAATAAAGAGAGACTCAAAAGAACAGTAGTTCAAACTAGATTCCAAAGAGAATATACGAATTTCTTATTCTGCTTTTATTGATTTGAAATTTGAAATTCACAATTTTGTATTTTGTGAGGAGGATAAAGTAATTTTTTTTCTTTTCCTTTTTTTTTTTTTTGGTGCTGGGGAGAAAATTTTCTTTTAGTTGAGTCATTGTAACTAAATTTCAGGGACAATTATCCACCAATACTACTTTTTAAAAAAAATTATCTCAAAGTAATTCTGCTGTAAGGGTAAAGCAACTCATTTCTGATCCAAAATTCTTTTTCAGACAAACATAATCTACAAGATTGAAAAATGCATCAAAAACCCATTACCCTTAGGATAAAGTCTAGAATCCTTAATGCAGTCTACAAGGTCTTAAATGATCTGACCAGAGCAGGCCACACCTACCCCAACTTTTAGAAAACAGGTTAAAAATGCTCTAACATTGAGATCCAAAAAGAGAGTACCTCAAATAGGATGGGGTTGATTATTCTTTCCTAAAAGGGTGGAAGTGTGTGGGTGTTCCAGGGCTTATAGGAAGCTTGATTCCTAATGCCATGCTGTGACTCCCTACTTCCTATCTTATTGCTCCTCTGCAATTGAAGCATTCTCCTATCCATATGGTCAAAGCTCCCTCACCACCACCATCTCTGGGTCCCAACTTATAGAAAGGTGGGCAGAGATGCAGGAAAATAGCTTCTTTTTGAAGAGGTGTCATAGGGTGGTTTCCCCAGGAAACACACCTGAGATGGAGATGAGCATACAGGAAGTTCATTAGGGAGTGCTTCTTGGATCACCAGCTGTGGGGAGAAAGGAAGGAAGCAGGATGGGTAGAGGGAAAAGTTAAGGTTCAGGACAAACCACAGTTAAGTGTCAGCTCAACCAACATGGAGCACTGAAGCTAAGATGATCTTTAGGAGCTAGGGTGAAATGTTGGGCCTTCATATCCACAAAGCACAGAAGCAGAAAGAGCTAAAAATGGAGCAGGAACAACTGAGCAGTCACTGGTATCTGGTGACGTCTTGTAAGTAGAGATGACTACACCAAACTTACCTGAGTCCCCATGGCTCTGCAGGAAGGGGTTCATTAGAAGCCTACTTTCAACCTGCTCCTCCAAACCCAAAGTCACACAAAGAATTGGTATTAGATGTTTTTCTAAGGTGCACTGCATATCAAAACAAGACCTTTAATGTACAGGGTACTGAAATATGATTTGGTTTTTCAAAGAAAACTGTAATTAAATTGACCCAAGATAACATTAATAAAAACGTGTCACTTTCTATTAATGTTACTTGGTGTTTAGCATAATAATGGTGTGTAGAAAGGAAGGCGACTAAGAAGTGTTCACTTGCCTAATATCTCTGTTTCTAAACAAAGTAGCCAGACCAGTTTCTGCCACGGATTTGACCAGGGACTGGAACTCATAAAGAAGCCACCATTTAGAGATGAGATAAAAGGAGCCCATGAGAAGCCTATAAGAAGACCAGGTAATAAAACCCTGACCACTAGTGGTGCTGTATTAGATGGCTTGGGTTAACCAGCAGAGTAATCCTTTCTCCTACAGTTTGAATAAAAGAGAAAGCCAAGCATGCAATGATGTGGAACATGGTGAAGCTACAGAAATTGAAACAGAGAGAATATGGGGGACCATGAAACATCTGACTCTAGAGTACCAGAGACTCCTAGAAATGTTTTGGTCTCTTTCCACAAGTAAATTGTCTGTCTCTATAACCAATAACTTACATGTGCCTAATGAGAAAGCCCCTATCTCCACTTGCAAATATGGTAGAAAACGAAGATCCAGAATCACAGCTCTGGAGATCCCACTCTCCTAAAGTAGTGGTGTTAGTGCCATAGATTAAAGTGTCCTTAGAAAATCTCCAACCCTACTGATGTTGCACAGGGTCACCATGAAAGCTCCTCCTTGAACTCTCCTGTCCAGCACTTGGCTCTGCCAGAGATACTCTCTCTTTTCTCCCTTCTCCTCTATTCCCATTCCCTTTCAGAGACCCAGTGCTGAAATATAGCAGATTTCTCAGCTGTGTAAGAAAGAGCCATACAGATCCCTCAAAAATGGAGCAAGTTTTTAATTTATTATATTGCAGTGCTGGGGATCAAATTCAGGGTATTCTACATACTTAGGCAAGTGCTCCCCCAACTTTCAATTTCTCAATACCGGAAGCATCTTGCCAGTTTTTGTATTCATATTCATTCACGTTCTCTCTCTCTCTCTGTCTCTCTGTTTCTCTGTCTCTCTCTCTCTCTCTCTCTCTCTCTCTCTCTTCTTTCTCTCTCTCTCTCTCTCTGTTTTAGTCAGATTTTTCACTACTGCAAATAAAAGAACAATTTTAAAGGAGGGAAAGTTTATTTGAGGGCTCCTGGTTTCAGAGGTCTTAGTCCATAGAAGGCCATCTCCATTCCTCCAGGCTTGAGGTGAGGCAGAACGTCATGGTGTCAGTGTGGCAGAGGGAAGCAGCTCACATGGTGGTCAGGAAGCAGAGAGAGAGAGAGTCTCCACTTGCCAAATACCAATATACCCCAAAGCCACACCCCCAATTCCTACTTCCTCCAGCCACATCCTACCACTTCAGTAACTACTCAGCTAATCCCTATCACGGGGGTTAATCACTGATTGGGTTAAGACTCTTACAACCCAATCATTTCTCTTCTGAACCTTGCATTGTCTCACATTGAGCTTTTGGGGGACACCTTACATCCAAACCATAACACTCTCTTTAAGTAAAAATAAAGTGATACCTCTGTAAAGGGCCCACCTCTGGGATTTAGCATTAGAATATTAGTTGCAATAGCTGGTTTTGACAGCCTGCCCAAAATACTCTCATATTTTGAGAGTAACCATGCTAACCCATGCTACTACCATCAGTGTAGCATGGGTTAGAAAGCAGGCTTCTTAGGCATAGTGGCAAACACCTGTAATCCCAGAGGCTCAGGAACCTAAGCAGAAGCATTGCAGATTCAAAGCCAGCCTCAGCAACTTAGCAAGGCTGTAGGCAATCTAGTGAGACCCTGTCTCAAAATAAAAAGGTCTGGGGATGTGGCTCAGTGGTTAAGTGCCCCTAGGTTCAAATCTCACTCCCTCCCAGGAAAATTTAAAAAATTTAAAAAATAAAAACAGGCTCCAGTTTTCACAGATCTGGATATTAACCCCAGTTCTGCCACTCATGCTGTGTGGCCAAGGAAGAATCATTTTATCCTTTCTAAATCTTCATCTCCTCATTTGTAAAATAGGGACATAATAATAGTATCTGCTTCACATCACTCTTTTGAGAATTAAATGATGTAAAATTAGCTCTTGGCATAGGGCCTAAAATGTAGTAAGCACTTCATTTTAAGCATAAATGGCAGCTATTATAGTAGCTACCCCTTAAAGAAGTCTCCTCAGAGGAAACTTACCCTAAGGCAAGAAGAAAGAACTCAACCTGTTCCAGGAACAAAAACCTCTGAAGGAGAGATTCCAGCTGGAGCTCAGAGCCCAGCTCTTATCTGCATTACCTGCCCAGCTTCCCAGGAACTTGTGGCTGAGTCCCATAGAGATGGGGGATAAATGAATTGTGAAAAGAAGTGCTTCATTAAAAACTCCAGGAGGCTTTGGGTTACAACTTAGTGTCACCCTGGCACCACCACAGCTTCCTACAATACAAATGTCCCACCAGACCCAGAGGGAGATGACCTGTCAAACTTCACTGCAAAATGCTGCACAACTTTGAAATCTCACAGGATCCAAGTGTCAGAGGTGGTACTTAGCCGATGTGGCAATGGTGTCCAACAAGCGACTGTGGCCTCCAGCTGATGTGACAATGCCACCCACACACAATTATGGTTCCCAGTAGACATACCAATGAGTTCTGGCAGACAGGACAATGTTCCCTAGAGGGTGTGGTGGTATTTCCAGAAGTAGAATGCTGCGCTGTGGGTGATAGAGCAGGATCCTTGCAAGCATCAGCAGTCTCAAGCTGATGGAAATGTTAGGGAGATCAAAGATCTCTGAGGCCCAGTAGGAGCTGAAGCCCAAGGATGTGGAAACAGCACGTGGTTGGGGAAAGAGAAGAGGAAAGTGTCTAACACCATGCAGCTGCCACTAGCATTTATTTATGACCATGTTATAGCCAAGGTATAAGGGATGTGAAGAAGAGGCTGCATTGGGCTGGAATAAGGAAAATAACTGGGAAGCTGCAGAATGCATGTCTGTCATCTGAGGCCACCAATAAGAATAAAGCAGAGTTTCATTTCCAGTGCTGTGTTTCAGTGAGAAAGTAGAAGGAACATTGGACCAGGACCCCTGAGAATGGGGCTTAATCCTCCTCAGACACAGACTTACTGGTTAAGTAACCTAACCTCTCTGAACCTTAATCTATCCATTCATAGGTAGAAGGGGAGACATTGTACTCAATAACTGAGAATTGTGTTTTATCGCCACCAGATCAAGATAGAGATAAGGTCTCCTTAACATTCCTACCCAGTTGAAACATGGTAACTCTCAAGAACTTGGTAAGTAATCTTTCAATGGAAACTTTACATCCTTTAAAATAATTAACATTCAGTACTCAACCTTAGAACACTATCCAAATTTAGATGATAAGAGATTGCAACAAGGAAAAAGGTGTTCTGCCATCATGCTTTTCCTTTTGGCATAAAAATAAAGACCCAATTAGGGAATGGGGAAATTTGGGGGTTCTTTAATACTGAGTTAGTGGCAAGTCAGAGGAGTTAAGTAGGAGGTGATAATCTCAGGTATGGACTTCTTCTCAGTGATCCAGGTGTCAAGTCCAGTCAAGATGAGTATGCCCTTCTGGGACTTGTATGGCAGTGGGAGACTTGGTCTACAAGTACCTGGAGATGGAAGGGCATATTATCAGAGGCTAAAGCCTGCTTCACCCGTTGGTTTGGATTGCAGTATCCTCTGCCCCTATGAGATGTGATAGAAAAGGAATCCATGTCCTGGAGCCCATCCATATGCCTTCTGGAACATTTTCCCCTCTGATAAGGGAACTTCTGATCATAATGTATTTCACTGGACTAACATCATCTTCATCATTAGTGAAATGATTGCTGGTTGTCAACACTCCTGGAGAAGGTCCCTAGAGAGGCCAATTGTCACAGGAAGACTGGCAGGCGGGCTCCCAAGGGTCATATTTCTTTCCGTAGTGAAATCACCAGAGACCAAGGTCAGGGCTTCAGTCTTAGAGACGTGGAAACTCTTCTCTTGTCAGTGCCTGAGGGAGGCTCAAGAATAATAAGCACACTGCCAACGTTGTCATTAAAAGGCAAGGTGTCTTTTACGAGGTGGATATTAGCATCAGCCAGGCAAGTACATTCTTAGACAAGTGGCAAGGAAGCCAATTTAACAGAGAGTTGCCTGGCAGGCAACAAGGGGGATGTTTAATAGGCTCAGCCTATAATTACCTGATGCATTCATTTTTGCCCTGTCGTCCAGTCTGCTTCTTGGACCAGAGGACTGTGTTTGGAGCCAGAACAGCCCTTCCCTGGACAGTACTCACATGTCCACTGCCAGACTTTGCCTCACAGACTCTTCCCATGCCACCCACTTCCAAACTTCATGACAGACCAGTTCCCTTTCTGATTGACAGTCTTTCCATAAATGTGTTAATATCTTTAATCCGGACAGGTTAATGTCAAGTCTCTGTGCTGTATAAGATGTGTTCACCTACTGTTTTGACTCATTATGTGTGCTCAGTTGGCATTGGGCTATTTTCTTTCATAGCCTAATTCTTGGGGTCACCCTATTGTTGCCTGCCTCCCATATAACACCTACACAGTAGTCTTAAAATGTCACTTTGTTTTATTTCATTTCACTTTTATTTTCTATGTTCTTTTGAATGTCTCCACTGATTTTTCGAGTGGGACTTCTCTGAGAAAGGATATTATTTTTAGCATAGATTGAATCAAGCGAGATGAAATCGTATAACAAATTCAGCTGTTTCATTATCAAAGGAAGGCAGGTTCTTTACCAATCACAATTTCTATTTGAGAGACAAAACTGTGTTCGTCATAAATGATAAACAGAGAGAATACATTTATTATGGTGTTTAAAATTGCTACCTGCCCTAAAAGTTGGTCAGTAAAGTATTGGTTTGCACCATTATCGGCTACTAAAACCCCAAGCATTCACAAACTGCTTGTAATTCCAACCTTGGACACACTGATTCAAAAGGGGCATACCATACTCTCTGTACTGTCACTCATGAAGAGACAAAAGAACAAAAGAAAGAGCTGCTGCTTCCTAGATTTCAACCTTGCATTTGCTTTCATCATTTTATATTTATTTATTGATCCATTCAATTATAGTTTATTCTACAGAGCATTTAAGACAAATGACCAGAGCACAAGATAAAAATTAAGACCAGGAAAAATAAAAATAAATGTTATATGTTGAAGGGAGGAGAGTGAGGAATTAGAAAGAGATATAGGATACTAGTTCCTACATAATTCTCAAAGTAGAGGCCAATGTTTGGATCGAACTTCCTTGTGGCAAAGGCAAAAATGAAAATAGGTACAAAATTACCTACCACCCATAGGGAAAACCTTCCAGAATGAACAAAGCATTTCTTTGCACCTGGATCTGAAAGCATTTTCTTATGCATATTTTTATATAAGAAAAACTCAAAGATATGAATGACACAGTCCCACGTTATAGTATGACAACATGCAATTCAAAAAAGTGTGTTTCTTTAGGAGATATTTTCATGGTTTGATTCACTCCTTTGCTTTCTGAACATTATGCCCTCTTTATTTTTCTGAGATTAATCTAAATATTTTAACATTTAATAAAACCTAAGTTTAATCTTTTTTCCTGCTCCTGAAAAATACAAGATTGTAAGTCTATGTAAGTTGCCTCCCTCTCCACTGTATATGCTATTTTGGTTAAGTACTTTAATTCTATATAATTTTTTAATTTTACAAATTGTGTTAGTCAGCTTTTCATTGCTGTGACCAAAATTCCTGACAAGAAAAACTTACAGGAGGGAGAGTTTATTTTGGCTCAGGGTTTCAGAGGTTTAGTCCATGGTGGGCCACCTCCAGCACTCTGGGCCCAATGTGAGGCAGAACATCATGGAGGGAAGGTATGGTGGAGCACCTCTACTCCATTCATAGTGACCAGGAAGCAGAGGGAGAAGAGGGAAGGGTCTGCAGGGAAGATGAACCCTTCCAGAGGATGTCCCCCTTGACCCTCCTCCTCCAGCCTTGCCCCACCTGCCTACAGTTACCACCCAGTTAGTCCATTCAAACTAGGATGGACTGATTAGGTTATAGCTCTCACGGTCCATCATTCATTTCCTACAATAACAGAGGAGATTTTGGGGGACATCTCATATCCAAACCATAACAAAAATGGAAAATATAATTAAAATTAAAAGCAGTTATGAGTTAAACAGCGGATTAACAAAACTAAAAGCTAATTGGAGAAGTGTAAGATAAACCTAAAGAAATTATATAGAATATAGCACAAAAATGAAAGTTAAAATATGAAAAGTTAAAAGAAAAACAGTCACATGTCCAGTGGAGTTCTAAAAGGAGATAGAATGAATGGAAAAGGGACAATATACAAAGGGGATTTTTTTTTTTAAATTGCTGAAAGATAATGCACAATCCCTCCAAATTCCAAGTACAATAAATAAAGAGAAAATCACTCTTTGTGACTATATTGGAAGTTCAGAAAATCAAGGTCAGAAAGAGGTTCTTTTTTCTTCTTTTCTTCTTTTTTCAGTGCTGGGTATCTAACCTCAGGCTTAACACTTGCTAGCACAGAGAGGATCTTAAAAGCAGTCAAAGATAAAAGACAAATCACCTCAAAGAAATAAAAATTAGTTACAGCAGTGTTTTCAATGGCATTAAAGAAAGCAAAGAAAACAATAGAATATATTTTCAATGTACTAAGAAAAAATATCAATTTGAAATTCTAAAATTAGTAAAAAGATCTTTAAAAAATAGGGGTAAAATAAAAGACATTTTAAGACAAACAAAATTGAATATAGACCATCATAAAAGGAAATTCTAAGGAACATTCTACTTTAGACTAAAATAAGATGAACCCAAATGGAAAGTCTGAAATGCAAGAAGAAATCGTGAGCAAAACCATTTATAAATAAGTATGTTTAAATATTTGTCATCTAAAACAATAATAATGATTTCTAATTTGCATTATGGTTTGGATATGATGAGTTCCCCCAAATTCCTGTGTTAATGCAAGAATGCTGGATAGTGAAATTATTGGACTATGAGAGCTATAACCTAATCAGTCCATCCTAGTTTGAATGGACTAACTGGGTGGCAATTGTAGGCAGGTGGGGCAAGGCTGGAGGAGGAGGGTCAAGGGGGACATCCTCTAGAAGGGTTCATCTTCCCTGCAGACCCTTCCCTCTTCTCCCTCTGCTTCCTGGTCACCATGAATGGAGTAGAGGTCCTCTACCATGCCCTCCCTCCATGATGTTCTGCCTCACATTGGGCCCAGAGTGCTGGAGGTGGCCCACTATTGATTAAACCCCTGAAACCCTGAGCCAAAATAAGCTCTAAGCTGTTTGTGTTGGGTATTTTGGTCACAGCAATGAGAAGTCGACAACACTTTATAAAAGTCCCGTTTCAAATATACAGTCATGCTGGGGATACATTTTGAGACTGAGATGTTAGGTGATTCCAGCACTGTGCAAACATCAAAGAGCTGTGCTGATGCAAACTAAGATGGTCTGACTCGCTGGCGAGCATCACGTGTGGTCCTCGCTTTCCTGAAGCATCATGATGCAGCCCATGACTATATTGCTGTTTTGAATATTTGTTTTTGTCCTTGTCTTCAGACATCTGTTTTATTTCTCAAAGCATGTTCATATATTTATTATGTAGTTTGTTTCTGGTACTTATGATACCTAAAAGTATCCTAAATGTGATTCTGTGGTCTGTCGTTTCTCCCAGTTCTCATTTATTGTTGTTTTTTCCTTGCATGCTTGGTCTTTTTTTCCTTATGGGTTCATATTCTTTGGAATATCATCTGTCGGATCTTTTTGAGAATTGGGTTGAGTTTGTGTCCTCCAGAAAGGCTCTTCATTTACTTCAATTGTATGGGGCCACTACCATTTTTTTTTTCACATCATAGAGTAGCATGAATTTGGGACTGTAAATCTATAAGAAGCAACATAAACTAAAGGATATTCTTGAAAAATTATTCTGAATATAATTATTAGAAACAATTGGTCAAATTGAGAGTATGGAACAGAATATTGGCACTCTATATGACCTGAATTCTTCAGAAAAGTCACTTTCAATCATATTCTTTTGACATGCACACTTGCACCCTTTGAGATACACAAAAAGCAAGGCATACTCTTCTAAATTCAAAGAAGCTAAAGAGACAAAACAATCAAATAACCAAATATAGGGTATGTACTTGATTGTCTTCTAGATTTGGGGGAGAGACAGGAAAATTAGAATATGGGCTGTGTATTATATGGCATTGTGGAATTATTACTTTTCTTAAGTGAGATAATATTACAATTATTTAGGAGATGTCCTTATTCTAAGAGGTATCTGCTGAATTATTTAAGGGCAAAGTTTCCTGTGCTTATATCTTACTTTCAAACAAACAAAAACCCTAGATATTTACCTACACACACATAGGTATAGGCATAGGCATAGATATAGGTACAAGTGAAAGAACAGGTATATAGGGTATAGGAGAGAAATTGGTGACTCTAGAAGAACAGTTCATTGTGTTTTTCTTTTGACTTTTCTGTAGGCTTAAAACTGCTTGAAATATTCAAATTTTAAAATTTTGTGGAAAAGTGCAAAAACAAATTTAAAAACCTACAGGAGTGACAACTACAGTTACAGATTCCCAGGGTGAGAGATTTCCTCCCCTACACCACAGCCAAGATCAAGACAGGCAAATATCCTTGCTCTATCTACCTGAGCAGTGGGCTTATTTCTAGTGTACTCTTACACTCAACGTGTAGTCCTAGAGGTCTTTCTTCAGATGACGGGAGGAAGGTCCAGATGAATTCTTCACCCTAGAAAAACCTTAGGATTTTTAAACAGACCCTTCATCCTCTGATGATGATAAGCAGAAGCTTAAATTCCAGGTTTCACTAGATGCCTCAGGGTAAGAGCTGGCTCTGGAGCTCCTCTACCTCCAGGGTTTATGTTCCTACTTTATATCTGACCTCCTTGCTTTCTTTCCAGCTCAATAATTCATTTAATTTCAAAAATATTCTGTACCCTAAGTTTTAGTTGTTTCTACAAGGAGGCTCATTTAGGGCCTCTCCTCCCATTACCCTTCTAGAAACGGAAGTCTCAGGGCAACAACAGTTTAAATAGAAGCTTAATCACAATTATTTTTCTTCCAATTCCTGCAGAGACTAAAATAGCAGTTACAAAAACAAGGAAGTTTTGAAAAAAAATTCCTTACCACATTACTTTTAAAAAGCCCTTGGCTCTAAGACATAAACCTAGCATATTTGTCTTTAAACTATCCAGTAGAAAATATAGTTGTCTCAAAACACAAAAGGTCTCTATCAAGCCAACCTTTCCCCCTAATTTATAAAGCTTATTTATTCAAATTATTATAATTTCACGATTCTATATCCTGTACCAAAAAAAGTATAAATATAGGCTACATCATGAAAGAAAACCTTCCTAAAAATTTATAAATACCTTTTGTAACAAGAGTAGAAATAGCACCACTGATAAGTACCATGCGTCCCTTTTTTCATGCCTTTTTTATTTCTAGGATTTTCTCATCTAAGGAGCAGATCACTAAAGCCATTGTTTTTCATGTTTTCATTTTTATTGTAGTAGGCTTAGGATTCTCTAGACCAGGCTACTCAATTCCCTTAACTCAAGCCTCCCTTTAGGATCTAGGGAAGACCCTTCCCCTAGAAAGCTGTTACCACCAACTGCCTCAGTTACAGGAACACCGCCCTCCACTGAAGACCAGGAACCTGTTTCAAAGAAAAACAGGGCTGGGAGTGTAGTTTAGTGGTGCAGCACTTGCCTCACATTTGCGTGGCCCTGAATTCCATCCTCAACACCACGAAAATAAATAAATGAATGAAATTAAGTAAGCAGATTTAAAAAAGAAAAGAAACAATATGTATTCTGCAACAGACAAATCTCAGAATCATAGCAGTCTATGTATAGATACCCCACAGCCCCTGATTATCATGGAATTCCCTGGTGTCAATTACAGACTTAGTTGGAAGATTATTTTTATCCTAGGACCTTCCTTGGCATGAACCAACCCCCCCCCAAACTTTTTTATTTTTCTCTATGTTGGTCAATATACCTATTTGTACCCCTTTACAGTGTCCCAAGAGTGAGACCAGTGTGTCACTATATGGGGTAACACAGCCTCCATCCCAAGCTTGGAGCTCAGTTTTTCTTATAGGTTACAATGGCAGCTAAAATCACTAATTTTACTTGCCACACCAACTGAAATTTCTGCTAAGCCCTGATGTCTTTCCCTTCTTTTTACAAGAGATTTGGGTTTCCCTTCCCTAAGAGAATATGTCCTACTAGTTCAAAGATTGTCATAGCAACCTACAGCTTGCCCAAATCCTCTCACTTATGCTCTGGATAATAATATATTAAGAAATGCTATTACAAATGGAAATGTCTGAACCCCCCATCCCCCCAAGAAAACCCACAATAATAGTGAAACAACTATTTACAGGCATTAAGTTAAAAGCATGTTTGTTCTCTCAGCTGATGGCAGCCATTGGCCTCTCCACTCAACTTAGGACAGGTACCACTAACATCTGCATCTTAGGAATGACACTGCAGGCTGAGGAATAGCCATTAAAAGGGCCACACAGTGATGGAGCCAGGATCAAAGTCTGATGCACTTCTACCAGGCCACTACCCCTGCTTGCTTTCATTGGCCCTTCTCAGAAATGAATTAAAATTGCATGTCCAGAGTCAGCTGCAAGCCCCTGACATCAGAACCCCAACCTAGGTATAAACCCCCACTGTCCATTGGGAGGCACAATAGGTCAGACCAGTCCCAGAGCTGGTTCTCAGACAACCCATGAAGTAGATATGGACCCTCTTTCCCAGTGAGGAGACTGAGACACCCTCCCCCACTGAAAGCTTAAGCAACTTCCCAAAACCTTGCAGTTAAAAGGTGGCTGGGTGGGGTTTTGGACCCAGGAGTGGCTCCCTGTGTGGCCTCTCTAGACCATAGGTAGCATCAGACAAGATGAGCCCACACTGTATTATGCTGCTGACCAGCATGGGAACAGCACTGTTGGGCAAGTGCAATACATCCTTTTTTTTTATCTGCTAGGATTTTTATTTCATTTTATTTGACAATGGCTTTTAAAAAGTACAGAGAAAGAGAACGCAAATACTAGAAAATTGAGTTTGGGGTTACACATAATGTGTTAGAAGGAAGTAAGTTTAATAACAAGACACTTGTTCTAATGACCTCAATGTCTACCCAGAAGCGGGGGTGCATGCACTGGCCATATTGCATTCCCCCTAAGACAGTGCAGCTGAGTGGAAGGGCACTGGGCCTGGAGACAGAAGATCTGAGTTTGAGTCCAGGCTCTGTAATATTCTTTGGGAAGTTTGTTCAACCTCCCTGATCTTTAGTTTTCTAATCTGTAGAGTGGAAATTATAACTATTCTATCTATATCTCCTCATTGTTGTGAAAATCACAATATAAGGTCAAATGTAAGATAGGGCTCCTTATCTAAATGAGACTTTTAAGACTTTTAATGATGTGAATTGCTAAGAGGTAAAAACTTACTGCATTCTTCTACAGAAAAGGGAAGAGAAACTCTGTGTGTGTGTGTGTGTGTGTGTGTGTGCGCGTGCGTGTATGTCCCTTCTCTCCCAATTCCTGTGCTATGCTTCCTCTCCCTGGCTTTTCTGCTAAAACTTTATTGGATTTACCACATCTACTTTCCTTTCCCATTGGTCAATTTTTAAATGTGGCAGCCAAAATAATAAACATCACTAGAAATTTTATCCATACTCAGAACTATTTTTGTGAAGAAGCATGGCAGAATTCCATAGGAAATCCCTTTCTGAGGATTATGTAAGCCACAAATTCATTTTTAACTGATGTGTGTGATGAAACATGTGCTATATATCAAAGAAATTTCACGCTCAACTGGAATACTAAACTATGTTTGCAGTTCACATTTCCCTGGATCCATAAAAGGAACCATATTTCCATTAGACAGATTTTTCAAGTCAGTGACCAGTTCCCACTACTTCTCTATTGATATAAAGCTGGTCTATTTTAATACCACTGGGAAAATATTATACTTAAAGGAAGGAGAGGAATAGCTAATTTAACATTTATTTATTAGGAAGCAGGATGGAAAGCTAATGCTCTGTGCCTCAACCCCTAGGTCTGAGCAGAAGACAGGAAAGTAAGGAATGAATCTCAAGAGAAGCAGTCCTCTAATACCTGCTTACCCTTTCTTCCCAGGTTTACTTCTGCTTACTAATTGAGTCTGACATTAATAGACAAAGATTGCTTGGAAAATCTGTGGTCAGCAACTTTTTCTATGAAGGACCAGAGATTAGATAGGTTAGGCTCCTGCAGGCCATATGGGCTCTGTTTCACCTTTGCCACTGTACTACAAAAACAGTCGCAGACAAATGAGCATCTCTCTGTTCCAACCAAACTTTACTTACACACCTTGAATTTGAATGTCACATAGTTTTTGCATATCAAAAATATTAGTCTTCTTTTTATTTTCTCCCACCATTTAAAACTATAAAAATTATTCTTAGCTTGCTGGCCCTAGAAAATGGCAAGTGGGCTCCATTTTGTCTATGGGTCATAGTTTACCAATCCCCAGACTAGGAATTTTGTATATAAACAGCATTCTTCACATTAAACCTTCTTCAAGTGTTTAATCCTATGTTGATGGTGCCACAGTATTTCATGTTATTCACCACACTTCCCTGACACCACTTTCCAGACTTCTCTTCCCTCTTTCAGTCTTGCTTGCTTGCTTCTTCTTCTACTGGTCTCTTAATGTTGGTGTTCCTTGGCATTCCACTCTAAACCCTCTTCTCTTTTCACACACTCTTCTTAAGTGGTCTCTTACAGATTTAGTTAGCACTTACAAATTAATGCTTCTCATCCCTCTAAACCTCCCTCCTGAGTTATGGACCCCTGTAACTCAATGCCTTGTGGACAGCTCCATCTGAACATCTTGAAGATACCTCAAACTCAACATAGTGAGGCCAAATCATCATCTCCCCTTATTTCCCTGTGAATGGCACTGTGATCCTCCAGGCTGCCCTGGTGGCCATATATTTATTTATATATATAATTGTGTTTGAGTGTCAAGATCATTGTTATGTCACAAAGGTAGCAAAAAGGGTTTGATTGCTCACATAGTGAGGCTTTCTGGGAAGGGCAGAGTGGACTCCCAAGCTGGTCTGGAAATGGCTTGAGAGAGCAGGGAGAGGAGAATGGCTTTGGTGTATTGGGTCTGGTGGTCTATGTTGAGGGCTCCTATGAGTGGGCTAGGGTGTACACAGCTGGCACTTCCAGCAAGGACCAAAGGAAGAAGTACCCAGGCATTATCAGTTTACTCACATGGAGCTGAGAGGTGAGGGAGTGGCAGGGCTTGAAAGTTGTCAGCAATCAAACATCAAAAAATTGAAACATGGGCTGGGATGTAGCTCAGTGGCAAAGTGTTTGCCTCACATACATGAAGCCCTGGGAAAGAAAAAAACAAACGAACAAAAAAGGACCCCAAACCAAAAAAAAGAAGCAGGAAAAGAAAATTGAATCACAGGGCTGAAAGTATAGCTCAGTGGTAGAGTGCCTACCATGTGTGAGGCCCTGGGTTTGATCTCCAGCATTGCAAAAAATAAAAATGTCAGGGTACTGGGGTTGTGGCTCCGCAGTAGAACACTCACCTAAGCATTGTGAGGCTCTGTGTTCAATCCTCAGTACCACATAAAACTAAATAAAAAACATAGAGGTGGGCTGGGATATAGCTCAGTTGGCAGAGTGCTTGCCTTGCAAGCACAAGGCCCTGGGTTCAATCCCCAGCACCAAAAAAAAAAAAAAAAAAAAAAAAAGTATTGTGTCCATCTACAACTAATAAATATATATATATTCCAATATATATATTATATATACACATTTATATACTTATATATAAACATCGGGCATGGTGGCTCACACCTGCAATTCCAGTGGCTTGGGAGGCTGAGGCAGGAGGATTACCAGCTTGAGACCACCCTTAGCAATTTATCAAGGCCTTAAGCAACATAGCAAGATCCTGTCTCAAAATAAAATATAAAAAAGGGCTGGGGATATGGCTCAGTGGTTAAGTGCCCCTGGGTTCAATCACTAGTACAATAAATAAATTTTTTAAAAAATTTTTACAGGAGGAGGGCAGGAGTAATATTGCATATTACAATATATTGTTTATTAGAAAATGAAAGAAGCCCAATATATAAGTTATCCATTGCTACAATAGTGTTGCAAAACAGAACCCAAACTTCAATGGTTTATAAAAACAAATATTTTTTGCTCACGTCTGGAGTCAGCTAGACAGCTCTACTAATCTTGTTTGAACTCGTTCGCCTGAGTCAGGAGTCAACTGATCTTGCCTGGCTTTGCCTAGGATGCTGCTGCTCCACTCCATATCTCTCTTCTTCCAGGAGGCTAGCACAGGAATGGTACCATGACAAAGGCAGAGGTATAAGAGTAAGCAAGACCAATCACACAGGTACTTTTAAAGCCTCTGCTTGTGGAATTTGTGTTAATTTTGGGGGGGTGAGCAAGCCATTTTTCCAGCCTACCACACCTACACACAGATTACTAACATCACAGCAACTTATCCAAGTTTATAGCACTAAGAGATGGAAGGTCAATATGATGATCTATTCACTATCAAATGCAAAGCACTGTCCTTGGAATTGGTGCTATGAAAATAAATGAGACAATCCTCAGGAGCTCAGTCTAATTTGGGGGGGGGGGAATAAATTAATTAATACATTATTAAGATAAAATTCATGCTTTATCTGAGGTGCATGTGGTAAAGATTTTCTCCCAACCTGTAGGTTCTCTCTTCACATTAGTGTTCCTTTTGCTGAGAAGAAGCTTTTTAGTTTGAGTCCATCCCATTATTGATGCTTCATTTAACTTCTTGCGCTTTAGGGATCTTGTTAAGGAAGTCAGATCCTACACTGCTGTGGTAGAGATTTGGGCCTACTTTTTCTTCTAGTAGGCACAGGGTCTCTGTTCTAGTGCCTAAGTCTTTGATCTGCTGTGAATTGAGTTTTGTGCAGGGTGAGAGATAAGGGTTTAATTTCATTTTGTTACATGTGGCTTTCCATTTTTCCCAGCACCATTTGTTGAATAAGCTATCTTTTCTCCAGTGAATGTTTTTAGCACATTTGTGTTGTTTGAGATACCTGTATTTATGTGGGTTTATCTCTGTGTCTTCTATTCTGTACCACTGATCTACATGTCTGTTTTGGTGCCAATACCATTCTGTTTTTATTACTATGGCTCTGTAGTATCGTTTGATATTATGAAGCCTCTTGCTTCACTTTTCTTCCTAAGGATTGCTTTGGCTATTCTGGGTCTCTTATTTTTCCTGATGAATTTCATGATTGCTTTTTCTAGTTTTATGAAGAATGTCATTGGGATTTTAATAGGAATGACATTTTATTTGTGTAATGCTTTTGGTAGTATAGCCATTTTGATAATATTAATTCTGCCTATCCAGGAGCATGGGAGGACTTTCTATCTTTTAAGGTCTTCAATTTTTTTTCTAGGCATTCTGTAGTTTCCATTGTAGAGGTCCTTCACCTCTTTTGTTAGATTTATTCCCAAGTTGTTTTTTTTTTTTTTTGAGGTGATTGTGAATAGGGGGTAGTGTTCTTTATTTCTCTTTCAGTGGATTCATTACTGATGTATAGGAATGTGTTTGATTTATGGGTATTGATGTTTATATTCTGCTATTTTGCTGAATTCATTTATTAGTTCTAGAAGATTTTTGGTGGAATTTTTTGGATATATAGAAAACTCAAAAAACTTAACACCAAAAAAAAATAACCCAATCAATAAATGAGCTAAGGAAGTGAACAGACACTTCACAGAAGATACACAATTAATCAAAAAATAAGTGAAAAAATGTTCAACATCTCTAGCAATTAGAGAAATGCAAATCAAAACTACTCTAAGATTTCATCTCACTCCAATCAGAATGGCAATTATCAAGAATGCAAGCAACAATAAATGTTGTTGGGGAGTGCAAATTGGTGCAGCCATTATGGAAAGCAGTATGGAGATTCCTCAGAAAACTTGGAATGGAACCACCATTTGACCCAGCTATCCCACGCCTCAGCATATACCCAATGGACTTAAAATCAGCATACTATAGTGATGCAGCCACATCAATGTTTATAGCAACTCAATTCACATAGCTAAGCAATGGAACCAACCTAGATGCCCTTCAACAGATGAATGGATAAAGAAAATGTGATATATATGTATACACACACACACACACACACATATATATACACACATACATACACACACACACAATGGACTATTATTCAGCTTTAAAGAAGGAAATTCTGGCATTTGCTGGTAAATGGATGGAGTTAGAGAATATCATGCTAAGTGAAATAAGCGATACCCAAAAAATCAAAAGCTGAATGTTTTCTCTGATATTCAGATGCTTATTTACAATAAGGAAAGGGATAGGGAGGAATACAGTTACTTTATACTAGGTAGAAGGGAGTGATGGGAGGGGAAGGGGTATGGGGGAAGGAATGATAGAGTGAAACAGACATTACTACTTCATGTACATGTATGACTGCATGACCAATGTGATCCTGCAATATGTATAATCAGAAAAATGAGAGATTACATTCTATTTATGTATGCTCTATCATAATGTATAAATGCATTCTACTGTCATGTGCAATAAATTAGAACAAATAAAATGAAAAAATAATTTTAAAAGATAAAATTCAGGAGGAGCCCAGAGGATCAGCCACTTGAACTTCCCCACAGGCCTGAGCACTGCATTATCAAGCACCTCTCAGGCAACAGACGACTGAAAAATAGGAGGTTTGAACAGTACAGTATAATTTTATTGCTGAACTTTTTTTAAATAGTATTATGATTACTCCTATTACACCTACTATATTCCTACTCTTTTTCTTTTATTAATATCCTTTTCTCTCTATCGTCCTCTTATTTGTTTCCTTGGATACTCTCTCTTTTCTCATGCTGACAACCTATTTCTTTTAACCCCACTTTCACTATTCCTATGACATAGTATCTCTATAGACTCACTTCCTATCTCACTAACGTTATATTCTACACCCCTCCTCATCCTCTTTTTCCACCATTTGAAAATTGTGGTCTGTATTGCAAACCTATTGGTTTTGTTGTAGATAATAAGGTGAACCCATCTCTGTATATTATGACAACAGTTAATATCTAAATAGGGTATATATGGATTAAGGATGCATATTGTTTATATGGTGTGTTGCTAATATTAATCTCTTCAAGGTGAGGTATTGAAAATCTGCAGGGACATGATAAGTCTTTAAAGGGAAACAGCAACACCTCTGATTCGCACTGCTAGAAGGGAAGATATATGAGCAACATGAGAAAACAAGGGAAGAAAGTGTCCCAAACAAACCTAGATGCTGTATCAATAGAACCCAATGACAACATGATAGAAGGAATGTCAGAAAGGGAGTTCAGAATGTACATAATTAAAATGATCCGAGAAGCAAATGATGTGACGAGAGAGCAAATGCAGGCAATGAATAATCAGGTAATAGAGCAATTGCAGGAAGTAAAGAATCATTTCAATAAAGAGATGGAAATTCTGAAAAAAAAAAACAACCAGAAATCCTTGAAATGAAGGAAACAATAAACCAAATTAAAAACTCAATAGAAAGCATAACTAACAGGCTAGATCACTTGGAAGACAGAACCGCAGACAATGAAGACAAAATATTTAATCCTGAAAATAAAATCAACCAAACAGAGAAGATGGTAAGGAATCATGAACAGAACCTCCAAGAAATATGGGACATCATGGAAAGACCAAATTTAAGAATTATTGGGATTGAGGAAGGCACAGAGATACAAACCAAAGGAATGAATAATCTGTTCAATGAAATAATATCAGAAAATTTCCCAAATCTGATGAATGAGATGGAAAATCAAATACAAGAGGCTTACAGGACACCAAACGCACAAAATTATGACAGATCCACACTGAGGCACATTATAATGAAAATACCTAACATAGAAAATAAAGATAGAATTTTAAAGGCTGTGAGAGAAAAGCATCAGATTACATACAGGGGGACACCAATAAAAATATCAGCAAATTTCTCAGACATATATAGAGTATTCCATTCAGCAACAAGTGAATACACTTTCTTCTCAGCAGCACATGGATCCTTCTCCAAAATAGACCATATGTTATGCCACAAAGCTACTCTTAGCAAATACAAAAAGATAGAGATAATACCTTGCATTTTGTCAGATCATAATGGAATGAAATTAGAAATCAATAATAAAATAAAAAACAGAACCTATTCCAACATCTGGAGATTAAATAATACACTATTGAATGATGTATGGATAACAGAAGACATCAGGGGGGAATTAAAAAATTCATAGAGGTAAACAAGAACAATGATACAACATATCAAAATCTCTAGGACACTATGAAAGCAGTACTAAGAGGAAGATTCATTGCATAGAACGCATTCAACAAAAGAATGAAAAGTAAACAAATAAACGACCTCACATTACAGCTCAAAGCTCTAGAAAAAGAAGAACAGATTAGCACCAAAAGTGGAAGAAGACAGGAAATAATTAAAATCAGAGCTGAAATCAATGAAATTGAAACAAAAGAAACTATTAAAAAAATTGACAAAACAAAAAGTTGGTTCTTTGAAAAAATAAACAAAATTGATCAACCCTTAGCTGTACTAACAAAGAGAAGGAGAGAGAAAACTTAAATTACTAAAATTTGAGATGAAAAAGGAACTATCACAACGGACACTATCAAAATACAAAACATAATTAGAAACTATTTTGAAAATCTATACTCCAACAAAATAGATAATCTTGAAGACATCAATAGGTTTTTAGAGACATATGACCCACCCAAACTGAATCTGGAGGACATACACAATTTATTTTTATTTTTATTTTATTTACTTATTGATTCATTGAACACAAATGGAGTACAGCTATTGTTTCACTGGTTGTACACAAAGTAGAGTCACACCATCTGGACATACACAATTTAAATAGACCAATTTCAAGAAATGAAATAGAAGAAGTCATCAAGAGCCTACCTACTAAGAAAAGTCCAGGGCCAGATGGATTCTCAGCTGAGTTCTACAAGACCTTCAAAGAAGAACTCATTCCAATACTCCTCAAAGTATTCCATGAGATAGAAGAGGAGGGAACACTCCCAGACTCATTCTATGAAGCTAATATCACCCTGATACCAAAACCAGACAAAGACACATCAAGGAAAGAAAATTTCAGACCAATATCCCTAATGAACATAGATTCAAAAATCCTTAACAAAATTTTAGCAAATCGCATACAAAAACATATTAAAAAGATAGTGCATCATGATCAAGTGGGTTTCATCCCAGGGATGCAAGGTTGGTTCAACATCTGGAAATCTATAGATGTAATTCACCACATCAACAGGCTTAAAGTTAAGAACCACTTGATTATTTCAATAGATGCAGAAAAAGCATTTGATAAAATACAGCACCCCTTCATGCTCAAAACACTAGAAAAAATAGGGATAGTAGGAACATACCTCAACATTGAAAAGGCTATCTATGCTAAGCCCATAGCCAACATCATTCTAAATGGAGAAAAACTGAAAGCATTCCCTCTAAATACTGGAACAAGGCAGGGATGCCCTCTTTCGCTGCTTCTATTCAACATCATCATTGAAATTCTAGCCAGAGCAATTAGACAGACTAAAGAGATAAAAGGGATTCGAATACGAAAAGAAGAACTTAAACTATCACTATTTGCAGATGATATGATTCTATACTTAGAGAAGCTGAAAAATTCTACCAGAAAACTTCTAGAAATGAATTCAGTAAAGTAGCAGGATATAAAATCAACACTCATAAATCTAATGCATTCTTATTCATAAGTGATGAATCCTCTGAAAGAGAAATTAGGAAAGCTACCCCATTCACAATAACCTCAAAAAAAATAAAATACCTGCGAGTCAATTTAACAAAAGAGGTGAAAGACCTCTACAACAAGAACTACAGAACACTAAAGAAAGAAATTGAAGAAAACCTTAGAAGATGGAAAGATCTCCCATGTTCTTGGATAGGCAGAATTAATACAGTCAAAATGGCCATACTACCAAAAGTGCTATACAAATTCAATGCAATTCCAATTAAAATCCAGTGATGAACCTCATAGAAATAGAGCAAGTTATCATGAAATTCATTTGGAGGAATGAGAGACCTAGAATAGCTAAAGCAAAGCAGGTGGCATCACGATACCAGACCTTCAACTATACTACAAAGCAATAGTGACAAAAACAGCATAATATTGGCACCAAAATAGGCAGAGAGACCAATGGTACAGAATAGAGGACACAGAGACAAACCCACATAAATACAGTTACCTCATACTAGACAAAGGTGCCAAAAACATACAATGGAGAAAAGATAGCCTCTTCAACAAATGGTGCTGGGAAAACTGGAAATCCATATACAGTAGATTGAAACTAAACCCCTATCTCTCACCTTGCACAAAACTCAACTCAAAATGGATCAAAGAGAGCTTGATCCAGAGACCCTGCACCTAATAGAAGAAAAAGTAGGTCCAAATTTTCATCATATCAGCCTAGGACCAGACTTCCTTAATATGACTCCCAAAGCACAAGAAATAAAAGCAAGGATCAATAATTGGGATAGATTCAAACTAAAAAACTTTTTCTCAGCAAAGGAAACAATCAGCAATGTGAAGAGAGAGTCTACAGAGTGGGAGAAAATCTTTGCCACACACACTTCAGGTAGAGCACTAATCTCCAGAATCTACAAAGTACTCGAAAATCTTTACACCAAGAACACTAATAACCCAATCAATAAATGGGCCAAGGAAATGAACAGAGACTTTACAGAGGAAGATCTACAAGCAATCAACAGATTTATGAAAAAATGTTCAACATCCCTTGTTATAAGAGAAATGCAAATCAAAACCACCTTAAGATTTCATCCTACCCCAATTAGAATGTCTTTTATTAAGAACACAGGCAACAACAGGTGTTGATGAGGATGTGGGGAAAAGGGTACACTCATACATTGCTGGTGGGAGTGCAAGTTGGTGCAGCCACTCTGGAAAGCAGTGTGGAGATTCCTTAGAAAACTTGGAATGGATCCACCATTTGACCCAGCTATCCCACTCCTTGGCCTATACCCAAAGGACTTAAAATCAGATTACTACAGTGATGTAGCCACATCAATGTTCATAGCTGCTCAATTCACAATAGCTAGATTGTGGAACCAACCTAGATGCCCTTCAATAGATGAATGGATAAAGAAACTGTGGTATATATACACAATGGAATATTATTCAGCCATAAAGAAGAATAAAATTATGGCATTTGTAGGTAAATGGATGATGTTGGAGACTGTTATGCTAAGTGAGATCAGCCAATCCCAAAAATCCAAAGGC
>JAJEJO010001810.1:0-16000 GCA_020662805.1 Glaucomys volans
TGCCTTTTGAAGTTCCTTGCTATATAATTCCTCCTTATAATTTCCTTTTTCAATATAGATGACAATGCCTGAGCCAGTTATTCATTCAATACATTTCATAGGTGCCTGCTACATAGGGTCAAAAGATACTTCAACTTTGCAGAGCATCACAGGCCAAGGGATAAAGAACCGAGGACTGGTAGAATGTTGATCGCATCAAACCGTGCATTTCCACTTTGGCATCTTATTTTCATTCCATAGATGAGTCAGGTTTTATTATACCACTTTCAAGTGTATCTTATACTTTTGTATTTCTCAGCCTCTCTCTGGGCCAATCTCATTTATCCCCTTTGCAAATTAAATGCATCTCATTAAATTGAACCCATTTAGGACAATGC
Organism: Glaucomys volans; assembly: GCA_020662805.1. NCBI lineage: Eukaryota > Metazoa > Chordata > Mammalia > Rodentia > Sciuridae > Glaucomys > Glaucomys volans. Next base: position 378 of record JAJEJO010001810.1, read on the forward strand.
CCTTCAGGTGTGTGCATCTTAGTACATCTTTCATTTTAAGACAAGTGTTTGATTTATTTTTCATCTCATTACACTCTTTAAAATTATGTGCATCTCATTACATGCAGCACACTGAGATGACTTATTTCAGGTGTAGACATTACACCCAGTCTTATCAGGCAAGAATATGATTTTTTTTTTCATTTCATTACAAGCCTTACAATTTATGTACATCTCATTATAATCAGCCATTTAAGACAATTCCCTTCAGTTGTGTGTATCTCATTATACCTTTCATTTTCTTATTTTTTTTTTCATGTTATTATTCAGAGAACTCACTTCAGGTGTCTGTATCTCACATTCACCTGTTATTTCCATTGAATTTCTGGGTGGTTGTTTGTGTCATTGTTTTGCAAAATTTTTATTATCGCAAACTCATTTAAGGCCAGATCCACCCATAACTCCTTTGCACCAGAGGGAAGAATGCTGGGTTCCCTTGGATTTGGTCAAGATTCTGCCAATAACTTCTATTTACACACAGGGACCATCTAAACCACCTTTCCTCGCTTGCACATTGAGGGGTTTAGAGGAGGTAAATGCTAAGTTTCCTGTAGTCTCAACCACAAAACTCCAGTTTTGTGGTGATCAGTTCATCAGGTTCCAGTTCCTCCCTGGGATGCTGCTCCTCTTCCTGGACAGCTGCCCACTCCCACTGTGGAAGCTGAGTTTGGTACCACTCACCCACTTCCACAGGAACTCACACTTCCTGCTTCTCCCCGCCACCCCCAGTTCTAGGGATCTAACCCAGGGTATCATGCATGCTAGGCAAGTGTTCTAACAGTGGACTAAACCCCCAGCCCGTACTGCCTTGGTGACTGGGTGGAACTGTGCATCCACATGGGGCCTCCTTTTGGAAGGAAATGAAATAGATGTGCTCTCTCCATGATGGAATTTTCCCAGCCCAATGGCCCCTTCGTTTCTCCTCCAACCCTCATCCCAGGAATTCTCAGCTGGGGTGCATCTTAGAATTGCTGAACAGGCATTTTGGAATTGCAAGTTCCCAAGTTCCATTCTCAACCTACTAAATCAGAATATTGCAGGGTCAGAACAAGGTAGGCACATTTTTTAATAGCACCTCAGATATTCTGAACCCCTATCTTAACTGAACTTGATTTCACCAAATGATCTATAGTTTCGCTGCTCTGAGCTGAAAATACCTGGTGCTTTCAGTATTGTCCCTTCCAGTTGTGTTTGCATCTTAACAAGAATCCAAGTCTTTAGAGTAAAACAAATCATTTTCCCATCCTGGAGGGCACTGTAAGTCAACAACCCAACTCACCCGTGGCATATAGGAATCCCAGCCCTAGCACACTATCTCTCTTTACCTCACACTGCCCACTGCTTTCCAGGGCCAAGAAGGTCAACTTATTACACAGAGCCAAACAATCCCTTCAACTTCCACTGGTGATCTGAGATCTGTCTGCTGGAAACAGAGGGCTTAAGTAGCATCCCTGAAGACTGTTAACTTGTGGTCTCTGAAGCTCATGTAATATGTAGGAACAGCCCTGCAGGAAATCTGCAGAACCATTTTAAAATCTCTTGAATTAATCCTCTTGCTCCCACCTGTCCCATCTGATCATAAAACTGGAGCAGCTTCCCTGAGTGATTCTGGTGTGGTCTGTGTGTTTCCTCTTCTGTCCCGCCGTCTGTCTCTTTGCCAGTGAAAGGAGAATCTATTCTCTAAGCTCAAAAATAAATTTGACTTTACACCATCCCTCCTCCACCAACTTCCTTGAGTGAAACTGCTGAGGAATCAGAATAAGATCCAACCCCTGCCTCTCTGCTCTGTCTCCTTATCTAGGAATCCTGGAGGCCACTAGTTCTAGAAGGAGCAGGGCTCCCTGGGCTATCACTGAACCAAATTTATTGAGGGTAAAAAGTAGGCAAAAGGCTGATTTTAAGGGATCAGGCTGCACCCAGCTTGTTTTGTTTTTGTTTGTTTCCCGGCCTTCAGTATATCATGGATTGTAAAAATGGCCAGGCACTCACTGCTAGAGAGGACACAGGGTCCAACCCTTTCTCTGTGCTCCTTAATGTTTTCTATTAAGAATAAGTCACGCTTCATTGACACTTAGCATATGTGCTAGACACTAAAGAGTCTTCAAGACAACTCTGGAAGAATTACTAGAATTGTTAATAATATCAATAGCCCTATTTGGGGGGAGCAATACTGGGGATTGAGGGGAACTTAACCACTGAGCCACATCCCCAGACTTTTTTTGTATTTTATTTAGAGATAGGGTCTTACTGAGTTGCTTACACCTCACTTCTGCTGAGGCTGGCTTTGAACTTGCCATCCTCCTGTCTCAGTCTCCAGAGCTGCTGGTATGAGCGGAGTGAGCCACTGCACCTGGCTAGTAGCCCCATTTTCACAATGAGGAAGCTGAGGCTAAGAGGAATTAAGAATTAAGTAATTTTCAAAAATTATTCAGTTTGGCCTGGGAATGTAGCTCAGTGGTAGAACACGTGCTTAGCGTGTGTGAGATCCTGGGTTTAATCCCCAACACAACCAAAAAAAAAAATTATTTGATAATATGTAGTGCAGCTGAGATTTAAACCCAAGTCCAAAGTCTATACTCCTTACATGAGATAATCTGCCTCCCTAAACCTTGGCTTCACCAGGGCCTTCAAAGTCAATAGAAGAGAATCCTTTGTCCCTGAAATGCCAGGAGATGCCTGCATCCCTGCACCTGCCTTCACATTTCCCTTCTCAGGTTCCTAATGTAACAGATTCAAAGATGTGGGCTCCAACCTCAGCCTGCTTCCTGCACAGCAGGGCTTCTCCCCTGCAGGGAAGTGGGCAGGACCATATCCTCTGAATTCAGGACATTGCTCCACATGTTTTCCAAGGAGCTCCACTATAGGAGGGGGTAAGGAAGCTGATCTCTGGAGAAAGAAACTGCTGCCTGGGGTAAAGGAGTGGGCAATAGAAAGGTCACTTGTGCTGTGGCTGATGGGGTACAGAATACTTGAGTCCTAGTGATCTGTCAGTGATGACAGCTCACATCCAAGCCTTCTCTCCCCTTCTGGCATGGGCAGGTAAGCAGTTCCTTTCCCTCTTGCTCAGAAAGCAAGGCCAGTCCTTAAGTTTTTAGGTTTTACTGCTGAGAGTAACAGCAAACCAGGTTAGAAGATACAGGGCAGAGAGCTCATCTCTGGGAGATGGTATAGAATCGGTGGCCAGACAAGAAGCAGGAGTCAACAGAGAACAGAGGACAGGCTGGGGCCCTGGGTCATTGTCAGATTTTGGCAACGCTGGTGGGAAAAATCAAATGATTCTGTTGGAAGAGGAGGGAGGAGAGAGGATGAAGTAGAAATACACTGGACTGGAATTTAGACACCTGGCTCCTCCACTCACTTGTTTCTTTGGTTCCACAATTCATTTCCCTGTTCACTGGCAGGTTAAGAGTGGAAGAGTCAAGAGCAGGACATGGGGGAGAAAGAGACACAGAGAGAAAAGAGAAAGAAACTAGATGTGCACGTGTCCCTGGGGTTTTCTCAGACAAAGCTATTATCAAAATGCCAACCAGCTCCTGCCTGGCCAATTTGCATATTCCATGCTGTGCTCTTTGAAGCAGGATGAATATGCATGAGGGCTTGGGAGGGGTGTGGGGCTGCTGGGCTGTGGGCTAAGGTGGCTCATTGTTCTTTTAGAAGAAAGGTGTGAAGAAGCCAAAGCACTTTCCGGGTCAGCAGAGTGACCTGTGCTTCCACTCCCTAATGAAAGGAGGAGAGCAAACCTCAGGCTCAGACAGGAATCCAAACGCCTATTCTCTCACCCTCTCAAGGAAATAAATAATCTGGCGCCATCAAGAAAGGGAGTGCTTCTTCTCCAAGGGTAACATTTAATTACCCCTCTCTCTGTGCATACTAATCACAGAGGCTGGCTGGGATGAGGTGATGAGTCACCTCTCCTGGCTCCTGTGAAAAGAGCCTGTCTCTCCCCACTTGCTTCTTCTGCAAGGAAACTTGGGCATCCTGGGGTGCTCCCTGGTTTTGACCTCTGGTGTTGACCCATGATGCCCTCTGATAGCAGTCAATGCCATGAGGACTGGGGTTATAAGACAGGCTAAAACTGGATAGTGGCTGGAGTATAGCTCAGTGGTAACGCACGTGCTTAGCATGCATGAAGACCTGGCTCAATTCTCAGCATGGAAAATACAAAGGCAATGGGAGGATTGTGCCTGATGCTTGAGAGTCTCCATCTCTCCCTTCTTCTCTAACCACTAACGAAGTTAGCCATGCTCCAGATGTTAATCTGGTGAGTATGAAAATGGCTTATTTCATTTTAAAAATCCAATTTGTCCTTCAAACTTTGGGAACACAAAACCCTTACCTTGGAGTTATCTTTCTAAGGAATTACATCTGTCTCTCATCCTGAAATAAACATAGGAGGATGTAGAACATGAACTATTCCATTTTGGAAACGGTCTGTCCCCCATAATCACTGCTTCAACTCTATATAAATCAGGACTAGCCTCTAGTTGTACAGAATTTTCCAAATGGGACTTGATCAAACTAGGTTTGCAAAATCCTATAATAGGACCACACCTCAGTAATGGACCTACTAGCACCAGACAGATCTCCAACCTCCCTACAAGGGCTCTGTACAGATCTTGACCCTGCAATACTCCTCCTTAAGTGCAAACATACTAGACCAGACTTGAGTTTTGCAATTACCTGACCAGACCTGTAAATGTCAATTCACGCTTGAAACCCTTCCCTGTTGTTATATAGGAATGATGTATAACAGGGGAAAGCTAGAATGATGAAAACAGGGGAAGGCTAGGAAAGAGAATTGGGCTTACCTGTTAATCACATTGTTTGCACTTTGGGCTCATTCATGAGAGTCAGGGCTCCATCAACTTTGAAAACCTAGAACAGAGCTTTTCCAAACCTTGATGCAAATACCAACCACAAAGGTCTTATTAAATGCAGACTCTGACTCAGTAAATCTGCTATGTGGCCTAGGATTTTTCATTTATAACAAGTTCCTAGGTGTGGCCCACGCTGCTGGGCACCAAATGTACAGTAGCAAGGATACAGGGGAGGTCATGAAAAACCAGGAGGAATGGATCTCATATTCCCTCTACACTTCCAAAGTAGAAAAAAGGTGAGAGAAAAAAAGAACTGCTCTTCTCCCGCTTTCCCACTCACCTCCTCCTGGAATAAATCTCACCACTTGAGATTTATTTTTGACTACCAGGAGCTTTGATTAGCTTGTCTCTGCTGCTTCACACACCTGCTGGCAGGATAAATTGGGTAAAGGAGTGGTTGACCCAGATCTGACAAATCCAAGGCGGGAAGAAAAGCTCTTGGGGATTCACTGCTTCCCCTTTGCTGAGACTGATGAAAAACCCCACAGCTGGCAAAGTGTCAAACTTGCTAATGACCTCATACCACCAGTGACCCTTTCCATTTTTATCTTTAGTGCCCATGAGTTGCAGAATTGAAGTCATCTCTTTCTGTCAAACAACTAATATTTATGTCAGTTTATGACCCTGGGAATTTGCATGAGTATGCTATGGTCCCTTCCATCTTCTATGACAGCTAGGTCTCTCTCTGAGAACCTCTGCTCTCTGTAGATGCTTGAGTTAGAGCTGCAGAGGGCTTTTTCTGTGGGAGGGTTAAATCCCTATCCCCCCACCCTCTGCTTTTTAGACAAGCAAAGGCCCAGGAAGTGAGAAGCAGAATACCTGCAATGTCTTCTACTGTCACCTATGCCAACCCTGTGGCCTTCTGTGGAGTTGCTAACATAGTATAATATGGTTTTCCATGGGACATGCTCAGTAAAAGCAAACCCTACACGCCTGAGAATCAGTGGAAGCCTAATTGGATAAGAGACCTATGCCAGTCTGTCTCCATCACTTCCTACACGGCCTTGGTCACCTGCTGCAGATCTCTACTTCTTTGTTTCCTCTGGAGAATCAGGATAGAACTAGTAACTACTTGTACATAGGGTTGCTGTGATGTGAGACAGTGTAGAAAGTGACAAGGTCAGTGGCAAGGGCACAGTGAGTGTTCCATAAAGGTATTTTTGTTTGTTTGTTTTATTTTAGGAGAGGGAGTATAGGAGTTGGCAGACTTAACATCATCCAAGCCAGAAGAGGAAAGTCAAAGGAATTCAGGTTGTGGTGAAGTAGAGCCCATACCTGGGACAGGAGAACAGTATTTGGCGCTGGTCAGTCAGAGTTGGCAGCTGCCTGTTTTTTGTTTGTTTGTTTGTTTTTTAGTTTTTTTTTTTGTTTGTTTGTTTTACTTGAGATTGAACCCACAGACACTTTACCCAGCCCTTTTTTATTTTTTAAGACAGAGTCTCATTAAGTTTCTGAGACTGGCCTGAACTTGCACCTCTCCAGCCTCAACCTCCAAGTCGCTGGGATTACAGGCATGTGCCACCATGCCCAGCGGCTGCTTGCTATTGATGCCAGAGACTTCCTGCTCTGTAGGAGTCAGGGCCACTAGATCTTAGGGCTGCAGGATGGGCAGGGAAGACGTGCAAAGTCCTAGGATGCTATTCCCAGGGGTGGTGGCATCTCTCAGTGCAGGAAAGAAGCCATAATTACCTGTGTCAGGAGAGTTCAGCAGAGCTCACTTCCTCCAACCCCAGAGCCCCAAGAGCTCTAGGAGCGAATGTGGCTACCCCAACAGAACGCGCAGCAGTTGCCTGGTTCCTCCTTGAGCTCATCTCTCTCCCCACTGGTCTGATGCCTCCTTCAGCCAGCTAGTTTCTACAACACATGGTTCATTTATTATGGCCACACAGTAAAATCTTAGAAGTCTGTTGATGGCCTCATTCTTCAGTCTGCACCATATGAACAGCCCACAGGGGATTGTCCTGGTCCATAAACACTGTGCTGGCTGCCATAAGCCACAGGTCAGCATGTATAGGCAGCTACCAACTCTTTCTGTAAAGGGTTTGGAACAGAGAGCTGATGGACACCACACTCCAAAGCACATAAAGAATATTAATTAAATGAAGGTTTATTTCAAAATTAGTCTTAGAGTATAAGCTGTTTTTAAGGGCTGGAGCCAGACTACATAATGAGCGGTGAGAGCATCTGCCTTCCCCGACATAGGCGGAGAGGAGACAACATCACCGGCCCTGCGCCCTGATCATGCATCCAATGATTGCTAGCACTAGAAGCCAACGGCAAAGGACCCGCGCGATTGCTCATATTTAATCCAGGTTAAGCTATACACGTTTAAATACACATCGGAGGTTACGTGGTGCCATGCAGTCCCCGTGATGGAATGACTCTTGCTCAGTAACCTCCTGCAACCAGGCTGCTCCAAAGGCAAGGTTAGGTAGGGCAGAGCACTGAAACGAGAAAAGAGGTGAGAGATCAAGCACCGTGGTGGCCACGCCAGGTCTTGAACAGAAAACAGCCCCTTTAGAACCAGGCAACATTAGCAGTCATGTGTCCTCCTTCCACGAGCAAGAAGAGACAATGATGGGTGGGTGGTAGTTGGACCAACTAAGCATGTACTCTCCAGGGCCCATTTGCCTGCGTTCAAATCCTGGATCCACCATTATTCAGTCTTAGGGTCCCTCAGACCTTAGGGAAAAGACTTCACCTACTCGTGTTTGTTTCATCTGTACAACAAAATGTACCCATGCCTACCCAACAGAGTCATTGGGATGCAAGTAGAATATGCTCATATTAACTACTTTTATAAATTCATTGACACTTCCGGGGATGGTGAAGGGTAAAATCTAGCTCTCAGATCACAAAACTTATATAACCTATTTCTACAAACTTATTTTGAGAAATTTGCTTTGAAAATCTTTAAGAGCCCCAAGTTCTTCCTAATGTTTAACCTAAATTCTTCCCACTGAAATTTAAGATTAATCTCTCTGATCCTTACAGTAACAATATAGCTTAGGGTTTTGAAATTATGGGTTCCCCAAACCATTTGAAACCATGCAAAGTTTTATATGCACATAGAGCAAAAGCTAATGAAATAAAGAATCTAGATATGAGTGATAATTATGGCTATAATATCACAAAAAGAAAGACACTAGACAATATATGACTCCTGATGGAAGTCAGCAACCACCTATAGCACACAGCTTATCAAAAGATCTGAATCAGTTCAAGTCTCTCATTCCATCAGTTCACAGGAATTCAAGGAGAGGGAAGAACACAGTAACTTATACCTGAGGGATGAAATGAGAAAATATCTTGGGAGAGGAAATTCTATGGAACAGAAAACCTAATTTCTCCAACAAATACATTTCAAGGAAATGAAAGAGAGGAAGGAAAGGGGGGACCTATGTATATTAAAAGAAACCTAGGAGATATATTTTCAAAGAGCAATGGGGCTGGGGGTGAAGTTCAGTGGAAGAGTGCTTGCCTAGCATGCTCAAGGCCCTGGGTTGGAGCCGGGGTACCACTAAATAAATAAATAAACAAACAAACAAATAACACAATGCATTAGCTTTCATTGGATCCTGATTTGAATAGATAAACTGAAAATAGGAGAGTCAGGGTAATCTGAACACTGGATTATCAATGATACTAAGAAATGTGAAATTAAGAAAATGCTTTAATGTTGATATAATGGCTATGTTTTTCTAAAAAATCCTTATCTTTTAGAAATTGCATACAGAAATATTTATGGATGGCAGAATATGATAACAGAGATTTGCTTCAAAATAATACCGAATGGGAGAAGTTGGGTAGGGGTATAAAGAAATAAAACACCAGGAGTCAATGATGGTTGAAGCTGGATAATAAGTACCATTCACTCCACTGTTGCATGTCTTGAGAGTTTCCATAATAAAAGGAAGGAATAAAAAGAAGTTGTGGGGGTTGGAGGTACAGCGGAATGGTAGATGGCCTAACTTGCATGCACAAAGCCCTGGGTTTGGTCCCCAGCACAACAGAAAAATAAAAAATAAAAAAATTTTAAAAATGTGATTTCATGTCATGACTCCATTTTCCTTTTAAATACTTGAAAAGTTTTAAATTATTTTCAGGTTTTGTTCAGGTTTTGTTTGGACTACAGAGTCCAAATTCCAGGAGACTTTCACAGTGAGTCCCTTGGAGAAGAGTCACGATGGGGAGATGGAATCTCCTCCTCCAGCCTCCTCCAAGCAGCACCCATTACTGTGAAGGTCTCACACGTGTCCACCCCATTTCCCTGTCCCACCACCCTGCCTGGTCAGGTCTGGTGTGAACGCTCTGGAAGGACTTCAGAGTGGCTTCCACAGCGGAGCAGGAACCCCCAAGGACCACTTCTGCTCCAGAAGGCCTGCAGCTACTCTTACCTTTTAAAATGTAATCCGTTAGCAAAGTAGGCACCTTCTCATTATCCTCCTTCATGGCAAAGAGAACTAGGGAAGGAGAAGGAAAGAGATGAGCCAAGAGCCCATCACTGAGGAAGCTTGCTTCTAGGGCCAATAATCCCCCAGCATAAAGGGAGGGAGAAACCATTCAGGGAACTGGACATTCTCTGAACACAGAGCAGAAGTCTGGAGGCCTCTGTCAGGGGCCAGAGCTCTACATGGTGAGGGAGGCGAATCCAGGTAGAGAGCACAGGGATATCTCCTGGGAGTGCACCTTCTGTGATTTTTTTTTTTCTCTTTTTTTGGCCCATCTATAATTTCAATACCATTTACTAAACATATATCTTTAATAATCATAAAAATAGTAATTAAAAAAGAATTAGCTTTCAGATAGCTTCTAAATACTAACAGTTGTCATATTGCTGAAATCACCAATAAAACTGTCTTGAAAGACTTTCTATTCACACAAACACATTAGAATTCTCACTTCTTTACTGACAATGAATGAAATTAATTCAACAAATATTTTCGATGTTTTGCTCATTATAGTGCTAGAATGTGTGGAGACACAGAATTATGGATTCTCTGGGCGTTTATAGACTTATTATGAAACTCTGCTTGACCTGTTCATGAAGCAAACAATATGAAAGCATTTAAAGTCTAAAGGTCTTTTAAGAAACATTGTATTAAGCTTTGTCTAGGGCTGTGAATGTAGCTGAGTGGTAAAGTGCTTACCTAGCATGTGTATGGCCCTGGATTAAATCCCCAGCACTGAAGAAAAAAAGAAAAGTTTGAAGCCAACTTTGTAGAAAATCCTTTAAGAAAGTATCTGGACCCTATATATAATATCAGAAAAAGTGTCACCAGTTGATTCCTTCATTAATAAACATCCTTAAATAAACACAGAGTATCTATGCAATGTATATTATATAGCCTTATAAAAATGTGATGTATGCGTATAAGATACATACTTCTCAGTAAAGAAAGAAATTTGCAGAAAACATTAACATTAAAAGAAATAAAGGCTAATGTTTATAGAAAAAGATCTAGAAGAACAGTATATGAAACTGTTAAGTGGCTGCATGTGAGACCACAGGGGATGTTCTTTCTACATGTTTCTACACTGCCAGGCTCTTCTCATTGAGCACGTTTAGTTTTATAACCAGAGAAAACAATAAAGATCAGCCCAAACTGATAGATAGGGTCAGGAGGCAAGGGCAAGGGTGGAATTCCCAATCATTTGCATATCCTTGGCCTCAGTTGATTCCCTTGCCTCATTCCAAGGCAGGGTAATGAAACTTGAATCCCAAAATCAGGAGTGGGTAAGGAATAGCACCCAATGTTGGTGTAAGTCAGTGCAGATTCCAGAAAAGAAAGACAAGCTGTGGCCCTTTGGGTGTTGGATTTTCCTGTTTTATTTCTTCTGTTTTTTAGACATGTGTTCATTTCAACTTAATTGGACACTGAGGGTCCTGACTTTGTTTTCTTTTTCTTTTTTCCTGTATTTTTAAGCATGCACTCATTTCCTTTTAATTGGTTGGGGGACACTTGGCAACCAAGTTCAAGCAGATAAAATGCCACACCAAGAAGATGGCAGTAAAGTGCAATCATTGCACTCAACCAATAGGTATCTAAATTGATCTCCAAACTCCAAAATTTATATAGATGGTCCAGTCATAGAAGCTGATCTCTGGCCTTTGTCCTCCATTCAAAGAGTAGGAGAGAGAGGGGAGATGATGCTCATGAATCCACACAAGGATTGGCTGAAAATAACTGTTTCATCATCTATGGGAAAATGGGTATTCGGAGAAGATGGCAGTCTTTCTTTTAAAAGAAATAACATGTCAAAAAGTAGTATCTTGCCGGGCGTGGTGGCACACGCCTGTAATCCAAGCGACTTGGGAGGCTGAGTCAGGAGGATTGCGAGTTCAAAGTCAGCCTCAGCAACTTAGCGAGGCCCTAAGCAACTCAGTGAGACCCTGTCTCTAAATAAAATACAAAATAGGGCTGGGGATGTAGCTAGGTGGCCAAGTGTCCCTGAGTTCAATCCCTGGTTCAAAATAAATAAATAAATAAATAAAAATAACCATGAAAAGAAATGCTAACAAAATGCTAACTCGTGATGCTAAAACCATGATACACTTTCTAGCCAGTATAGTTCCAACTGTAGAAAAATGATAAAAAGCACTGTGGTTAAAACCCAAAATAGTGATGATGAAGGAGACAATGAATGATTTATTTATTTTTTGTTCACTTTTCCACATTTCCAAAATATCCTAGTGATGGATATGCTCTAGCTATAATTTTGTAAATAAACTTGAAAACTAAACAAATCTACTCAGAATAGAAAGAAGACTGTTTCTTAATTAAAATGAAAAGAAAACCTCATACTAAATTCCTAGATGGGTATTTGTAATAAATTAATAGTTCTTCCTTTTCTAAAGACCATGCTCAAGTACTTTATTATATCAACCTTCCAAATTTGTCAAGATTATTTTCCAAAAGTTCACCACTATGAAAACACATGCACTTTTTCTTTTCCTTTTTTTCTCTTTTTTTCTTTTTTGCAGTGCTGGAGAGCCGACCCAGGGCCTCCTGTGTGTTAGGCAAGCATTCCATCACTGAGCTACATCCCTGGCCCTATAAATGCTTTTTTATCTACTCCCTTATCAACAACCACAATAACAAAGATCGTGCATATTTATGCAAATAGAGGAGTTTAAAGTGAGAGAGAAAGAAGTCAATGTACTATGAATTTTAAATTACTGATTCTCAAGGACACAGTATCTAGCTATGCCAGCAGGATTTGTATTTATCACTATCTCCTGTTTTCGTCCTCCATATCAAACAAATGAAAACATTTGGTCACCTCTAGCACCAGGGCCCATCAGGCATCTGTCTTCCTCTGCTGAACAGCAGCTTCTCTCCTTTTCCCTGGGGTGTCCAACAGCCCTGTGCTGCCCATGCCCTCCAGGGCAGGCTGCAGTTGGCTGGTCAGACTCTTGCCCCATCACTCTGCATGCATGGTTGCCAGGGGAAAGGAATTTCTCCCTGATCCACTGAGCCTGTCACCACATTTCAGCCTTGGATTTTTTTCTTCCTTGCAGCCAACCTGACACTAATGGTTGACACCATGTGTCCTCAGTCCTTTGGGGGTTGTACTGTTTGATGTACACATATAGAGAGATTTTTGCCTACAAAAGGTTCTTTATTACACATTCTCCCATAGCTCAAAATGTTTAATAATATAAGTCAATAGACCAAAAGTGAAGGAGAGGAGGCAGTCACTTCCTGGAAGGAAAATTAGACTGCTTTTTCCAATCAGCCTTACTCTTAGCCAAGAAACCCTCACTTCTCATTAAAAATACAGCCACAGGGCTGGGGATGCAGCTCAATGGTAGAGTGCTTGCTTAGCATGCACAAGGACCACAAAAACACAGCCTGGCCCACTGATGAGCTCCCTGCTTTAGGGGGCACAAGTGTTAACCGGCAACTTGAAGTTCCCGCAGAAAACAGGCAGAAAGCAGATGATCCAAAGCCTGGGGGACTTCTGGGGAAACAAACCAAAAAACCCTGCCCCACCCGATCCCTACCTCTTCCACCACTCATTTTTTTGTTTTTGTGTTGTTGTTGTTGTTGTTGTTGGAGGTGGGGTTGTTTTGTTTGTGTTGTTTTTTTTTCCCAGCAGGTCTCTTCCCTTACAGGAACCAGGGGAAGGAAGGGACTGCTCTGAGTGTCACAGAAGGGTATTTTAATTTTACCCTGTGCCAGAGGATGCGACACAATGATACAGAGCATATTTTGCACCATGTAAAGATTCCCTGGGGAAATCTCTGGCCCAGGCACTGGAGGTACACAGTGCGGGAAGGGAGGGAGGACAATGAGAAGCCCGTGTGGCTGAGGGCGAGAGGCACTCACTGTTTGTCAGCATCTGCAGGTCTTCCACGGAGGGAGGAGAGGCCTTCTTCTCATAAGGGATGACTGTATTCAGATACTGCAAGGCAAACAGGGAATGCAGGGCCTGAGACAGACTGGGACACAGTCTCCCTGGGGCTGAGATAGGGTGGACAATTTGCATGAGGACTGTGCTTTTCTCTATGACACATGCTCTGTCAATTCTGACATTCTGAACATTCCCAGCACTGGCACACCACTATTTCAGAACTCTTCCCCCCCACTTTCCAAGGGGAAGTCTCTTTAAAGTAAGACTTTCCCCATATTTACCCAGGAAAAACTTCCCTCCACCCCAACAGCTACATTCTTCCTACATGGAAACTTTTTGGATATTTGGGAATCCTGGGGAGCTTTTTCTCCTTCAGGTAAAGAGCAAAGAATATCTCTGGGGGAGGTAATCTTTTTATTCTTTGCAGTGCAATGTGAGAAGGAATTATTTCTCTTTTGTCAAAAATGACAGGCAAGAGGATGGCAACCTGACCCAGGTGTTGGATGTCAAATTTGCTCTTTCTGCTGCGTGTGAAGTGGTCCTGCAGCAAAACCAGCACCTGAGAGTCTGGTGGACATCCAAGACCACCAGGCCAGGGAGACCTTGCTGCGCCCTAAGGGAGCCTGAGGTGGTGAGTGCAAAGTCAAGCAGCTTTGTATTTCAGTCTTGGCTCTGCCACTGGCAACAAGGCCTTGGGAACATGCTGCCTCATCACCCTGGGCCTTACTTCTCATTGCTGTGAAAAGAGAGGGCTGGGTTTGGTGTTCCTAAAGCCTCTTTGCATGCCGCAGCTCTAGAATTTGAATATGTTGAATTCAGTTACTACATGTTTAAAAGAATACACTACTTTCTCCCTACATTGAAATAAGGGACTGAGTGTCACAGAAGGGTATTTTAATTTTACCCTGTGCCAGAGGATGCGACACAATGATACAGAGCATATTTTGTGCCATGTAAAGATGCCCTGGGGAAATCTCTGGTGGCACATCCCTGTAATTTCAGTAACTCAGGAGGCTGAGGAAGGAGAAGCAAAAGTTCCAGGCCAGCCTGGGCAACTTAGTGAGACACCGTCACAAAATAAGAACTGGGGATATAGCTTAGTGGTAAAGCACTGCTGAGTTTAATCCCCAGTTCCAAAAACTAAAAAAAAAAAGGCACATACATATACACCACCAAGTCTATTAGATCATGCTCCCTATGAGGACAGCAACTAGCACTTGTCACCTTTGCACCTAGCAACAGAGCACAGCACATAACTGGGAACTCAACAGAAGTCTTTGAACTCTGCCGTAATAATCAGAACTGATATTTCACAGATGCTATGGTTTAGGAGTAATTTGAAGGTCCCCCAAAAATCCATTTGTAAAGACTTGATCTCCAGGGTGGCAGTATTGGGAGGTACTATGGACCTTTAAGAAGCTGGGACTAGTGGGTCTTTAGGTCATTAGGGGCATGCCCTAGAAGAAGATAAGGACACTTGGTGTACGTCTGACTGTCTGTCTGTCTCTCTCTCTCTCTTTTTTCCTGATTTGAGCTGACATAACTGTACATATATTTCTGCCATGATGTCACCCTCACCAGAGGCCAAACCAATGCAGCCACCTGATCTTGGACTTGAACTTCCAAAGCGGTGAGTTAAATAAACCTTTTCTCTTTATAAAGTGAGTCACAGGGCTGGAGTTGTGGCTCAGTGGTAGAGCCCTAGACTGGCATGTGTGAGGCCCTGGGTTTGATTCTCAGCACCACATAAAAATAAAGAAATAAATATATTGTGTCCATCTATAACTAAAAAATATTTTAAAAAATAAAGTTAGTTCCTTCAAGTATTTCATTCCAGTAATGCAAAGCTGACTAAAACAATAAGCAAGTTACTGACTAAATGGAGCTAAGAAGGAGATTCGATAGCCTGGGTTACATATAATCAGAGCCAGGAGACTGAAGAGGCAGGCTTGGTGACGATGGCTTGGCTAGTAATCTAATATATTAGAAATGATTAAAGTCTAAGAGGAGATCTGTCATAAAATAGATTCCCTTTTAATACATTGTCCTTAAAACAACTTAAATCATAGATCTATAAGTAGTGTTGGGTTTTCAGTTTTGTATATGTCCAAAAATACCTAAAAATCACCTTTTTATAAGGCACTTCCTGTTCTCCATTAAGAGTGGAAGAAAGCCGGGTGTGGTGGTGCACACGCCTGTAATCCCAGCACTTGGGAGACTGAGGCAGGAGGATCACAAGTTCAAAGCCAGCCTCAGCAACTTAGCAAGGCCCTAAGCAACTCAGTGAAACCCTGTATCTAAATAAAATACAAAATAGGGCTGGGGATGTGGTTCAGTGGTGGAGTGCCC
>JAJEJO010001810.1:16100-70999 GCA_020662805.1 Glaucomys volans
CTCTTTGTTGGGGAGGTCAAGTTTCTAAAGAGTCTAAGAGGAGAGCAGGAGTAGGGAGACTGCTCGAACCTGTTTGTCGGTTCCTGAAGAGCCAAAGGTCTGGCGGATGCTGCTCTGCAGGATGTTGGAGATGCCTTCCATGCTGAAGCGCTGGGGAAGAGAGACACTCAAGGAGGACAAAGACTTCTGGCTCCATCCTCACTACCCCAGGGATTTCCAAGTCCTCAAACACCCAGACCCTTCAGCTACCATGCTGTTTCAGGTAAATGACCCAAAGTGACTAGAGAGTAAATGTAGACCTTGGCTTACAGAAGCAGGCAGGAACTTAAGCCTGAACTTTTAAAGGATACATAGTAGTTGCAAAGATTCTGTCTCAAAGACTCATAGCTTAGTGAGTGCCTCAGGACAAGTCCTTCTACATGCCCCAGTTTTTCATATTTCATTCTCTGTTCCGTAAATAGAAAACTAAGGAAGTAAAATGTAGGGGAACAATGCTGCAAAGATCTTAGGGGAAAACAAAATATTCGGGGCAGCTTTAAAGCAACTGTCCTGATCTGGGAAGCTTTTCTTTCAAAATATGCCTGCCCGGTGCCTAATTCAGTAGGTCTATGATAGAGCTGGGCAAAGGCATTTTGAAAAAGCTCCTCAGATAATTCTTCCCAGCTTCAACCATTTCTTCTAAACTCCTCGTTTAGAGGATACTGTACTGTCAAGACCAACGTGGCACCTGGTCATTTTGAATCACTGAAATACCCTGAAGAGACCAGGCAGGACAATAATCCATGCGATGGCAGAAATCCTGGCCCAGAGTCCCAAAGCTCTAAGTACCATCACTCTACTTTCCAAGGTCTGGCCCACAGAGAGCACAGGTCATTCTCAATCATGTTTTAAAGTTCACTCTCCCCGAGTTAGACCTTTAGGGAAACAGAGGGAACAGATGACATCTTCTCCCCCTTTCTGATCCCACTGTCTGTTCCAGGGCTTTGCTCATAATTGTTGCTCAGTAAGCACAGTCAGTGCTCAGTGAGTCCAGGGCAGGGTGGGTGTAGGGCCTGCAGGGGTGGAGGTGGGGGTAGAGGCTGGCTGTGTGTCTTCCATTTGGGCTTCTCACATACCTTGAGAGGCATCTGGGTTCCCTTCTCTATTCGGCTACTCTGCAGGCTTAGTCCTTTCTCTTTCCGCCTCTTTTTCATCAGTTCTCGCTGCTCCTTCTGCTTGTTCTGAACTTCGATGAGCACCGTAATGAAGGAGTTCTTCACTTCCTTCTCAAACTCCAGCTCGTCTCGGCGGGCCAGCTGGTGCACCAACTCCTCAGAGAAATCACGGATGGCACCTTCCACCTGGTCCAGCAGCTCATTCAGCTCAGACCCAGACATGTGCCTCAGCCCTGCAGGGTAAGACCATCCCACTGGTGACATTGGCAGCCAGGCTGGAGCCCAGTGGAGATTGGACTGCCCTGGAGAGACTCTTCCAACTCCTTAGAGGTCCCTAAAAGAACTTCACCATTGAGGGGCAATTCAGGAAGGAAGGAGCTCATATACAGAAGAGAACACTACACTCAGGAACCAGATGAAGGAGAAGAACCAGCCCCCGAGGAAGCCTGTGGACCTCAAGCACAAATATGTGGGTGGACAAACACATGACTTTTTGATCCCTTGCTCTGTCTTTCTGTTTTTCCTGTCTCTGTATTCTTCATGTGGAATGGGTCAAGAATTGGGGGAAGCATTGAGAGAAGATTTGGGACATCTGTATTGAAAAGCAATAGAGAGTTGGTAATTATCCCCAGGTATTGGTCAAGACCAAGCTGGTAGCAATACAAGCAGGGTGCGAAGATGTCAGGCACATATTCAGAAGCACAGGAGACCTGTGGGAGACTGGGGACATGCAGGGACAAAGCCCAGGCAGTACAGAGTCCTCTGCCACTTTCAGAAACAAGGAAATGGAACCTGAGATCTTGGAACACAAATACTTTGTTTTAACTTCTTGTCCCTTAAGACTTCTTCATTTAAGGTGGGCATGGTAGTGCACACCTGTAATCCAAACTACTCAGGAGACTGAGACAGAAGGATCACAACTTCAGACCCACCTGGACAACTTAGAGAAACCCTGTCTCAAAACAAAAAATGAAAAGGGCTGAGGATGTAGCTCAGTGGTAGAGTACCCCTGGGCTCAATTCCCAGCACCATAAAAAAACAAAACAAAACAAAACCTGACTTCACTTAAAATAAAGTCAGGTGGTTCACAAAAACTAATCAAATATTTCAAAATAACCAGTAGATAGGATTTTAAATATTCCCAACATAGTGCCTGGGAGGGAGCTCCGTGGTAGAGCACTTGTCTAGCATGTGTGAAGCTCTGGATTTGATCCCTAGCACTTCCAAAATTGAAAAAAAAAATTATTTCCAACATAAAGAAATTATTACATCTCAGGTAGTAGAAATGCCAATCACCCTAATCTGATCATTACACGTTGTATACATATATTGAAATGCCAACCTATATCCCATAAATATGTACAATTACTATGTGTCAATTGGAAATATTTTTAAAATAAAATAAATAGAATAGATTTAGGGAACATCTTTTAAAGGGTATCCCTAATGGGATCTTTTATGTTCACCTCAGAATACATTTTCCTTCCCTTTTCCATTTCGGCTCTGCCTGGGTACTTGCTGACTTGGTTTGACTTTTCCCTTTATTTTGGTCTTTGGCACTGTCCTCCTTCTGTCTTTGCCATTTCACTCGGCTTTCTCAGCTGTTTTCATGAGTCCTTTGCAGAAGGCGTCTATGTTTGGAGCCTTTGTGTGGCTGAGAATGGCTCCATTGGGGCGGTTGTTAATGCAGCCAGGCAGCCAAATCCACTCCATTGCCCCCAACAGGCCACACCCCACCACCTCTGCTCCTTAGAGCCACAGTTTTGCCTATAGGATGTGGTACTTCAGACGAAGTCCTCATATTGTCACTTGTAACCCCCACGTTTGGACCTTCATACCTCTTCCCTCTCCATGGTTTATAAGTTCCCTTTACCAATATGAGGACCTCCTCCCAGAAACAGATCCTCCTGCACTGTGGGTATTGTCATCCCCACAGACTGATGGACTTTATGCTCAGTTCTGCCTTTTCTGTACTACACTTATTTTATTTTATTTTCATGCTTTACCCAGGCCTAATTACCATAAACCTCTGTCAGACAGTTAATTTAGTAAAACAAGGATTAAGAGACTGGACTCTGGGGTTAACCTTACTGCCTTCAAGTGCTGAATCCACTCTTTAAGATTTATAGCAGGCAAGAGGGAAAATGCAAGTTTAATATGAGAGGCTTGACTCTCTCCACTGAACACAAGGGAAGAGGGCCGGGGTGCAGTGCAGCAGTGGCAGAGTACATGCCTAGCAAGCATGCGGCCCTGGGTCCAACTCCTAGCATTGCACTAAATAAAGAAAGAAAGAGGCTTTTCCTTTTCCCCAGCTCCACTTTCTTTCAGCTTCTTTGCCTGTCTTCTTCAAACGTATGTTAAATCTTTTAATGGCTAAATAAGCCTCCTACCAGTCCCACAATTCCGGAAGATTTCCTCAGGGGCCTGGGAGCCACTGCTTTGAAATGCAATCATCAAGGAAGATAAGACCTAATATCCCACTGTTCTGGAAGCAGAGGGGCCTAACTTACCACCTGACTCCAAATTGCAAAGCCTATTTAATATAATGGGTTCCATCCACTTAGCTACAGCCAAGAGTGGGATTTCCTTCTATCTTGCTATCCCTTTAGCAGGTTGCCTGTAATGCACACCCCATTTTGTTTAATGCTTACTCAATAATAAAATTGTGCAGAGTTTTTTCTGGGTGGCAGGTAGAGTTCGTTTTTAATTTGATTACCCCAACAGTAACCTTGGACACATCATTGAATTTCTCAAAGACCCAGTTTAGATTAGGGTCTGGCACGTAGAAAGTACCACAAAAATGATGAGCTACTGTTATTCCTATTTGTTTTTTTTTTTTTTCATTGATTTTATAGTAGCATCATCCCTTGGATTTGGACAGTGGTTTGGATTTAGTCTGCTTTAGTCTTGCTCTTTGGTTAGCTTTATCATTTAATTTTGCTGTACTGCCATTTCATTTGCAAAAATGCAAACTTCTCTCCTGATGTGGAGTAGGAAAGGTGTAACCCACCTCTTGGACTGTGTATCTCTGCTCTAGGGTGGTGACCTAGGTCTGATAACCATGTGTGAATAGTGCCTGGCACCACTTAGGTGCTGCATATTTGGCAAACTCCACCCCAGGGCCCTCACCTTCATAGGACCAGTTGTTGTTGAAGGTCTGTGTCAAGGCCTGCATCTCCTGCAGCAGGACAGAGTCTGCCTGGGATGAGGTTTCTCCTCCATCCTCTTCTTCCAGAGCCTCCTCTTCCTCCTCAGGGTCTGGGGAGTTCTGCATCATTTCCTCAATCTCCTCAATTACCTGAGAAAGGTACACAAGAGAATGCAAGCTCTGTTCTCTGATGGAGGAGCATTCTGGCTTGGATTTTGATCAGCTCAGGATGTCTCTAATTTGCTGTCTGTAAAATTCCTGAAGCAATACTGTTTCTTAATAAATATTGAATAATAATAAAAATAGACTCAACCAAAGACTTACACACACTCTTTAATAGTAAGCATCTTTTTCACGTAAAACCTCTTCCAAGAGCTCCATTTAGATGAATGCTTTATTGGAAAACTACTCTTTCAGGAAATGAAGCAGAGCTGCCTGGAAGAGAATGTTTACTTCAATTTCCTGAGCATTTTATTTTGAAGTGGGAAAATATTTTATCTGTCCAACCTTAACACTAAAATTCAGTCCATTAGTTATCACGTTGACTGAAAAAACAAACAAAGCATGACCAGAACAACTCAAAATGGGGAGGAAAACAGCTATTTCTCTAGAATTCACCTAGACAGGAACTGAAGCTCCCCAGTAACAGATGAGAATGAAGACAGTAACACAATCAGGATAGCTGGAGTCTGGAGAGCAGAAAATAGATAGGAATTTCAGCTCTAACCTTGACTATTAAAGGTGTACAGCTCCTAGAAGTTCAGGGTAAAATTAGATACCTGCCAAAGGAATTAGGGTGAACTGCTGTGCACATTAATTGTTTACACATAGAGTGGGTGGGATGTAGCTCAGTAATGGAGGGATGTAGCTCAGTAATGGAGGGATTGCTTAGCTTGTGCAAGGCTCTCGATTTGATCCTTAGCACCATAAAATTTAAAAGAAAACAGTAATCAAAGTTTACTTCCAAAAGTAAGTCTGCATGTAAGTTTGGTAGCAATGGTGCAT
Source organism: Glaucomys volans (assembly GCA_020662805.1). Classification (NCBI taxonomy): domain Eukaryota; kingdom Metazoa; phylum Chordata; class Mammalia; order Rodentia; family Sciuridae; genus Glaucomys; species Glaucomys volans. The sequence continues at coordinate 21,408 of JAJEJO010001810.1, forward strand.
TATTTATTTATTTAATACCAGGGATTAAACCCAGGGGTGCTTAACCACAGAGCCACATCCCCAGCCCTTTTTTTCTTTTTATTTTGAGACAAGTTGCTTAGGGCCTTGCTAAATTGCTGAGGCTGGCTTTGAAGTTTCGATCCTCCTGACTCGGCCTTCCAAGCCACATGGAATTACAGCCATTCACCACCACACCCAGCTAGCAATGGGTGCTTTAGTGATCTGTCCCTGATGTATTCCTTTAGAATAATTCCTATTTTTATTCACAGATCTTCTCAACTCCACTCATGAATTTGGTGATACTTATTCTTTGACTACTAAAAGCCATTTTATAGAATGTGACCAAATGACATAAACCCCCTTTAAGAGTTTATGCTGAGTTTATCTAAGACTAATTTTCCTCCAGTCCATACCACTGAACTATAATTCCTTTCTACGAGTCACAAGAATAACTGTTAGCCTCTGTTTTTTGTTTTGTTGTTTTTCAAATCTGGTTCCCTTTACTTTCTTATTCTTTTTTACTTTATTTTTTTTATTTAAAAATTTTATTTTATTTTCTTAAAAGGTGAAATTTGAAAATTGAAAATGTATTTAAATGTTTATAAATATATTAAAAATAAAATTAAATAACTTAAAAACCAAATCCCACCCTTTTATCACAGATGTGAAGAAACACCTCTACTAAAAGGAACTTTCTAGTTGGCTATGGTGGTGCACACCTATAATCTCAGTGACTCAGGAGGCTGAGTTAGGAGGATCATGAATTCAAAGCCAGCCTCAGCAATTTAGTGAGGCCCTGTTTCAAAAAATATATATATAAAGGACTAGGGATGGGCTCAGTGATTAAGCACCCATGGGTTCAATCCCCAGTACCATAAATAAGTAAATAAATAAATGGAACTTTCTAGCCCTGATGGCTCCCAATAGAACTTTTTTTTTTTTTTTTTTTTTTTTGAACCCGAGATTTAAAGCCAGGGGACCCTGCCACTGAGCCACCTCCCCAGCACAATTTTGTATTTTATTTAGAGACAGGGTCTCACTGAGTTGCTTAGGGCCTCGCTAAGTTGCTGAGGCTGGCTTTGAACTTGTGATCCTCCTGACTCAGCCTCCCAAGTCACTTGGATTACAGGCATGCGCCACCATGCCCGGCCCAATGGAACATTTTTTAAAAATAACTTTATAGAAACTTGCATGATGTCTAACTTAAAATAAGCACTCATAGATATTTGTTGAAAAAAGTTGAATAAAGAATCCAGGGACTCAACATTATCTTCTCAAAGTAATAAATTGCTAAAACTAAAATAAAATTAACTCAATCAAATGTGAAACACTGTCTTTTTTCACAAAGACAGAGTGTCTCTAAGACTCCTTTTGGAAGGCTCAAATTTTTCAGTGTTTTATCAAATGTGAGAAAATATCCATCACCCAGAAGCTTCATCTGTCACTTCTTTTTTTGGAAGAAGAGATATTTAAGAACCTCCTATCAGTGCTCTGACTTCAAGTTCAAGGAATTTTCAAGAATTAGCAGCAGATGAAGCCAATAAACACCAGGCCTTCTCTTGGGGTCACTAAAACCTGACCCCAAGCGACCAAGTGTCAGGATTTATGTTCACATTTACTGTAGGTGGGTAAACTGAGGCATAAAGAGAAATTAAATCCCTTACCATGATACACTGAGTTACCCACACAGTCATCACAAAACCAAACATCTTTTTTCTACCTTGGATGTTTCTTCCTCCTGAACTGGGGATTGAACTCAGGTGGGGTTTACCACTGAGCTACATCCCCAGCCCTTTTTATTTTGAGACAGGGTCTCACTTAAATTGCTGAAGGTAGCCTAGAACTTGTGATCTTCCTGCCTCATTCTCTGAGACACTGGGATTACAGGCATGGGTCACCGTGCCCAGCCTTAAACTTTTTCTTTATCAAAGGAATGAAAAGTCCCAAGAATCTGCAGAGATAATCATACCTGATCTGCTGTGAGAAGAGGCTCCTCGTTGATACCAGAATCATTCTCACTCTTCTCATTGAACTCTTCCTCTTCCTTCTCATGAATCTGGAGGAGGAGAGGAACATGGAATTCTGATTGACCATCAGCAGGACTAGGATTCCCTCTGGTCTTGAGAATGGGTGCTTCTAGAGGCCATTCCATCCACCCATGGTCTAAAGAGGGAAGCTGGAGAGGGGTCCAGAATTTCATCCAATTCCACACAGCAGGCTGAGTCCAGTTTGACCAGAAAAAAACAACAGGGCTGGAATGACCAGCACCATTCTGACTCACAAGACCAGTACTGTTGTTTAACCCCAGGCAGGTCATTCTGGGAACCAAGGAAACTTCTCGAGGTATGTGACCCTATAGCTAACTCTCATAGCAAAGACACACTTGCTCTATTAAGGATTATCAATTGGAAGTGTGTTCCTAGATTTTTTTCTTTTTAGATTTTAAGGTGTAGGTTGTTCCAGTCCAAATAGCCATAGCTTTTAGAATTTGATAAAACGCCATCCTGTTTTTGGAATTTAGGCACGGTGTCTTAGCTAGTTGAGGATACAATGAAATCAACATGGGATATACCACTAAACAACCTGACCACACGGACTGGAGAATAAACCACAAGATCAACAAAATACTAAAAGGAGACACCCATTTAGCCTGTTTACCCTATGTGTCCAAAATTCCATAATCCTAAGTAAATTCTAAAGGCTTACAACCATCAAGATTCTAGATGGTTAAGTTCAATGAGATATTCATAGTATATCTGACTTTATTGACCATATCAATCAGTATTTATGTTCAAATCTTACACAAAGTGAATCATCCAACCACCCAACCAGCTCTCCTTTCAGAAGTTTGGTTCGAAAGTCGTACAGGGGCTGACAAGTGCTGTTTTCAGGAAGTCTCTCTGCAGACCACCTGTCATCCAGGAAACCAGGCTTCCTTCTCTCCAAGAGCTGACCTATTGATTTGCCTTTCCTTGGAGGAGTAATACTTCATATTCTAACAGGAAACACCCCAGTTCCAATCCCAGCAGTCAGGTCCAAGGTGGTCTATCCTACTTATCCCCTCTGCTTTGAGTTTTGCCTTGGCAGACACCCCTAAGAACGCATACCAACTCTGTTTGCTTCAAATCAGGATGATGTTATTAACAAAAAAAAAAAAAAAAATTAAGTAAATGCCATCTGTGCTCAACCTGGAGAAGGGGTAGGACAAGGAGGTAATGGAATCATTTGAGGGGCTGGTGTGCCAGATGGTGACATCTATTTCTGCTGTTGAACCCATATGCTCGGGTCTCTGCCAAGTCTACCTCCTGTGATAGCTGTTTGGTTTCCACAGCTCCCTACTAGGCAGAACAAAACTCCTGGGGCCACACTTTGTTCACAACTACACTCATATGGCAGAACTTTCTGAGGGGCAGACGGTCCTGAGGTAGGAAGTTAGGCTCTTACTGGAAAATGGAGCTTTTGTTTTCAGGACAGGGTAATTTTTTTTTTTTTTAATAAGCTCCTAACAATGACTGTTAGTCTATAACAAGAATTTGAAGGTGAGGATTGGTATTAAGTCTATAAAATATGGAATGTTTACATTTTCTGAAATGTGGCCAATTTTAGTGGGTTTACTTCACTGACTTCATATTGTCCCTTTCAATGACTCCATCTCCCTTCTCAAGATCCCTGTCACCCTCTACCATACCTTCACCACCACTAATGGAGTTCAAGGGAGGGAAGGAGCTTTTTGGGGAGAGCTCCTGCCAGCTGTTCAAATGTTAATGACCCTGGACTGTGGCCTGGGTCTCCTATCCACTTCTCAGGCATAATGCCTATAGGTCGGAATTGCCAGGATAAGGAAAGAGATTATGAAAGTACCATGAGTTCCTACTAATGAGAGCCATACCCCCACCCCCTTATTTTCTCAGATCTTGGAAATCTGTCATTAAAAAATTAATTAAAAGGAGTCCGTGTGGTGGTGTACACTTGCAATCACAAAAAACCAGGAAACTAAGGCAAGAACATCCCAAATTAGAGACCAGCCTGAGCAATTTAGTGGGACCCTCAGTAACTTAGCAGAACCCTGTCTCAAAAGTCTCCAAAAAAAAGACAAAGGATGTATGTAGCTCAATGGTAAAGAGCCCCTTGGTTCAGTCACATCACCAGTATAATCAATCCATCCATCAACTGAAAGGAAGAATATACACTAAGGACTCCCAGATCCTGTCTCTTCTCCCCATCTGCCTGTGCCTTAGCCCCTCTGCTGGGTTTCACCATATCCAACCTGCCCCTGACCTTTGCTTCTCTTTCTCTGGTGTTTGGTTCTGACCCTCCCACTCACCTTCACTGCTTCCAGTATTTTCTCTCAATCCTACCAAACTCTGTTCTGCTCCAATAACTTCTGTCACTTCTCTACAAGTCCTTTTCCCTTTCCATGGGCTGTTTACAGACTCCTGACCTTCCTTCCCTTACCAGGACAGTATCTTGTACAGACAGTGGAAAGCTGGAGGAGTACTGACAGACCAAGGGAGAGGAAGGTTTTTGAAAAACCACAGCACTTCTGCTATTCCCAGGATATGGCAGAGCCACAGAGAGTTTCCTTGGCCACTTGTGCAACAATGAGTTTCCTTATGGGCTAAACCTGCTACTTGTTTCCATGAACAGAATTAGGCTTTTTAAAGAAAAATCATCCTTCCAAATCCCTTCTTCCCAGAATTGAGAAGACCTGGATCCTGAAGGGAGTCGGACTGCACCTTTCAGCAAGCGATTTCGTCCTCCTTCTTTGGGGAAAGGTGCCTCAGAGCTGTCACCCAGTAGCCTAAAGCTTGCAAATTATTGCAGATTCTAACAGTGCTAAATCTTGCTACATGATAGTTTGAGTGAAGGTTAAAATTCTGTGAAGTCCTCTTGTCTGAGCGTGACTGTTAAACAACATCTTTTGTTAAAGCATTCCAGATGATTCCATTCACAGAAAAGGGAAGTTCTACTGCAGATTTAGCCCTTCGTATAATATTTCCTTCCCTTCCTACCATTGATTCACATGGGTGGTTGCCTCCCTGAATAAAACTAAAAGAACAATGACACTTTTTTTCTTTTTTTTAACCTTCAGACAAAAAGTAGGAAAAAAAGAAAAGAAACTCTTCAATATGCACCCAACCCAAGGAAAGGGCAACTATGTCCCTTTATGCTTGTGAACAACCAGGAAACATCTGTGTGGGTTAAGTCAATGGCTCTGTATTCCCACAGTAAGATGCTCCAAAGCATGTCTCCAACAAATATTTATTGAAAGACTTAAAGAACAAACAACAAAGAGAGGACTGAGGAGTAGGGCTATGGTTGCCTAGACTCAGTCCCACCTCCACAAATAACTCTGCTTCTTGAAAACAGAAAGACGTAACTTCCTGTCCTGAACTTCCATTTTCTCTTGTCCTAGTCAAGTACTGCCTGCTATTGAAGATTATAAGGATCCAAAGAAACTTTTATATCACAGTCAGGAACAGAATATGCTCATTCACAGAACACCCCAAAGTGGGTAACCATTAAATAATAATAATAATAATAATAATAATAATAATAATAATACATATATAGCTTGAGCCTATATTTGACCTAAAATATAAATGCACATTTATTTATTTACCAATATTCTATATAAAGCCAAGCTTCTCTGATGGACCTCGGAGTAGAGTTCAACATAATGTTTCTTATAGCACCCACATTATAATTATTACAACTGTTTTTTCTTTTTTTGGGTCCTGGTGATTGAACCCAGGGCCCTTAACTACTGAGCCACATCCCCACTCCTTTTATATTTTTTATTTTGAGACAGGGCCTTGCTAAGTTGCTGAGGGTGGCTTTGAACTTGCGATCCTCCTGCCTCAGCCTCCTGAGCTGCTGGGATTACAGGTGTGCACCACTGTGCTTGACTATAATTTAATTTTTAAAATGATTTCCTGTTTCCATTTCTTTATAGTAGAAAGAGGATACATGGAAGATTGAGCCTATAGTTATCTCCTCTTCCTCCTCAAATCCTACTAAAGTGACAGTAAAAGTACCAAGTAAGAATATCCCTTAGGGAAAAAGTGAACTGGAGAAAGATAGATGCTACCAACTACCCCTGGCCCAGCAGGTAAAGAGTCATATTCTGTGGGAAGAAGCTTCAAAGGCCAGCAGACTGCACTAAAGATGTTGAAAGGGCCAGATGGGTTAGAATATGCCTATAATCCCAGCAATTCAGGAGGCTAAAGCAAGAGGAGCATTAATTTGAGGCTAGTGTGAGCAATTTAGGGAGACCCTGTTTCAAAATAAAATATAAAAAGGGCTAGGGATGCAGAGAGCCTCTGGGTTCAATCCCCAATACCTGTGGGCATGTGGGCAGGTATGGGGTGGGGTGGGGAGGAAATGTGAAAAGTCTTGGGCATTTGAGATCTCAAGTGGCAGAATGAAGCAGGGCTAAAAAGAGGAGGATTCGTTGGGATTCTTCATCAGCAACAATTGGACCACAGGTCTTTTCATCCAAACCAAGTAAAAAGACTTCACTCTGGGCAGGCTGAACTAGCAAGGCTTAAGATACCAGGCAATTGGAAAAGTTGAAGGAGGGTACTTATCAAAATCAGAAGGAGTAAGTGACAATCTGCAGACTAACCAGACAGACTTCTGCCTCTTTACCCTAGGAGGCTTCCAGGAGACTGGTAGCCAGGTCTATTCTCAAGACACTGGAGGACACTCTCTGGGGATGCTATAGATCTACAGATAAATGCCAACCTTCAAGATCTCCAAGTACAACAACCAAGTCCTTAAGGATCACTCAACAGTGTGGTTCAGCAGAAATAAGACCTATCACCACAGAAAGAACTCAGCCTTCTAGTACCTCCTTTCTTCTCCTTCTCCTTCTCCTTCTCCTTCTCCTCCTCCCCCTTTCTTCCTCTTCTTCTTGTCCTCCTACTTCTCCTTCTTTGAATTGAATCCAGAGCCTGTGGGCTCTACACTGAGCTACATTCCCAGCCCTAGTGCCTCACTTTTTCTTTTTTTTAAATTTTATTTAGAGATAGGGTCTCACTGAGTTGCTTAGTGCCTTGCCCTTGCTGAGGCTGGCTTTGAACTCATGATCCTCCTGCCTCAGCCTCCCGAGCCGCTGGGATCACAGGCGTGCACCACCAAGCCCAGCTACAACCTCAATTTTTTAAAAAAATATTTTAAATTTCTCGCAAGCACAAGGCCCTGGGTTCAATCCCTAGCACCACAAAAAATAAAAATAAAAATAAAAAAATAAATTCTTAGTTGTAGATAGACACATATATTTATTTTTTTTTTAATTTTTTGTGGTGCTAGGAATTGAACCCAGGGCCTTGTGCTTGACGGGCAAACACTCTACCAACTGAGCTATATCCCCAGCCCCATATCTTTATTTTTATGTGGTGCTGAGGATTGAACCCAGTGCCCCACACATGCAAGGCAAGGGCTCTACTACTGAGCTACAACCCTAGCCCCTAATACCTCACTTTAAAATATAAAAAGATGCCAAGGATTGCCCGACATGTGAGAACAAATCCCAAGATGAAAGACAGCAACTAAACCAAATATGTGGAAAAGGGAAATCAAGAGCAATACTGAGGGCAGATGAAACCTCTGCTGAAAAACTACCATGACTGCCCTCAGGGACAGGGCATAGCACTGTGTCCTTGAACATGAGCTGTTTATAAGAATTCATCAAAAATTCAGAAGGAGAGCTTGTAAATTAGAAGTATGATCACAATATTTGCATTTTTAAATAAAATTAAAGATTGAAAAAATCCCCTGATTGAGTAAAATAAGTAGATAGAAAATGGGAGGGGAAAACTTCAGAAGATCCATTTGAAAAGTCCAACAATTGAATGAAAGAATTCCAGAAAACCAGAAGAGAGGTCTTTCTTCTTTTTTTTTTTTTTTTTTTTTTCACTCATTGTTAGGGATTAAACCCAGGGCCTCTCGCCTGCAAGACAAGTGCTCTACCACTGAGCTACAGCCCCAGGCTCGAGATGGCCCTTTGAAGCCATTTCCAAGTGACTAGTATTGGACTTACCCCTCCTGTCATAACAACTACACATCTGGACAAAAATCTATGAGTCAATTGTTTCCAGGCACTGGATACAGGCAGTGCAAGGCCATGGCACTTGAGAGAAGGGAACAATAGGGAATGAATGAAAGCTGAAAGAATCTGTCACCTGTGGCCCCACACTACACAACATCCTGTAAAAAGTTTTTTGGAGTCAAAAAAGGAACGATGGAAAATCGGATCTATAGAAAGGAATTAAAGAACACCAAAAATGGTAAATATAGGGATAAATTTTTAAAACTCTTTTTCCTTTCCTCAGTTTCTTTAAAAGACACCTATCTGAAGCGAAAATAACTTTGTATTGTGCAGTTTGTAATATAAATTGAAATGAAATATATGACAACAACAACAACATAAAAGACGGAGGGAATAGATTTACACTATTGCAAGTTTTATATTTTATGCAAAGAGGATTAATTATAAAAAAAAGACTATGGTAACTTAATCATGTACAATATAATCCCCAGAGGAACCACTAAAACAATACAGAGGTGCAGGTCAAAATCTATATAAGACATAAAATGGAATGCCAAAGAATATTAGATTAACCCAAAATAAAGGAGAGAAAGTGGATCAGGGGAACATCAACAACAACAAAAACCAGAAAAAAATTAAAGTGCAAGACAGTAACCTTAACACAAATTATCAATATTACATTAAATGTTAATGAACTAAACACTATGCAAATGAACTAATCCACCCCCCAAAATGCATATATTGTCAGACTACATATAAAAGCAAAACCCAACTATGTGCTTCTGCAAAAGACACTCTTTAAATAGAAAGAAAAAGGTGGTAAATAAAAGGACTGAAAAAAATATATATTACATCTTACAAACGTATGCATAAGAAAGTTGGAGTCACAGCTGGAAGAGGAGGCATATGCTGTTATCCCAGCAGCTCAGGAGGCTGAGGCAGGAAGATCACGAGTTCAAAGCCAGTCTCAGCAACTTAGCAAGGCCCTAAGTAACTCAGCGAGACCCTGTCTCTAAGAAAAATATAAAAAGGGGCTCGGGATGTGTTTCAGTGCTTAAACACCCCTGGATTCAATGCCCAGTATCAAAAAAACAAATCAGTAAAAGAAAGCTGAAGTCATTAAATTCATATCAGAAAAAGTGTATTTTAAGAGGAGAATTACCAGAGATAAAGAGACACTTCCAAATGATAAAAGGATCAATTCATGATGGAGTCATAACAATTATAACAGTGTATTTGCCCAATAACAATGCTTTGAAATATATACAACAAAAAGTAACAGGACAGAAGGAATAGATACAAATCCATAATAATCATTGGAGATTTTAATATTCCTCTTTTGGGTATTGATAGAATAAACAGATAAAAAATCTAGTTAGGATATAGGAGAAGTCAACATACTACCAATCACCTTAACCTTGTTGACATTTACAGAACATTGCAGCCAACAGTTTCATATTATTTTCAATGACATATAATAATATACTCATTAAGATGCACAATATGCGAAACCATAATCAGTCTGAATATATTTTTAAAGACTTAAGTCATACAGACTACATTGCCTGACAAAATTAAATTTAATATTAGTGATAAAACAGAGGCAACTATGAAAAGTTCCCACTTTGAAATTGAGTAACACATTTCTAAGTGTGTCAAAGAAGACATTTTAAGAGAAAATGAGATATTTTGCTACTTGAATGATGATGAAAAAACACCTGTTCAAAATTCAGCCAAAATAGTGCTTAGAGAAAATTTCATAGCTTTAATATGTTTGTTATTAAAAGAAAAAATAGGGCTGGGGTTGTGGCTCAGTGGTAGAGCACTTGCCTAGCATGTGCAAGGCACTGGGTTCAATTTTCAGGACCACATATAAATAAATGAATAAAATAAAGGTTTACCAACATCTAAAACAATGTATTTAAGAAAAAACACTTCATATGACCAAAATTCCCACCTTAAGAAGCTAAAAAAATGTTTTAAATGAAGGGAAAATAAACCCCTACTAAGTAAAAGGAAGGAAATAATTAAATTAAGAGAAGAAATTGACAAACTAGAAAACGAACAAACAATAGGGAAAATCAAAGAAACCAAAAATAGTTCCCATAGACAGACTGACAAGAGAGAAGGAAGGCGGGAGAAGGTGGGGGAAGGAAAGATAGTAGACTGAGACAGTATAACCCTATATATATGTAAGATTATATGAATCGTGTGAATCTACATTGTGAAAAAAAAGATATATTCCCTGCTGTATAATTATATCAAAATGGGTTCTACTGTCATGTATAATTAAAATGAACCAATTAAAAAAAAAGAAACACCATTACCAGCTAGGATCGCTATAATAAGATAAATAATAAGTGTTAGCAAGGATGGATGTTGAAAAATTGAAACCCTCTTACACACTGGTGCGAATGTAAAATGGTACTGTTTGGAAAACTGTTCTATGGGTCCTAAAGAAGCAAATAGAGTTACCATATGACCCAGAAATTCCACTCCTAGTATATGCCCAAGAGAAATGAAAACATACTTCCACATAACTTGTACACATATGTTCATAGTGGCATTATTCATAACAGCCAAGAAGTATCAACAACCAAATACCCATCAACTAATGAATGGATTTTAACAATGTGTTATATCCATACAGTGGAATCTTATTCAACCATAAAACATCAAAGTACTGATACATGCTACCACGTAGATGAAAGTGTGATGCTAAGTGAGAGAAGCCAGTCATGAAAGACCACGTTGCATGATTTTATTTATGTGAAATGTCCATAATAGACAAATTCATGTAGACAGAAAGTAGATTGGTGGTTGCCTAGGGTTGGTGGAGTTGAGAAGGCCGTTTGGGGAGAAATATGGAGTGACATTGTTGGATATGGGATTTTGTTTTGAGGTGTTCTAAACTTGATTGTGGTAATAGATGCTAATTGTGGCTGTATTAAAGGTTTTGAATTGTAAAAAAAAAAAAAGAGAGAGAGAGAGAGAAGGAAGGAAAGCAGGAGGGAGGGAGGGAAGACATGGAATTGTAATATCAGGAATAAAAAAGAAATATCACTAATGCTTTTTTTTTTTTTGAACCAGGGATTGAACTCAGGGACACTTGGCCACTGAGCCAGATCCCCAGCCCTATTTTGTATTTTATTTAGAGACAGGGTCTCACTGAGTTGCTTAGGGCCTCGCTAAGTTGCTGAGGCTGGCTTTGAACTCGCGATCCTCCTGACTCAGCCTCCCAAGTCGCTTGGATTACAGGCGTGTGCCACCACGCCCGGCTACTAATGCTCTTACATGCACAAAACTTATATTGTTATGGACAATACCTTCAATGACTTAGATTAAATGGATAAATTCCCTGAAAAACTAACTTATAAAAACTGGCTTAAGAAAAAAATATAAAAATCTGAATCTAATCTATATCTATTAAAGAAATTAAATTGTCAATCAAAAATGTTCTGTAGAGAAAACCCCCAGGCCCAGATGGTTTCATTGGGTGTAGTCTATCCAATGTTTAAGGAGGAAATAATACCATTATCTACCACAAACTCTTTCAGATAACAGAGAAAACCCTTTCCAACTCATTTTATGACATCAGAACAAAAGAAAATTATAATAAAGAACACAGATGCAAAAATCCTTAGTAAAATATTACCAAATCAAATTCCACATTATATGAGAGGATAAAATATCATGACTAAGTGGGGTTTATCTAAAAAATGAGCTGTTGCTTTAATATTTGAAAATTAATTGTCATTCACAACGTTAACTTGATAAATTGATCTACACATATAATCGATAGATTCAACATGACCACAGTCAAACTTCCAACAAGTTTTTCTGGGAAAAGAAACCCAGGGTGCTCTACCAGTGAGCTAGCTACATCCCTACCCCTTTTAATTTTAAGTAAAGGTCTCCTAAGTTGCCCAAGATGGCTTCCAATTTTTGGTACCCCTGCCTCAGCCTCCTGAATTGCTAGAACTGCAGGTGGACACCACCATGGCCAGCACACAACCCTGGCTTATTTGCTTGTTTTTATTGGTGTGTGTGCGTGTGAGCACGTGCGCGCTAGGAATTGAATCCATGGTCTTGAGCTTGCTCTGAAAGTGCAGTACACCACTGAGCTAGACCCCCAGCCCTTAAACAAGGTTTTTTTTATAGAAATTCATTATATGGAAATGAGAAGGACCTAAAACAGTCAAAACAACTTTGGGGGAAGAAAAAAGGCATAAAGTTGGGAACTTATATGACTCAGCTTCAAGACTTCTTATAAAGCTACATTAATCAACACAATATTGTATTGGTATATTTATCTATACACACATTTTATCTATATACACATATGTGTATATCATTGGAACACAATGTAGAATTCAGATATAGATCCACACAAAACTGATGGATTGATTTTCAACAAAGGTGCCAAAAACAATTAAATGGGGAAGGGATAATATTTTAATAAGTGGTACTGGAACAATTGAATAGTTGTATGCAAAAAAAAAAAAATGAACCTTGAACCTTACCTCACAACACATAGAGAAACTAATTTAAAATGAATCCTAAACATAAGAGCTAAAATGACAGCATTTCTATGAGAAAACTTAAGAAAAAATTGTAGTGACCTTAGGTTTAACAAAGATATCTTATATATAAAAACAAACTATAAAAAGGAAAATAGCAATAAATTTAACATCATCATTTAAAAATGTTTGCTCTTCAAAAAAGATGCTTAGAGATTAAGAGTGTAGCTCAGTGGCAGAGCACATGTGCAGCACGCATGAGATCCTTGGATCAATCTCCCAGCACCACCAAAACAACAACAAAAACTATAATGAGGATGTCGATGATGACAATATAGATCCTCACAAAGGATTTATAGCTAGAATATATTAGGAACCACTACAACTCAATAATAAATACCCAAACGACCCACTAAAAAAAAAAAAAAAAAACAGGCAAATGATTTGAGTGGGTACTTTATGAAAGAGATACAGATTATAAATAACCACTTGAAAGATACTAAACATCCTGTACAGGTAGAGAAATGTACATTAAAACCAAAATAAAATATAACTATACATTCACTAGAATGTCTGAATATTTTAAATGTCCATAGCAAGTGTTGGTGAAAATGTGGAATAACTGGAGCTCTCAACCTAGAACACAGTTTGCTAGTTCCTTAACAAGTGAAACATGGATGAATCACATGAACCAGTCTTTCATTCCTAGGTTTCTACCCAAGAGAAATAGAAGCAGAAGTCCCAAAAATGACTTAGATGAGAATGTTCATGGCAGCTTTATTTGCAATATTAAAAAACTGGAAACAACCCAGTCTTCCCCTATGGTTGATTGAAGAAGCAAATTGTGGTATATCCATACAAAAATAATACTTAGCAAAAAAAGAGTGAACTGCTGATATGTGCCATAACATAAATGAATATCTAAGTAATTATATTGGGGATGTAGCTCAGTGGTAGAGTGCTTGTCTGCAAAATTAATTAATTAATTAATTATATTGAGTTTAGGGGTTGGGGATATGGCTCAGTTGGTAGAGTGCCTGCCTTGCAAGCACAAGGCCCTGAGTTCAATCCCCAGCACCACAAAAAAAAAAAAAAAGAAAAAGAATTATATTGAGTTTAAAAGGCAGCCCCCTGAAAGAACATGCTGCTTGTTTCCAGGTATACAAAATTCTAGAAAATTCTGCTACTGTACTGGGACAGAAAGCAGGTAATTCTGGAAATTGGGGGTAAGAGCAAGGGATGGTGAACTTGTTTAATATCTTGACTAAAGTGATGGTATCACAGATGTACACATATGTTAAACTTAGGAAAATATATACTTTAATATGTGCAGCATTTTTATGTCAGTTATTCTTTAATAAAACTACAGAAGAAGAAAAAAGAAAATTAAAAAATAAAAATATATTATATTGTGACCAAGTTGGGTTTATCTCAAGAATGTGAGGTTGATTCAATATTTGAAAATTAATTTGTGTAATTCATTATATTAACAATATAAAGGAGAACTGTATACTCATTTCAATAGAGACAGATGATAGAAATAATTAACCTTCAGAAAAATAACACAAGGAAACCTGCCAGAATTTAAAAGCCATGAGCTTCCACATTGAACATAATACAACGCAAATGGGAAAAAGGAACCCTCACATATGGCACATTATTGTAAAATTTCAAACAAGAAAGGAAAACACTAGAAGCTTCTGGAAAGACTAGAAGTCAAAGTAGATTTGGGGTTTTTCATCAGCAACTGAAGGCTGGAACAATGCCTTCAGAATTTTGGGTAAAACTTTTGCAACTGAGAATAAGTTATCTACCAAATACAACAGTCACTGAAATATATAACAGGTGAATGAAGATGTTTTTGTATATTCTTAAAAACATTCCTTTTGCCTGGGCGTGGTGGCGCACGCCTGTAATCCAAGCGACTTGGGAGGCTGAGTCAGGAGGATCATGAGTTCAAAGCCAGCCTCAGCAACTTAGCAAGGCCTTAAGCAACTCAGTGAGACCCTGTCTCTAAATAAAATACAAAATAGGACTGGGGATGTGGCTCAGTGGCCGAGTGTCCCTGAGTTCAATCCCTGATTCAAAAAAAAAAAAAAACCAAAACATTCCTTTTTAGTCCTTCCTTAAGAATATAGTTTCCTGTGTCAAAATGCATTCTACTGTCATGTATAACCAATTAGAACAAATTTAAAAAATAAAAAAAGAATATAGTTTCTCCTCCCCTCCATCAAAATAAGGGACTATATTGGAAAGGTAAAAATATGGTCACCATAGGACAGGGGAGAAGAGCAAGAAGAATCTCCAGAGTGATGGGGAAGGAAATTTCCAGGGCAAGAGCTGTGCAACAGACCTAGTGGGTAACCACACCACTTTGTAGCAGATAGATTGAAGGCACAAGGGGGAAGTTTTCCAGGAAAATATTGAATTGATAGAATGTCTGATTTTTAAATCACTATTGTTTATATTTGTATTTTCTGTATACTGCGGTGTTTTGACATTTTAAAAACCTTTCTGGGGGACTGGGAATATAGCTCAGTTGGTAGAGTGCTTACCTCGTAAGCACAAGGCCCTGGGTTCAATCCCCAGCACTGCAAAAAATAAAAATAAAAACAAAAACCTTTCTGGTGAGGAGAAGCTGCCTCTCCAGAGGCTAGCCAATTCTTAGAGACTGCAAAGGACTCTGCTGGGATTGTGCCTTCAAATGCAGAGCCACACCTCCTCTATCTGGCTAGTACACCCCAAGAATCAAAATTCCTTCACCAATCATCATCCCAGACCAAGTACCAGACTACTTGAATCCACCCCTACAGTATAGCATCCACTGAAATTATTCAAACTATCCAATCCTAAATTTTTCACACCTTCCCAAGAAAACTCCAGTAAAGTTGGTGGCTCTCCCCTGGCCCTTTCTCCCTCTGGACTGATGTGGGTGCTTCCCTAGGTGGCCCCATGTGGCATGCCCTGACTTCTACTTCTAGGACCTATAACTACCACTGCCCTGATTTTCCCATGACTTTCTGTTTCACAGATTTAACCAACCACAAATCAAAAAAAAAAAAAAAATTTTTAAATTGCATCTGGATTGAACATGTTCAGACTTTCTTTCCTTGTCATTGTCCCCTAAACAATACAGTACACTATTGTTTACATAGCATTTTATTGTGTTAGGTATTATGGCTAATCTAGAAAGGATTTAAAGTATACAGAAGGATGTGCATGGATTATATACAAACACTGTGCCATTTTATACTCAGACTTGAGCATCCGTGGATGAGGAGTCCCGGAACCTGTCCCCGCTTCCCCAGGGTACTAAAGGATGACAGTATCATAAACTTTGTTTTCCTGAGCTTCTCTTGGATCTCACTTTGTGGCCACACCTGACTGACCAGCACATAAAAGAACATAGAAAAATAACATTGTGAGCTTTATACTTCAGTCAGGGTTTAGGGTTAAACTAAGTATAGATACACTGAAAACTAAGCAAAGAAAAAAAAAAAGATAATTCTTAACTCTAGGGTAAACCAAAAAGTATGAGAGGAAATATTCTTTTTTTTTGCCAGGGGGTAGTACTGAGGATTGAACTCAGTGGTGCTTGACCACTGAGCCACATCCCTAGCCCTATTTTGTATTTTATTTAGAAACAGAGTCTCACTGAATCGCTTAGTGCCCTGCTTTTGCTGAGGCTGGCTTTAAACTCATGATCCTCCTGCCTTAGTCTCCTGAGCCACTGGGACAGGCATGTGCCACTGGGCCTGGCAGAAATATTCTTATAGAACAATACATGGTTTTGCTAGAAATCATATATACATGGTTATACTAGTGTACATATTTAATATTGAATTAGCTATAAATTGTTGACAACCCTGTAAGGGGGAAAGAGTAAGTACCAGTGTTGGGATGGTTTAAAAGAATTAAATCTTGCCTGGTGTGGTGACACACGCCTGTAATTCTAGTGGGTCAGGAGGCTGAGGCAGGAGGATTATGAGTTCAAAGCCAACCTCAACAACTTGGTGAGGTGCTAAGAAACTCAGTGAGACTCTCTCTAAATAAAATACAAAAAAAGGGCTGGGGATGTGACTCAGTGGTTAAGTGCCCCTGAGTTCAATGCCTGGTACCAAAAAAATGAAAAATAAAAAAAGAATTAAAATTAAATCTTCATCTTCCATAATATGAAGTTAACAGATAATAACCAAAGCTGATTTTTTTTCTTCTGTTTGGGATTGAACCCAGGGCCTACTGCATGCTAAGCATGTATTCTACTACACTCCCATTCCCCATACTGATAATTTTTAAAAATCAAAGAAATAGAAACATAAATGTGTGTTATAAAATTGGAAGCTTGGTATGGTGGCACACACCTGTAATTCCAGCTATTCAAGAGACTGAGGCAGGAGGCTTGCAAGTTTGAGGCTAGCCTAAGCAATTTATAGAGATCTTAAATCAAAATAAAAAAAAAAATAAAATAAAAAGGGCTGGGGGAATTAGACCAGTATCCACCACTGGGTTCAATCCCCAGAACCACAAAATAAATAAATAAATAAATAAATAAATAAATAAATAAATAAATAAATAAAATTTTAAACAAAGAAAAAAGAAAATTGAGGGTTCAGGGTGCAATGGTTCATGCCTATAATCCCAGCTATTAGAAGACTGAGAAAGGAGGATCTCAAGTTCAAAGCCAGTCTAGGCAATTAAGTGAGATCCCATTGCAAAATAATAAATGAAAAGGGCTGGGGATAAATTTCAATGGTAGAGCACCCCTGGGTTCAATCTCCAGTACTGAAAGGAAAAAGAAAGGAAGGAATGGAGGGAGGGAGGGAGATGGGGGGGGAGAGAAGAAAATTTGAATCCATGCAAAAAGAGAGAAAGGGGGGAAAGAAACCAGAAAAACAAACAGAAAGCAACTAAAAGAAATAAAATTGATTGCCACTGCAGAGTAAGGAAAAACAAGGCTAGGGCTCATACTGTGATGGCAAAACCAGACCTAGTTGTGAAATGAAATTACAAAAACGTTATGGGAAGAGACCAATGCCTGGGAAGGGGTCAGTTCTGCTCCCCTCGCTCAGCCTTTCTCCAGGAAGCCTAATTAACCATGGTCCCTACCTTTTGCATTGTCAAGAACTGCTCTGAGAATCTGCCTACTTCCTCCTGAAATGTAATACATCCTGTGAAGAGAGCTGTTTCTTCTTATCTGTTCCGTGAGCATGCTTTATGTTAGAGACCCTGCACAAGGCCTTCAGCCCCATAGATTAGGAATTTTTTTTTCTTTTTTTTAAGAGGAAAAAGCCCCAATGATAGGATGGGTCGAAGATGATGTCCAATGACCTGTATATATTGTGAGAAACTGTGGATCAGGGCTCAGAATTTGGAGTTTTTGTTTTCCTCTGGGCCCGATGGCATAAAATAAAGTTCCCCTCTCTGGGTGCTGTTTGTTGCTTCTCAACCAGTTTGTTTCCCACAACAATACTTACATTTTTAAAAAAGTATCATTTGACTCCTAAAATATGTACATCTCTTATACTTTGATTTTAACAAAGCAATGATGACTGATCTTGTAGTTACAATTCAACAATGTTATAATATTTAACTAAATTACTTCCTTGTGGTCACAAAGACAAGCTATGAACAGGTTGGGGAACATACAACTCATCTAAGTGGAAGGTATGAGGGCTTACTCCAGACAAGACTCCCAGCTGTGAGCACTGGCATGCTTAGTTGGTACATTTTGCAGAAGGAATTCAGAGCCCTGGTTAACCTAGTAAGTCATTTAAACTGAGGTCAGCTACAGAGCTTCTACTGTAATTAATCTAGATAATAAAGGAGGATGAAATAAAACACCCTTCCTCCATCCTCTTTCGCTACTCTTGTCTTTTTCCCAGGGGTTACATGGAAGTACTCCACAGAGCAGAGCTCAAGATCATCCTTCCCAGGGTCACTCAATTTATCCTGAAATATTAGCCCTCTTGAGGGAAATCTGCAAATGAGGATAAATTAAAGTCCTTCAGAAAGACAGGCTATCTTACATATCCTTTGGCTTAATCTGCAAAATGAGTTGGAAAGGTGGCCAAAGAGATAACAAAACAAAATCTGCCTTTTGCACCCTGATGGACCTGATTTAATTTCAGTAACTAGATTTATTCCATTACTGCCTCCTTCTCCTTTGCATTCTGGGTAAGTACTCAGCACCATCATATAGGCATTGCAAGAGAAAATGAGCAGGCAAGAATTCAAAACAGGACCTAAGGAGTGGCCTCCTGTGCCTGTGTTGAGAAGGCTTTTAGCAAATCTGAGCTTCAAAGTCACTATCTTACCTGCCCCAGTCAATGAAGCCTTGAGGTTCTAAATGTTTTAGATTGTTAAATATTAGAAGACTTAAAAATGATATACAGACTCCTTTTCACTAAGTCAGTCAAACTCTGATCTCTTTGCTATGCTATTCTGAGCAAGAATCTGCAGATATATTGCCCAGTAAGGGGAATCTGCTTCCGGCTCTGGAGTACCTAGGAAGATTAGATCCAATTCCCTTTACGATTTGCTGAGTTCACAGGGCTATGACAAAACTTTCTGATATCCCACTGTCAAACTTCCTTCACAGCTAAAAGTAGAAAATCAAGCAAGGTTTTGCTTGCTTGATCCTTCAAGAAATTGGATTTTTTTTGGAAAATGGCTTTTAACATCAAGCCATCAAATTATTTTATCTTTTACAATGAGCCAAATTAAAAAAAAAAACAAAACTTAAGTCAAAATCCTAAAAACCTCCAAATTGATGGTAGAGCCTTTGAGAAGTGATTAGGTCATGAGAATAGAGCCTCATGAATGGGATTAATGCCCTTATAAAATAGGCCCAGGGTGGCTCATTTGTTCTTTCTTCCATGTGAAGACATAGCAAGAAGATGCCATCTATGAATCAAGAGTATGGCTCCCACCAAACTCTGAATCTGCCAGTGTCTTCATCTTGGACTTCCAGTCTCCAGAATTGTGGGGAATAAATATCTGTTGTTCATAAATCATTTCATCCAAGATATTTTGGTTACTAAAACACCACTCATCTTATATATAGATTTAGCCAGGAGGGACAATCTGGATCTTCTGAAAGGTCACCCCCATAATCCATGCAAATCAACTCAGAGTGAGAGCCCTTTATTTATCCAAAGCCCTGAGGCTACTTTGTTGTCATCAGTAAGCATGGAATATGACTCTGGTTCAGATCCACAATTGTCCACTTAGTTGAGCTTCATAAAGAATCTTGGGTTGGGGATGTAGCTCAGCAGTAGAGCTCGTGTCTCATATGAATGAGGCTCTGGGTTCAATCCCCAGCCTCCCAAATAAATAAATAAATAGAAGTTACCTGCACTTATACCTTTTATACATAGCCATGTAATCACCTCAGTTACACTGGATGTCCCCCTTATCTTATTTTTTTATCCCCCTCCACACCTGCTCCGGATTTTTTTTTTTTTTTTTGGTGGGGTGCCAGGGATTGAAATCAGGGGCACTCGACCACTGAGCCACATCCCCAGCCCTATTTTGTATTTTATTTGGAGACAGGGTCTCATTGAGTTGCTTAGCGCCTTGCTTTTGCTAAGGCTGGCTTTGAACTCACAATCCTCCTGCCTCAACCTCTTGAGCCACTGGGATTACAGGCGTGCGCCACCGCGCCTGGCTCACAATAATGTTTTTTTTTTTTTTTAATTTTAGTTGTAGGTGGACACAATATCTTTATTTTATTTATTTGTTTTTATGTGTTGCTGAGGCTCAAACCTAGTGCCTCACATGTGTTAGGTAAGCACTCTACAACTGAGCTACAACCCCACCCCACCCCTAGTAATGATTTTCAGCTGTTGCTGCGGAAGATTGTTGAATTGCTGAATGTTTTTCTAACTGAATTCCACATCTTCCCAAGCCCTACTAAATAGAGGGCCCCGAAGAGGTACCTCAGTGTCAGAGCTGTTGCCATTCAGAGCCTCGATGTTTGGGTCCCTCCAGTCTTCTGAGAGTGAAGGGATGTAATTGTCTGTCAGAGCATCCCAAACCCTGTAAACAAAGAGAAGCTCTCATTAGCACACATCTGTGGCCTGGCCCTGCCTGGAGGAAGGAAGAGCCAGGCCAGGGCAGGAGAGAGGTTGCTGTGTGTGCCAGGCTGAGATCATCTGCCTTCCAGCAAGCAGGGGGAGAGCAGCTGGAAAACAGAATTAGAGGCACATCCAGGGGAGAGAGAGCCCAGAGCATGGAGCCTGGCTGAAAGGTGTTAGTTTCTTGCCTTGCAATTAATCTGCTCCCCAACCAAAGAGCTCATACTCTGAACCTAAGAAGTCCCTGTGTTCCTTTCCTATGAGCAAAAGAGAGAGAGAGGACAAGAGAGGGGTGAAGAGAGGAGGGGATGGTGACAGATTTTCTGTCCGAATCTCATTAAAGTTAGGTTTATCATCTAGTTTGTAGATATTTCAATTTCAAAGGCCTGCAATCTACATAATCATGAATTAACTCTGACATCTATTGTGGGATAATGCCAATGCTGTGAATTCTCATTTATCACCCAAAATGTTTTAGGGAGCCCACAGAAGCCATGATCCTGCTCTCTTATAATGTAGAGGCTAAGTGTGCTATATCTCATCATGGATATTCGAAAGTAAATATAAGAAAGGAACCAATAAACACACGATTAGTTTTAGTGGGGAAAGATGGAGGTATTTGGGGGAAAAACTCTGAAGTCACAAACACTCATATATCACATGTGCATTAATTAATCGACACCAAGAGATTAATGTAAGTCAATAAACCAAGCTTCCAATAATGTAAGCCATGGTAACCAGCAGCATTTCAGTTAATATTAGATGATGATACATGAGGGTTGTATGCAATAGCCCCTGCAGGTGCCTGACCTGTCAAACATGAGTGATACTCAACAAGACCAAATTAAAGAAGACATAAGTCTTAGATATACTAATCTAAAAAATAGTCACTTAGAAAATAAGCAAATATGTATATATATATGGATCAAATTTATGTTGTAACAGATGCTGAAAAGGTCAGTGCAAAATGAATAGATATAGAAATCAGAACACAGACACTTGAAATCAAATAATAATGCAGAAAGCAGGCACTATTAACATAAACAAAATCAGGAATGATGTATGATACATGGATATGTAAGCAAAGAGGTTTTCCTGGGATACAATGCTTGCAATTGCAATGAAACAAAAGGAACCCAAGGAAACACAATTTAATGGCAGCACTTGAGGCATCTGTTTATTTGCTATTTTTCTATCATTATAGAAAAGCACTTTGAGAGAACTGGGCAAGTGCTCATTAGACAACTACTCAGCAGGATTTCAGAGCATACTTCTTAAACCATGGATGATGTTCCAGTATCCATCAGGAACAATTACAGCTACATCAATACAGGCTAATTCTAAATCTAAGACCCATTAGCATTCTGGAGCCAAGACGTAAATATGATTTGCTATCTCCAGGTCAAAGCTCTGAGGCACCTGCCTTGGGTTTGGAGAAAGAATGTGCATGCAGGAACTGACCTTCAGATTTGCCCCTGCAGGCGGTGCCTGGAGAAGTGAGAATCAGCAAAGCCCAAAATAGGCAGGAGTCTTTTGTACCTCCCCTACTCTGGACAGAAGCTGGGATCTTTATGGACAGCACACCTTCCAATGACCTTGAGACTGCTTATATCCTCAAAGTGACAATGGGGAGCTTTCTCACGTTATTTAGGGAGTGCCTACTGTTCTCTGCTAAGCCTTCACTGACATACTCTGAATTTTATCTTCTAATCCTCAGTTCTACATAATTCCCTAAACTTTATCTCTTTGGGATTTCAAACCATTCTCATTTCTCCTTTTTTTTTTTTTTTTCCTTTTTCCTTTCTGGTGTACTTTTTTTTTATCCTTTGAAGTTTATAAATAACTTTGAAGATAAAGTATCTCTTGTCTCTTTAAAATCACTTGCATACTCTTCCCATACTGATTCAGTGCCCATTTAACAGTAACAACAGCAGTCAACACTTACTGAGCACTTACTACAAGTCAAGTGCTCTTCTAAGCTCTTCATGAGGACCGAGACATTCATTCCTCACAACTCCACACAGCAAATGCACATGAGAATCTAAAACATAGTAAAGCTAATTAAGTTGTCTAAACTCACACAGCCAGTTAATAGCAGAGGCAGGATTCGAACCCAGACAGAATGACAACATAGTTCATAGTTCACCACCTGACAATTCCAACTCTTTGTACTTTACTATATGATTGGCATTGGCATGGAATAATATGCCAAGTTCCAAATCACAATCCAGAACAGCAGTTCAGACACTAGCTTTGCCTGAAAAATCCACGCATACATTATTCTGGATATTGTGCTTTTGACATTCTACGGGAGGACTGACAGGGATAACAGGGTGTACAATAGCTTTCTATGTAGGTCTTCAGCCCAGGGGAGAATCCATAGAAGGCAAGGAAAGAACACCGGCAGGCAAACAGCCATGGAAACAAAGGAGCTGATGGTGAGAGAGGCAATGGAGCTTTCTGTAAAGAAGAGAATGGGAGGGTTTTGCTTCTCACAAAGGCTATATATTCCATCATAAGCAGGATTCTTGAAGTGGATATATTCCCTTCTATAAGGACCTTGAACTGAACCAAAAAATTTTGCTTCTCAGGACTGGGGGTGTAGCTCAGTAGTAAGTGCTTGCCTTGCATGTGGGAGGCCCTGGGTTTAATCCCCAGTATTACAAACCCAAAAAAAGCATTTCTTCACTTCTCCAAGAAGTATTCTGCTATTTACTCTTATCTTAGAGAAAGGTTTTGCAAGTTATCTACATTATCATTTATCAAAGAACTGAGATTAAACAGGTTGCCTCAATTCCTATCATTACACCGCCCTGACATCTGAGATTCAATTTGCTATCTCAGTTCCCATAATCACAGAAAAGGTTCTTCATGTGCATATTTTATAGCTTAGGCATAGGTGCCTGTAGAATTGACTAAAGATTTTACTACAGAGGGTTGGGCATTTGAAGAAGGATGGTGGCAGAGTACAAGCAAACCTAGCAGAGTGGGGTGCCAAGATGAGTATACAAAGAGCTTCAGGACCTGGAACTGGCAACAGCCATCAGGGCTATATCAGTTCTGATGAACACACACACACACACACACACACACACACACACACACACCTCTTTCTGACAATACAGCAGGCAGATTAAAGGGCTAATAAAAATTATACCAACTAGGTAACATTCCATTTAATTATTCCTTATGTGTCTACTTCTCTTGCCAACTGTTTTGTTTATGTCTAGTCATGCCAATATCCACACTTAGATGTGTGTTAACATGAGTGCACTTCTGTAGTTCCTGTTTAGGAATTCGGAATTATTAGCACATGAATGCCTTTGCACAACTTTTTAGATATTTCAAATGTTTAAATGGAATAAACACCATCTCTGCCCTTGCTATATGGGGAAAATGAACCTCTACAAAGATAATTACATTTTCTTAAAAATATAGTATGTATCACCTTTCATTATCTCTTAGTTATTTACTTGTCTTCAATTTAAACTATGTCAAGCTGTCCTGCATTAAGCCATCTATTTAATAAAAGTTCCATTAAAATAAAAAAATTAAAATTAAAAAAGCATGTTAAGCTGTGTCACAAAAATGCACAACTGCAATCCCAGTGACTTGGGAGACTGAGGCAGAAGGATTACAAATTTGAGGGCAGCCTCAACAATTTAGCGAGACCCTTTCTCAAAAAAATAAAAAGGACTGGGGATGTGGCTCAGTGGTAGAGCTCCCCAGAGTTTATCCTCAGTATAGCAAGAAAATAAGAAGTATGCTGAATAACAAGGAGTTTATTTTTTGTGTGGACTTTAACATCATCTTTAACCTATCAATTCTATCTGAAGAAAGGATATAGCAATGGTTCCCAAATTTGTGTCCTCTCTGCCTATAGGGTACTTGTAAGAGAGCTTAGAGGCAGGAGGCAAGGGTGAGGGTTGTCCATTCCCATTTTGTAGTAGCCTCTAAGAGTTTCTCAATGCCATGTCCCATGCCTTATGGCAAAGGAACATAGGGTGGCCACACAAACAGAAAGAAGAGATTCTGGAATACCAGAATCTCTGAATAGAAAACCAAGCAAATATATACAGTATTCAAATCTAACTCTCCTAGAACTTCCCTGCCCTGAAATCAGAGATAAGTTGATACAGTTCCAAATGAGGACTAAAGAAATCAAACTTCTAAGAGAATAAGGGAATGACTGTTTATCAATCATTTATGATTTGTGTATTTTATTATTATTATTATTATTATTATTATTATTATTATTATTACAGTACTGGGGATTGAACACAGGAACACTTTACCACTGAACTTCATTCCCAGTCCTTTTTATTTTTTATTGGCCTCAAACTTGTGCTCCTCCCTCAGCTTCCTGAGAAGGGATTATACATATGTACCACTGTACCCCGTCTATATGAGTTATCTTTAAAGAGATTTTTTTTTTTTTTTTGAACCAGGGATTGAACTCAGGGACACTCAGCCACTGAGCCACATCCCCAGCCCTATTTTGTATTTTATTTAGAGACAGGGTCTCACTGAGTTGCTTAGGGCCTCGCTAAGTTGCTGAGGCTGGCTTTGAACTTGCGATCCTCCTGACTCAGCCTCCCGATAAAGAGATTATTTTAATATATATGTTTAATTTTAAATATATACAAATTACATATATACAATTTAATTTTAAATATATATACACATATATATTTTTTAGTGGTGCTGGGCCCTGCTTTTGTTTTAAACTTCTAATATTTAGTTATAATCCCAGCCCAACACTTCATCTGAGGATTGAAACATCCCCCTAAATACTAAACCTGAGTAGATTTATCACAATAGCACTAGTGGAGATTTGCGGCCAACTAAAATAATAAATCATCTTTTTTCTTTACTTCATTATACTTGCAAATATTTGGACAGAGTTCGTAAAGCAAAAAGTGTAATGCAATTCTGATTTCATTTTAAGTTATAAAGAGGCTTTAAATATACTGAATGCCTAGAAAGTGCAATGTCAATTTTTCTTTTCCCCCCTCTACACTGTCCTCAAATCATACTTTAAGGAATTATTCAACCTTTAGTCTCTTAAATGAGGCAGTCAAGTCAGAAAAACCAGGCTGGGAAGACCCATAATCCCATGTGATGGCAATTAACATTGAGTGGCCTTTGCTAATGTGCCAAAAGAGAATAAGAACTTGCTCACTGGGCCTTCACCCTTAATGAAGCAGAGGAAGGTTTAGATAGGGGAAAAATGATTTGTGAGAAGCTATAGGAATGGGACGCATCTTAAAATGCCATTTTCAGAGCACAACCTGGGTGAGGGAAGAAATCAGTTTCCTTGCAAGTCCTTAGACCCGCTTCATCAAAATTGAGCTCCAGAGGTTCAAAGATGAGAACCCACTCAGTCAACTACAGTCAAGTGACTTGCCCAAGGACACACAGTGAGTTAGTGAGAGTACAAAAATTAGAATTCATAGTCTTTGTGTTTCTAGTTCATTGCCTGGTGCACTGGGGTGAAAAAAATGTATACTCCATCTAATAAAGCCCCTAAGCCATTTTTTTCTGACTTACAGAAGTTGAGCAAATTATAATAGGCTCAGAATTTTTAAAAAAATCAGTAGGAAATTTAAAATTGAATTGAAACACACAGCCCACAGTTATAGTACCAGTCACCAGAGTAAAATGTTCTCTATGATCATGCCCTCAAGATAGCATTAATTAAAAAGAAAAGAAGGAAATGGTGTGAGCTTAGAAATACCTTACACAGACCTACAAGATTAGCTATTACCATTTTTCCTTTACATACAATATTTAATATTTCATTAAAAATATCACTTGATAATTTACTACAAACTACACACAGTATTAGTTGGTGGGGACAATAATGATTTAGAAAGACAGATACCTAGGTAGCTCCTGAATTCACAGAAATGCAGTCTTACTACTCACTAAATAAGCAAATCTCTCCCAAACATAGTCAGGATCCTCTAGAATATTCCTCCTACCCCATTACTTAAGGGAAACTTTTCCCACATGTCTATAAAAAAAGAGAAACTGGTCTTGGAGTTTAGTTCAGTGGTAGAGCACTGGCCCAGCATGTGCAAGGACCTGGGTGTGATCCCCAGCACACCCCCTCCAACCCACCCCCCAACCCCTGCCAAAAATAACCCCAGAAAAATAAAGAAAATAACAACAAAAAAACAACCTACAACAGCTGTTTTGAACTTCCACACCAACTACTTGACATTTCTTATGTGATTTCTAGAGAAGAATGAATGTATATCTCTACTAAAAATTCATGCTTATTTTTTCTAATTGCCTAAAACGCCCTTCTTTAATTTATGTAATGGACTTACCCACTTCTCTTTCTAGTCCCACCTTAGACAATTCTTTCTCAAATTTCTTTCCTTAACAACTGTTAAGACCCTAGAAAGTCATCAGCAAGTGACCCAGGGAATGTGCATATGCAAAACCACACCACCTAGTTTTCACCTTTATTTTGTCCAGGAACTCCCTGAGCTCTCAGTTCAATTTGGATGCTTTTTTAATTTGGACATAGCTTAACATTTTGAGGATAACTTTCCAGGCCTGTAACAAATTTTGAAATTTTGGTCATTCTGGTCTCATAGAGGCAAATTGGTCCAAAGACATAAATTCCTCCATCACAGTTAATTAGTTCTTTTCTAGTCCTTATTTCTAATATCTGGGTACATTACCACTAATGTAAAGAAACCTGGATAGCCAGGCATGGTGACTCATGTCTGCAGTCCCAGCTACTAGAAAGACTGACGTAGAAGGATCACAAATTCAAGGTCAACTTGGGCAACTTGGCAGGACTATCTCAAAATGAAAATAAAAAGGGCTAGGGCTGCAGCACTATAGACTGCTTGCCTAACACACAAGACCCTGGTTTCAATCCCCAATATGTGAAAGAAGAAAAGAAGGAAGGAAGGAAGGAAGGAAGGAAGGAAGGAAGGAAGGAAGGAAGGAAGAAGGGAGGGAGGGAAAGGAAAGAAAGGAAAAAAGAAAGATGAATAAAGAGAGGAGAAAGTGAAGGAGGATGAGGAGGAAGAGAGGGTAGGAAGAAGAGAAAGAAGGAGGAAGAAGATGGAGGAGGAGGGGAGAAAGAGAAGAAGACGACGAAGAGGAGGAGGAGGAGAAGGAGAAAAAGAAGAGGAAGAAGAGGAAGAAGAAGGAAGAAGAAGGAGGAGGAGGAGGACATGGAGGAGAGGAAGAGGAAGAAGAAGAGGGAGGAGGAGGAAAAGGAAGAGGAGGAGAAGAAGAAATGATGGAGGGAGAAAAGGAAGCAAGTAAGCTAGCTAGACCCCAAATTTTTCTCTGTTCCAATAATTCATTTTGTATCTAGGAAAAATCTCTAAGATTTCCTCTAAGATTTCAATCTAAGAAATCTTTCTGCAGATGACTGTAAACATACAGTGAGCAATGTCAGTAATTGCCAGGGCACTCTCACACTGACAACATAAAAATAGGTAATGCAGACAGGTAATAGGTATAAACCCGAGGACAGATGCTAGTTCTAGGTTAAGGATCCCAGACTACAGGGTTCTCTCCTGAAGCAGGAGAAGGGCAATCAAGACTTCTTACTCCTCATCCTGAAGGGTCTCCTCCTCCTCTTGGATCTGGAACTGGTTCTTCACAGGAGCTAGGTTTTCGGTCTTGGCATTATAGTTCCTAAAGCAGACATTGAGCTTTTCATCAAATTCATTCACGAGGTCCTCCATCGACTTGAAGCTGATTATTTCAGAAGAAAAATTCTCAAGCTCAGAGAGGGAGGGGTCCTCTAGATGGTGGGGAGATGAGCCATAGAAACACTGGGGCTTCTCTTCCGGGTCCTCCGAGCAGCAGGGCCGAAGGTCCTCAAACTCTTCATCCAAACTCACCAGTGGGGCCTCCATTCTTGCACCACAATACAACTACAGCAACTTTCAAAATTCGTTTTCCTGGAAGAAAGAAACAGAGCAATGTGAGTTTGGCCTGGGCTTTTGAGACAGTTTTGATAAGGAACCATAATCACATATACCATTACTTCATATCCTTCAGAAAACAAAGGTTCCCCTTTACTGGCATGTGGGCACTGCTATGCACTTCAGGAGTTCAAAGACCAATGTGTATCTTAATACTACTAATTAAATAGAGTGATACACCTGCTTCCAATTCTCTGCTCCAAAGCATAGTGGTTAAGTGTGTAGCTCCTGGGCCAGGCTTTAGGCATTATTTAACTTCTCTGTGCTTCCTTTTATTCTTCCCAAGACAGCGATAATAGTAGGACCTACCTCAGATGGTTGTTTGTTTTGGGGGGGTTTTGGACCAGGGATTGAATTTAGGGGTGCTTATTCACTGAGTCACATCCCTAGACACCCCCGCGTTTTTCTTTTTTTAAATTTTGAGACAGGGCCTCACTAAGTTGCTAAGACTGGTCTTGAGCTTGCAATTCCCTGCTTTAGCCTCCCTATCCTTTGGGATTATAGCATCACCATACCCAGCTCAAATGATTGTTTATAAGATTAAAGGAGCAGTGCTTGGCAGCAGGCCAAAGACACACACCTACAATCCCAGCAATTTGGGAAACTGAGGCATCCAAAAGGAGGATCCCAAGTCTGAGGCCAGCCTTAGCACCTTAGTGAGATCCTCAGCAACTTAGTGATACCCTGTCTCAAAATAAAAAGTAAAGCGCACTGGGGATGTAGCTCAGTGGTAAAGCACACCGGGGATCAATCTCCAGTACCCCCTCAAAAAAAAAGTGCTTGGCAGATAATAAATGCCAATATTGTTCAACATTCTCTCTTGTTGCTGTTGTTGCTATTGATATTATTGTTACTACACGTCCTCATCTCTAGCCAGGAACTCTGCTCCGAAAACAAAGTTTTTCAAAATTTGTTTGGTAACAAAATTGACATGACCTAAACTCATTTGGCAACAAAACTTGATGGACATGAATTGAATATAAAGCTGGTTTGGGTTTTAATTTATGTCATTCAGTGTGATTTGTTGCAGAAGTATTAAGTTTCTAGATGGGCCAGTTGCATAACTCAATTGCAGAGTATGAGCTTAGCATGTGCAAGGACCTGGGTTTAATACCCAGCATTAGATAAATAAGTAAATAAATAAGATTGCTACCTGAGAATATGAACTCTATTTGTCTTCCAAAATTTGAAATAATCAAAATTTTGAAATTTTGAAACATGCCCAGACCCAAGGTTTTGGATATTACTACCTTCAACCACAAATAATAGAGACTAATAGGACAGTAACTGAGGTTTTCTGTAAACCACCTGAGTTTTCCCAAGATGTGGAGCATATACCTAGGAGTAGGGGAATGAATGAAATGAACTGTCCATGTGCTCCAAAGTTAGACTCCATATCCTTTTTGGGCACTGCACCCTGGAATACTGCACACTCAGGCCTCCCTCTACTTTCCAACAACTCTGGGACCTCTACCCTTTAACTGCCTTTCTTCACATACTGCCTTCAACTGTGATTTATCTTTCTGTGCTAACATCCAGGTCCCTTCCCAATTTTAATTTAAATTCCTCGAGGGTACAGATGTCCTCCGGATATCCTCCATGGCTCCTAGCACACACAGTTGCCCTCTGGCTAGGCAATCAATCAATGTGTGCTCATTGAAAAATTATCTGTCCCCACACAGTTTCCCACAAGCATTGCTGTCTATCATATCCTTCTCTATATACTCAACTTTCCCACAACACAGAAAGTCAACCCATCTTTTCTCTTTTGGTTTGTGTGATCATTGATTCAGTTAGAGGCTTAATTTGGAATCACACCCCAGGGAGAACCAGATAGCAAAAACCAAGCATTTTGCCCTAGGTGTTCCCATTCCCCATCTCTACCTAAAAACTAAAATTCTAAGAAGGTAGAGGGCAGGAGGTGATGACAGGTGAGACAGTTCTTACTGGGATTTTGCTAGGATAAAGTCAGTTACTATGGTATCAAACTACATTCTGAGCATTTACAGTTTGCAAAGGCAACATGATAGGACCTTAGAATATAAAAAGATATAAAAGCAGTATCATATCTCAGAAAGAGAACAGGCTCAAGAGCCAACAGACCTGGACTGGGATGTAGCTCAGAAGTGCAGGATCCCTCTACCATGAACAAGCTTCAGTCCTTGATGCCATTAAAAAAAAGAAAAAGCCAACAGAACTGCCAATGGCTAGCTGAATGGTAAGCATCCTAGATTCTGATTTTCTCATTTGCTATAACAAAGTCAACACCTTTGTAAGTTAATTTTAATAATTTAATCATCTTAATTATGTCAATACATTTTAACAATATATTTAATCCAAAATTTCAAAGTATTTCCATTTCAATATATAATCCATATTAAAAATACTAATGAGATAATTTACTCTTTTTGTCCAGTACTGGGGACCAAACCTTGGTCTTCTACCACTAAGCTACATCCTCAGTCCTTTATGTTTTTTTTTAATTTTGAGAAAGGATCATGCTAAATTGCCCAGGCTGGCTTTTTACTTGAGATCCTTCGGCCTCAACCTCCCAAAAAGCTGGATTACAGGTGTGTACCACTCCACCATGCTCAGCTAATTTACATTTTTATACTCAGTCCTTTGAAATCTATTGTACACTTTACATTTTTAACTTCTTTGGTCTAGGCCCCTTTCAAGTACCCAAGAACCACATGTGGGTAGTGACTACCACATTGCACACACACCTCTAGATTAATACAAAACTAATTGCCAGTCAGGAGTTCTTCATCTATCATTTATAGGTTCTTTAACTATACCTGTATTTCAGTGAATTTTGTTTCCTGTATAAACCTAAGTATTTGTTTTATGACTTTAAAAACATTCAGAAAATACTCCTATAGATTTCTCCACACCACCAAATGAAGGAGGAAGAAAATCATCCCTGAACACACACTTACAAAAAAAAGACTTTTAGTCTAGTTTAGAAAAGATCTCAGGGTACAACAGAGAGGAGAGAAGGTTTTACGGTTGAAGGATTTGTGTTAATTGAGGTAGTACTCCATAATAGTTAAGAGCCCAGACTCCTTTCTGGAGTGAGGCTGGGCAAATTATCTGCCTCCTTTTGCTTCAATTTTGCCATTGGTACAACGGGGTTTAAAATAGTGCTTATTTTGAAGTTTATTTTACTGATCAATGGGATTGTCTTTGAAGTGCTAAGTACAATGTGTGAAAACAGAAAGTGTTCTATAAATGTCAACAATGCTTGGAAAATCAGGATACCTTATTTACATAAAAAAGTGGCACAAGAGTATTTCAAGCAAAAAAAAAAAAATTATCCCTGCCATAATAGTCTATGTGTGATGCTTCAAAATGTTTACCAAATGAGAGAAGTATTGATGAAAGAAATTAGGCTGGTTTTTTACTAAGGCTTTTTTCAAATCATTTGATCCAATTTTCCTGAATCTTTGGTCTCTCTATTCTATCCTCAGTCCAAGCAGGCTCTAAGGATCTAGGAAATTATAAAAGAAGAAATGAATATCAAGATCTAGAGTCCAAAAACATGGTACTGGAAACAATCCATAATATAGTCTGATTGCTTTTATCAACACGGTCCAGGAGCCAAGAAGCACTGCATGACCAGCTAGAGATGCAGCTAAAACTGAAAGCCCAAATGAGAATGTGGTCACTCAGTACCCAAACTGAATCCAGCATTTGTGGGAAGATTCTAGGCTGTGGCAGAGGAGATAAGAGTCAAGCATTCTGACTGGCCCTACCATACCCTCAAGGAGGGGGGGTCTCTGGGTTGGGGTTGGCACAAGCCTTGCAATGGTGCCCCCTACCTTCCTTCCTTTTCCCCCCATTCTTTTGCTCTCTGGTGCCTTCAGCCCCCAACTAAAATGTCTGAAACAACCTTCTAATCTTCCTCCCTGCAATTTGTCCCTGTGCTCAGTCACAGCTCATCTCAACTCAAAGCTCTCCTCTCCTTTGAAGCCAGGGTTAAGGGCTAGGGTGTGTAGTTCAGTGGTAGAGCACTTGCTTAGCACATGTGAAGCCCTGAATTTGATCCTTGTGTGTGCGTGCGCGCGCGCGCGCTCACACACACACACACACACACACACACACACACACACACCTGAGTTAAGACAAATAAGAGCTCTGCTCTCTTTGTACTTCCAAAGTAAATATATAAAAAAAGGCATAAATAACGAATCACGGGAGAGTCATTTTTTTTTCTCTTTAGCATAAAACAGAATGCAGGACTATAGTTTGATTATGTCCTATAATCTATTCCATTTATTTTGTTTCGCAGTAGATGATGTAATTTGGAAAAGAGACACATGGAGTTTAACAGGGACCCAGCAGGAAACACATAAGCCTCTCCCTGCACCATAATGATGCACTAGCTACTGCTTGGGACTGCCGTACAAATGACCAGTTTCTGCTTTGCTGAGCTGAGCAGTAGAGATTTCACCATGCCTTCCCTGTTGGGCCTCTGCACCTCCACACAAGCCCCATTTCATACCCCGACCCGTCCTTCCCATTACTTGCTCTATAGATCGATTCTTTGGCCCCCCCATATCCATCCCAAAAAACCTGCCCTCCGCTAATCCACCTTCAGATTCCCACTGCTCCTCAGCAAAACCCAGCCAGCGTACGTGTTTGTGCCAGCTGCACATTTAGCAGAAAGAGAATATTTCATTGCCTATGGATCAGCAACCCCTTCGCGGTTCTGCGTCCCCCTCCCCCTCCTGCTGCTGCTCTATTCACCTCCACCTCAGATCCCTTAACCCGCGCCCCCAGCTCCGTAACTGCAATGTTGGGGTAAAGAAAGGCTCCTTCAGGCAGTACAATGGCTGGTGATGCATGGAAATCGGACTCATCCCGCTCAGGCCGCACACATACTCCACTACCCTTTTGGTCAAATAAGACCAGAACTCTGGAGTGGAAGGGGAGTTAGGGAGTGTCGAGCTGCCAGGAAGAAAGGGAAAGGAAAGAGGGAAGGAGGGTTGTATAACACCTCCTCGGTTAAGCCCGCAATCTCCAGAGTCCTGGGCCCAGAGGGCCGCAGCGCATTCCCCCCCACCACCACTCCCCTCCACCAGCACACACACCACTCACTACACCACCACACTCGTCCTTTCTCCGACCTGCTGTGTAGTAAAACAATCGCTACCCCAGAGTCTGCAGCTGCTGCCAGCGGTTCTGACACTGCAGGAATGCATGGTCTGGGGAAAGACTCCACACCCTAGGGAGGAGCACGAGCCGGGCGAGGGTCAGGTTTTTAGGGATAAAAACGATTCTGGGGCATTTAAGGCAATCGGACCAGATAACGGTCCTGGAAGAGGTGTTGGCCGCACTGCTCTGGCACGGTCCGGCAGCATTCTTCTGCTCCCCGGAACCCCATGCCGCGCGGCCTACCTTTACACACACACACACACACACACACACACACACACACACACACACATTCTCTAAGACTGGCTCTAAGAGCCGATGTTCTGAGATGATGCTTGAAGTCCCATCATCCCACATCTCTAAGCCCAGGTGCTGCGTCCCGGTCGCTCTCCCTATAGGGCTAGGCAGGAGGGCGACGGCCTCCAGGCTCTTTCTTTTCAATCCCGAGATGGGACGGGTTGGGGATGTGGGGGGTGCGGCGCCCCCAGACGGTCCTTTCGGAGAATCCCGGGTCCCGGCACCTCATTCACCACCCCCACTCGAACCCCACCCCTGGCAGTGGGTTGGGTCCAGACTAAGGTTGCCCCTTGCGACCACACCTGTGCGGGTCCTGGCGGAGGGAGGCGGATCCCGGGGCTCAGCCGGACACCCCCATCCACGGGCCGCGGCGAACGGCCGGAGCGCAGCGCAGCGGCAGCGGCAGCGGCGAGCCAGCCAGCCAGCGAGCGCTCCCCCCGCAGCTCCGGCGGCGCCCGGCTCCGCTCCCCTCCTCCACCCCGCCCCCTCCCCGCGCTCGCGCCCGGGCTCCGGGGACGCGCCCGCGCTCGGGCACCCGCCCAACTGGCACGCGCAGGGCCTGGACGTCATCCTCTGGTGAACATTCATAGCACTCCTTGGAGCACGTGGACCTGCTTCTATAAATATTTATGAATTGCTTTTTCTCTCCTCTTTTACATTGGCCCTTCTGCTTCCTTCATGAATATTCAAAAGCTCCAAGATCCGTGTGTGTGATAATTACCAATATGGACACCTCACAGGGCCTGTCATTGTAAATTCTCCATAAAAATGGAGGCAGATGAAGTGAAAAAGCCAGAGGAGGCCGGAAGACACACTCAAAGACCCTCTAGCATTTTCTGGACTTCCCTTTCTGCTTTCCTAGGGTCTGAAAAGGGGAGGGATGCCTCCAGCCAAAGGTGAGCAGGCCAGCGGGAAAGCTTTTGTCACCCAAAGATGCAGGGTAAAAGCTGGATGCAGGTTGAAAAATCTGAGTGAGAGGGTTTCAGGTCCAGGAGGACTTGGGATAATAGAGGAAAATTCAAGAGGCGGAAATAAGGAAGACCCTTGAGCCCCTGAGAAAAAGTACTCTTCATGCGTTGATTTTGTCTACAGCGCATAAGCCTGTGCTTATAGATGCTGTCATTGTGCAGAAGTCTGACATTGATAAGCACAGGCCACGAAGATACAGTGCAAGAAAGGAAGAGACAAGAAAAGTATGTCTGCTTGGAGAACCCAAGTATTTTTGTCGGATGGCAAAATACTTCTAGGCTGAACTGAGGACTTCGCCTGAAAGGAGAAAAGAGGCTTTCCTTTGCTCATTTGTGCACTCTTTCCACAAACATTTCAATCTCAGGATGTGCAACAGGGAAATAGCGTCCCCATGAAAGGAAGAGTTAGCATTTAGCCCTTCTGGTGGCATTAACTAGAGGATGTCTGCTTCTCAGAAAGGAAAAAGAATGGCGAATGGTGGCGCATGCCTATAATCCCAGCAACTGGGGAGGTTGAGGCAGGAGGATCATACTTTCAAGGCCAATTTATGGAGACTGATTCAAAATGAAAATTTAAAAAGTGCTGGGATGTAGCTCAGCGGTACAGTGCCCCTGGGTTCAATTTCCATTACAAAAGAAAAAAAATCCTAAATCTACTTTTCTGGAATTAAATCCAGTTCTGTGACCTTGGGAGAGTTTTTCTCCTTGTAGCTCATTTTCTCATCTGCATAATGAGGATAATAATAGTTCTGACTCCTTTCGCCTATTGTGAGATTAAAGGAATTGATATTTGTAAAGTACTTTCAGGCATACAGGAAGGCACTGTAAATCTCTGCTAATTCCGTTCCTTAGCAGAAGCCTTGAGGACACTGTATTAGAAGCCACCTTTTGACCTTAGAGCATGGGACACATAAGTTTGGAAGAACCCTGTGACGAAATGAGTTTGTGGGTGTCTTTTGGAAACTACTAAGGCTATTAACATTTTGGAAATGTTGAAAAGTTGCTTTGTTGTTCTGTTTTGGCGTTTTATTATTTTCTCCAATAAAACTTTAATTGAAAAAAAAAAAGTTTGGTCTGACAAAACTCAGGTTCAAATCCCAGCATTCCATTAACTAGCAGATGGTTTTATGTAAGTTACTTGTCCTCTCTGAGCATCAAGTTTCTTGTCTGTAAAATGGAGATTCCAATATGTACTCAAAATTGTTATGTGAAGATTAAATAATATGACGCATACAAATTGCTTAGCAGAAAGCCTGACATATAATAAGTGTTCTATAAATGAATTCTGTTTTTCTTATTTTTGTGAGGACATGAAGGAACTGGAAACTGAGGACTTGGGGTCTAGGTACCTGGGATAAGAATGCCCTGAACATGAGCCAAGTTATCCTTCCAACAAAGCATTTCATTCACTGTGGTGAAAAATATATATACATATATATTTTTTCAAACCATAAGATATATGTATACATATGTATATATCTTATGGTTTGGAAATGGGGTGTCCCCCAAAATCTCCTGTGCTAATGCAGTAATATTTAGAGGTGAGATGATTGGGTTGTGAGAGCTGTAACCTAATCAGTCCATCCTAGTTTGAATGAACCTACGGGTAGGTGGGGCATGGCTGAAGGAGGGGGGTCACTGGGGGCATGCTCTGGAAGGGTCCATCTTCCCTGCAGTTCATTCCCCCTTCTCTCTCTGCTTCCTGGCTTTCATGAGGGGAGCAGCTTCCCTCCGCTATGACCTTCAACCATAAATGCTGCCTCACCTTGAGTCCAGAGCAATTAACTCAGCCATCTATGGACTGCGACCTCTCTGATACCAGGAGCCAAAACAAACTTTTCCTCCTCTAAGTTGTTCTTGTCAGATATTTTGGTCACAATAACACAAAAGCTGACTAAAACAATAAAATAAAATTTGCCATCTTAGGCTGGGCATGGTGGTGCACATCTGTAATCCCAGCAACTCAAGAGGCTAAGACAAGAGTATCACAAATTGAAGGCCATCCTGGGCAACTTAGCAAGACCTAGTCTCAAAACAAAATAAGAGGGATAGGGACAGGGATGTAATTCAGTTGTAGAGAGCTTTCCTAGCATGTACAAGGCCCTGGGTTTGATCCCCAGGACTGCCAAAAATAAAAAAAGTAAACTTGGATATCAGGGTGTAAGAAGTCCTGGGGTCTAGTCGCAGCTGTGTGTGTGTGTGTGTGTGTGTGTGTGTTTGGAAAGAAGTAAGTATATTTTTCCCCATGAGACCTCAAAATAAGTAGAGCAGATTATAATGTTGTACCCAAAGAAAATAAAGCCATCCAAGCCGATCATGTAAAGCCAAAAGAAGCCTTTATTTTAGCTGGCCAGCGATGATCACCCTTACACCTAAAAGTGGTGTGCCCCGAAAATTGTGCCTTAGTTCCTTTGTTGCCAACTTTTATAGGGCGTGGGAAGGGATTAGGGTGGGGCTATAGGGTGGGGAGGGGATGGGGGGGGCTATAGGGAGGGGATTTGGGATGGGGTGGGCTATAGGGAGGGGATTTAGGATTGGGGTGGGGCTGACTCTCCCGATGGCGATGGTGCTGGAGAATCTCCCTGGGGAGCACCAACATTTTAATCTGTTTTCTGTTGCTATAACAGTAATACAAAAAAACCTCAGTGCCTCCATTCTAATAAGTTTAAATACTATCATCCTGGTTAAGAGAAAATAATATACCAAGAGAAAGTGTGCACATTTTTTTAAAAAGAAAAACCTTGGCATAGTGACACACATCTACAGTCTCAGCTGCTCAGGAGGCTGAGGCAGGAGGATCATTTAAGCCTACCCCAGGCAATGTAGCAAGACCTCTGTCTAAAATTGAAAGAAAAAGAAGGAAGGAAGACTGAAAAGGAAGAAAATCATCCACACAGAAACTAATTATTTGAAACAATGACTTAGACATCAAAAGAAAAGATAATGTATATTCAATAAACATTAAATGAGTGATCCAAGATAAGCAAAAGAAGAATTAGGCTCTGGAGTCTGAATGACCAGGTTTAAACTTTGATTTCACAGGTTATTAGTTGTTTCTGATTTAATCTCACTAGTATTTCCTACTTGTGGATTTTTGTGAAGGTTAAACCCCTTAGCAGTGTGCCTACTATCCAGTTACTGCCTAATAATAAAACAAACTTTTGTTCGAGACTGGTTACTGGAGACAGAGTAAATAATTGATTCAGAATCACATCAATACCACTGTAGGGGCTGATTTCAAAGAATCCTGATTTATTCATGATAGAGTCAAAGAATCTTGGAACATAAAGATAGTTCAAGGTCATCCAGATTAATTTCTCACCTGATGCAGAAGCCAATACAATAATCCTTCTAGACAGTGGCACATAGTGACTACTTACATACCTGTAATGATAAGGAACTTGACCTCACAGAACTGTCCATTTCCTTTTATAATTTTAATGACTTTCAAGTCTAGAAATGGATTTTTAAGATTAGAAGTTTAACGATACCATGATAGTATTGTGGTCATCATGTTCAAGCTAACTTAGAAAGATCCTTTATTGAAAACCTCCATCAACCATAGCTCAGAAGATAAAGATGAGCTCATACTTGCTAACATTTTCAGACTTTTTGATTTTTCCATCCTTGGTAGTTCTCAAACTCCAACATTTAATGCAAGCTATATTCATCTCCAGTTTTAATCTTCCATGCTGATTGAACTCCCTGATTTGTTTCCACAAGGGAAATGGAATATTCTCCCAAAATTCAAAGTCTATTTATAACAACCTAGTCAGCAGGTAATTATTCTCTACCACAAAGCACATGCACCAAGAATAAGATAATATTGCTTTCAAAAAGAATAAGCAATAGTATAAAAATAGACAAATCAGTCCCAAGAATAATGACAAATTCTAAGATAGTCATCTCTGTTACCTGATTTAAAAACCAAACACATGAACTAATTGACAAATCAAGTAAAATAATGAGAGTCCCTAAGATTCTGGAAATTCCCTTAAGTGCAAATGTGGTGACAATTGTTTTTTCTGTACAAAAAGAAAAGAATCAGATAGTTCAAGAAAGGAGAACCAAAAAATTTAATAGCAATCAGAAAATGAGATCCCCATGAAGAATATGG
Organism: Glaucomys volans; assembly: GCA_020662805.1. Classification (NCBI taxonomy): domain Eukaryota; kingdom Metazoa; phylum Chordata; class Mammalia; order Rodentia; family Sciuridae; genus Glaucomys; species Glaucomys volans. The sequence continues at coordinate 60,559 of JAJEJO010001810.1, forward strand.
AAAATAACATCTCCTGAGAAAAGGGGAATGACAGCCCCCAAGAGAGAGAAGGAGGACAGAGTGATCTGGGAGGGGAAGGCAAACAATGGGCCCTGGGCTCTGGGTTTTCATCCTTTCCCAGTGACCATGGGACCTGGGTGGAGAAGGCAATGGCTCTGAGCTCTGGACTTTCATCCCAGTAACAATGAGTTTCAAGCTTTTACAACTATTTTCCTGGGTTACATTTTTAACCTGCATAGCTAGTTTCGTCCTCAGCCCAGTCAGCTCGTCCTCAGTCTCTAATGATTAAGTCACACTAAATGTTCTGTTATGATTAACTCTCATGAAAGTCCTATAAAAAACATACCCCAGCCAGGCGCGGTGGCGCACGCCTGTAATCCCAGCACTTGGGAGGCTGAGGCAGGAGGATCGCGAGTTCGAAGCCAGCCTCAGCAACTTGGCAAGGCCCTAAGCAACTCAGTGAGACCCTGTCTCTAAATAAAATACAAAATAGGGCTGGGGATGTGGCTCAGTGGTCCAGTGCCCCTGGGTTCAATCCCTAGTACCAAAAAAAAAAAAAAAAAAACAGACCCCTCTTGTACCCAGTAGCCATTTTCTCCCCTGAAAATGTGCCATCCTACCGCTGCTTGATAAAGACAGCTTACTGATCTGTTGAGTGTCTGCTCCTGTTTCGGTTATTTTTGCTTACATCCATTGTCTGGGGAAGCCTTGAGCTCTGGAGGAACCAAAAAAGAAAAATCATTACTCTTCCCCTACTCTCTGTGGCTATAGGAAACAGAGGCTAGATAACAGTGTCATGGGTGGGAATGCTCATGAGATGATCCAGCTCTGTGAAATGACTTTTAGGTTACATTTTAGTCATTTAAAATATTTATTTATTTATTTCTGCATCCTGGGGATCAAACTCAGGTCCTCACACATGCTAGGCAAGCGCTTTACTCCTGAGCTACACCCCCAGCCCATAATTTGGTTCTTTCGGAGACTCTCCGTTAAAGCATGGATTTAAAGAGGAGGATTGACTCCCAGTGTATGTAATCTCAATACTAATCTCTATTTTTTTGTTACCGCCAGTACGCCCAGGTATTCAGAAATGTGATGATTCAGAAATGAATTTAAGGAAATGAAAATGCCAAATAACATTGTCATTTCATTGCACCAGTCTAGCTAAATTAAAATCACTTCAACACCAGCAAACCCCCAGCCATTAGCATGCCCTGCAAATGCTGCCCTAGGCCACAGCTGTCCTCTTTAAGGCCTCGACTCAAAATCATGACAGCATTTTCAACCTTGTGAAAATGATTAGCAAAGAACTCACATTCTCCCCAAAGCCTCATTTTCAGCAGTTTGTGCTGCCCGCAAAGTTATTCTAGCCAGGATTTAAATCGGTCAGTCTCCTCTAGTTGTCATATCCTATAAAGTAAGAGCTTAATAACATTGAACTCCAAGCCCTGAAGAAGTGGGCTGAGTAGGTGGTAAGTTTGTTCTGACAAAGGTTCTTTGCTTGACCAAGCTCCTAAACCTTCTAGCTCCTGTGTACTTCCTTATAAAATTCAGTTTTAGCAAGAACCTTCCTAATTCAGTTTAGCAAGTGCCCCACAACCTCAGTATTTATCACCCTTGATACTTAATCTAGTTCTTCATTCTCACTGTGCCCCAGCTGATGTCTGATCCCCCTGGCCTGTCTTCAGCAAGAATCTTGTTGGGTCAGTTTAGCCAGAATCCCTCTCACCCCTAATGTTTCTTCTTAGTAATTTCCCATCCACTGACTTCCACCCTGTTCCTTAATTTACACTCCCATTTGCCTATGCTGTATTTGGGGTTGAGCCCAATCTCTTTCTCCCACTGCAAAATTCCGCTGCAGTGGTCTCTCTATATATATTGGATGATCCCAAATAAAGTCTACCTTACTGTACCTTAAAAAGTGCCATCAAATTTTTTCTTTGGCAATTCCCTTCAAAATATAATGAGGAGCTAGGGATATAGCCCAGTGGTAGGTTGCTTGCCTACCATGCTCAAGGCCCTTGGTTTGATCCGTAGCCTGGAAACACACGCGCGCCCGCGCGCGCGCGCGCGCGCACACACACACACACACACACACACTGCAACTCAGTTTTAGAGAGCTATAAGAGGAGAAATTCACTCTTGGATGTTGATTGGATCCCTGGGCCGTGGGAGAATCCATGCTGCAGAGCAGGACTGCTCTCTTAGAAACACAAAGCAGTTGGGCATAGAATGAATAGAAAACCAGAAGCTTTGAGTCTTGGCAACCTAGGATCATTCAAAATCTGCATATTCAAATAAATCCAGATTCTTTCCAGATTAAGAATTTGTTCTTGCAAAATGTTTAAGTCAAAGAGAGCCTTCGCATCACCTATTGGAAAAGATTGCCCCAAATCTGATAGTAGTAAATTGTTCTTTATAGCTAACAGAAACAAAGATGAATTCATCTTAAACCCTTTTGTTTGCCTACTTTAGAACAGAAAAGTATTTGATCCATGTTAGTCATCTCTCTACTAGTTGCAAGATCTAAAAGAATTTGCAGTTTAGTGTTTCATATGATTATGTGATTACAGCTGATCTAATAGCTAGATCACATTACAAGAGGCAAAACTAAAAGGAAGGGAAAAGGAAAGGTCAAACTGGGAAAAAACTCCACGGGCTGGGAGTCGGGAGTTGGGCTTCAGCGCCAAACTTTACCATTAGCTAACTTTGTGACCTAGGGAAAATAGCTTAGGTTTTTTAAACTTTAGTTTTATTATGTATAATACAAAGATCAGACTAAAATCCTTCCTTACTCTTCACTTTCATGAATTTAAACTCTATCTTTGCTTTCAAAAGCAAAGTCCCTAAGCCAGGCATGTGGCACATGTCTGTAATCCCAATGTCTCGGAGACTGAGGCAGGAAGATCACAGGGTCAGCCTTGGCAACTTAGCAAGACCCCATTTCAAATAAAAACAGCTGGGGATTCAGTTCAACGGTAAAATGCCCTGGGTTCAATCCCCTGTATCAAACAAACAATCCCCAATGTCCCCAAATTTTGTTTAAATTGACCCCAAACTCACTGAGGGATTATAGAACATCTTTATGTATTTTTGCCTTTATTTTTCCATTCAAAGACTCACTCATACTTCATAGGGATATTAGGAGAAAGTGAGACAAAGCAGTACTTAGTTATACATAGAAAGCAAAGAAAATTAAATCTTCAAATTAATTCCAAATTCTGCATTGAGGAATTTCCTCCAACCAGACCTCATTTGCTACTCAGTTATAAAATATACCTATTTCTATATCTATCTAGGTATTCATCTATCTATATTTACATATCCATTAAAAGTTTTCAAATTTCTCATTCTAGGGGTTGCTGGATTTAGCAAATGAAACCATGGGACAGTTCATTATTTTAGTCTTAGGTAAACAATGAATAATGTTTTAGAATAAGTATGTGTGGGGCCTTATGAAACAATACCTAAAATAATGGCACTTTGGCATGCTGAGTGCTTTGAGCTGAAGGACATTGGAAGAGTCTTAGATCAATGTCTCTTTCTGACCTTCTCCTGCTTTCTTTTTTCTTTCTTTCTTTTCTTCTTCAAAGCAGGTAATAGAAACTAGAATTCCCTTTCCCCAAGGCAGGTCATAGACATTAGGACCCCTCTTTCTCAAAGCCCACCACAAAACCTAGAAATGTTACTCTAACTTTCCCCTTACCTTTTTGCGTAAGAGCTGGCCATTAGGAAATTCTGATTTACCTCATCTGATAGTATATCATAAGACCATCATTCCAGAAAGGGTCCTGTCCCATCCCCAGGAGGAAGGAACGCCATGCAGGGAGGCTGAGAAGAATCAGAACAGGCAGGCTAGCTGAATTCCCCTCAGACTATTACCATCAGGCCAGATCCTCATTTCCAGTCACCTTTCTACAAAGCTGCCAGCTCCTTTTTGAATCAAAGCAGAAACACATACGGTTTTCTCTGGGTCCTTTGATCTTTATTCCTGAAGCCTCCACGTCATAGAAAACTTTAAGTTTGATATCCTTTTCTCCGTCTTTTGTTATAGGAGTATTGGTAGTGATCCTTAATGATGGGTGAGGAAAGGTATCATACCTTTCTGCCCCTATGTATGTCACAAATATTGCATAAGACAGACTTATTCTATAAAATTATTAACAGCTTATATGAAATTCAAAAATAACTGAGCACTCTGTGTCTCTATTTTATCTGGTAACGCTACATCCACCCTTACTTTGGTAAAAATATGTAATTCCTAAATGTGTGTGTATGTTTGTGTGCATGAGAGATAATTAAGTTGTATGCTTTTTAGTATACACAGCCTATCAGTTTAAAACAATGTTCCTAATGGATATTTTAATTGTTCTTGAATAATAAATCTGGTCTATGTGGCATTGTCTCTCTTTTTCCTTTTATGCTTTTTAAGCATTTTTTAATGGGGAAAAGAGAATAACTGTTGTGTGTCCTATCTGGATATTGTGTGAGAAGAATCAGACTGCTCTATGGGGAGAGAAAGAGTAAGGAGGGGTGCAGGAGTAAAGGGAGGTGCAGCTGGCAGGAAACTTAAAATGAACTAATGATGTCAGCCTCTCTTTTATATTCATCCTTTCTTTTTTTCTTTTGCAGTACTGGGGATTGAACCCAGGACCCTAAGGAAATTCTCTAACACTTGACTACATCCCCAGCCTTTTATATTTTTTATTCTGACACCCTGTCTCACTATTTTTCTGAGACTGGCCTTGAACTTGCCATCCTCCTGCCTCATCCTCCTGAGTTGCTTGGATTACAGGTGTGAACCACTGCACCCAGCAGTTTTTTTTTCTTTTAATTAAAAAAAATTGTAGAAGCACTCATAATATCAACAAAACAGCTGCATGTTATTTTTCAGTTACAGAGTGTTATTCTGTTAGGATAGCAATTATTTCATATAAGCTACATCAGGGAAAACTGAAGATGAAAAAACTACCTTTGCCATATATAACTTATTCACAGTGCACCAAAAAGAACCTGTTTTAAATTTCCATGCCAATTTGCAATCTCCATCTTGTACCAGGCAGTTTCTGGCTACTGAAGAGCAAAGACACATTCAGAGGAGTGTTAATATACAAAATAAGACATTGTATAGTTTTTAAAAATATCCTACACAACCTTACATATCAATTTTTTTTCCTTAAAAGGAGTGAGTTGTATACAGGGATTTTAAATGCTTCATAGACAAGAAAAAACTGTACCAGAATCATTTATTTTCTTTGTCTTTATCTTCATCTGCCCTTCTCCCTCACTCTCTTCACCTTCCTTGTCTTCCTCTTCTCTCTTCTGCTTTTATTTTATTTTATTTTATTTGGTTTTTCAGCCTTCACAGCTTTCATTTTTGCTGCATCAGGTTTTCCTTGAGCTCAGTAGGCAGCACAAGCTTTTTGTGTTTTTCCTTCAGTTCAGCAGCCTTCTTTTCACAAGGCTGCATATCTTCAGCAGCCGTGTTATTCCACATCTTTCTCAGTTTCTTTGCAGGACTGCCAATGAACAAGCCAGGCTGTTTCCTTTGATATGGGGGCAGTACTCAGAACAAAACAGAATGCCATAGGAGGCCCCTTGGCTGCTTTGGGGTCATTGAACTTCTTTTTTGTTTCCCCTTTACAACAGATATAAGTTTTCATTTCTCTTTCATAATGGACATCGCCCACCTCTGCCATGTCTTCACATCTTCCACTTCTCTGAGCACTTTTTAGAAAACTCTGAGAAGCAGATGACTGCATCTGGGTGCTGCTTCTTATTTTCTCAGGAGGTTTGCATGAAGGATGCATATAATAACAGTTTGCCTCTTGGCTTCTTAGGAGTTCCTCTGCTCATGCTTAGTTGTTTCTCCTTAGTGAGGCACAGAGTCGCCCAATGTATAGTTAGCTCTCTCTTGTCCCAGCACTGTCTCTGTGAAGCTCAGGGTTCTGCAATGACTGTGAGAGCTGGAGCCTATTCACCATTTAGATATCAGATCATGTCATGTAGACCATAGGGCCTGAAAAGATATGAAATAAAATTTGATCACAAGATTTCATGCACACAAGAACTGGTACCCAAATGTTCATAGCAATTATATGTTTAAAAAGTAGAAACAATGCAAATGGCCATTAAGAGATGAATGGATAAACAAATTATGAAATAGGCAAACAATGGAATGTTATTTAGCCATAAAAAGAACAAAGTACCCATACATGCTACAACATAGATGAACCTTGAAAACATTAAGCTTACCTGAGCACATTGGTGCATGCCTGTAATCCCAGTGGCTTGGGAGGCTGAGGCAGGAGGATCACAAGTTCAAAGTCAGCCTCACCAAAGCAAGGCCCTAAGCAATCAGTGAGACCTGTCTCTAAATAAAATACAAAATAGGGCTGGGGATGTGGTTCAGTCGTTGAGAGACCCTGAGTTGGGTCCCCGGTTACCAGCCTCCAAAAAAAAAGAGAGAAAACATCATGCTTAGTGAAAGAAGCCAGACACCAAAAGGCACATATTGTATGATGCTATTTATATGAAATGTCCAGAATAGAACAATCTTTAGAGGCAGAAAGTAGATTAGTGGTTGACTGGGCTGGGACAAGTGACTGCTAATGCATGAATAGTTTCTTAGTTTTTTGAAGGATGATGAAAATGGACTAAAATTAGATAATGGTAGGTAGTAAAATAGTTTCTGTGATGGTTCTACAACTCTGTGGCTATACTAAAAGCCACTGATTTACATTTTGAAGGAGTGGATTTTATTATATGTGATTATATCTCAAAGCTATTGTTTTAAAAAAGTCAGTGCAATCAATCAGTCAAACAAACAAACAAACAAACAAAAATTTGGTCAGATCTCAAGTGATGCTAAACAGAGCTGTTTCTAAAGAACCAGCAGAGTGCTGGGCACAGTGATGTACACCTGTAGTCCCAGCAATTTGAGAACGAGGCGGGAGGATCATAAATTCAAGGCTAGCCTTGGCAACTAGCAAGACCCTATATCAAGATAAAAAATAGAAAAGGCTGGGTATGCAAGGAAGTTAGGTAATATTATCGTTTATTAAACTTTTTATCTCGCTGAATTTTCACAACAAAAGTGATGGTGGTTAAAGCTTCAAAGAGAAAGTTCAGAAGGTTCTATTCCCATGTGAGAGAGGGAGAATTTGTCAGCTGAATTTATACCTCTGTGTGCTAAGTAAGAGTCAGTTTTCTCCCAATTGGGAAACTCCCTCGGAGTGGGTTAAGGACAGCTATGTTTCTGGTACACTGTGCTGTAGGTAGATCAGGTAAATCAGGTAAGATTTCCTTTTGCATCTGCTATAACTAAAATGTTTGCAGTTAAAAGTACTCTTACATAATTTCAGTGGACTCTTGGTTTATGTTTTGCTTTTACTACATTCTCAGCCTTTTTACAATGAATTTTTTCGTTTTTGTTTTTGTTTTTGTGTTGGGGATTGAACCCAGGGCCTTGTGCTTGCAAGACAAGCATTCTACCAACTGTGCTATATCCCCGGCCCTACAATGAATTATTTCTTGTTTTGGGTGCTGCTTGGAAATTTCCTCATCCCTACACATATTTAATAAAAGGTGCTCTTCATTTGACAATAAAAAGTATGAAATACGCTGGGGTTGTGGCTCTGCAGTAGAGCACTTGCCCAGTCTGCACAAGGCTCTGGGTCCCATTCCCAGAATTCCAGAGGTGTTTGGGGTCTCAGAGCCCTCAGAAGGCTGTGGGTGGTGCCTTGCCTGTCATCCAAACTTAGTGTCAGAATTTGCTCCTGTGCTGTGAGATCTTTCTCTCTGTGTGCCTCCCAGACCCTACATTGGAACAGAAAAAAACAATAGTTCTACGTCCAGTAATGGCACCCTGTTTGGTTTATAGCCCTGCTCCAAGGCCCTCCAAGGAGGGAGGTTTAAAACATCAGAGGCTTCTTCTTGGCGCCAGCCAGAGAGCTTAAGGACCAGCTGGTCATCTTTCCTCCTCCTTTTCTCTCCTCAGCAGGATGGAAAGCTGCTTCCCCTCCCTCTTTCTCAGGACTATAGTTCTTTTCATTGCTTTCCTCCCCTCCACCTCCTGGCTGCCTTTCACAGGCTGCCAGGTTGCCATGCCAATGAGGTTCCCATGGTTACTAGGAAGAGCTGCAGCATTCCCATAGGCAGCTCCCATCTACCCAAAGAGAAAGGGAGACCATTACTGCCCCCAGGGCAAAATAAATAAATAAGCAAATAAAAAAGGACAGAGTGGTCTCAGCCCTATAGCTGTTGGAAGAAGATCCTTCTTTAGCTCTGAATTCTCCAGGCTGGACCTTGAACCAAATCTTACTGTCTCTACCCAGTTGTCTTTCCCCTAAACCTGGGGATAGTGGCTCCTGGCTCTGGTTCAAGTCCATTGTTTTGCCTAGTGTGGGGACCAAATAGACACCACATTGTGAGGATCATGTTAATATGTAAATAACTAATACATCTGTGCTCTTTGTCTAGCAAGGAAACTGGCAAAATGCAAAGCATGCTCTCTGTCTCCTCAGTTGGATATCTCCTCAGAAAAACTGCTTGCTCCTTCGGTGCTGTGTTCCATGGTGTTCCTCCTTGGACTTTCTATCTTAGGTCACATTGTGTTTGTTTTGCAAAGGTTGTTTTAAAAAAATATGTGTTTTAATATAAAATTCAAAAATAAAGAACATTCAGTGTTCCAAAATCAAAGTATTTATTTCCCCTTCTTAAATATATATATTTTAAAATTTCATTTTCTTGTTTAATTCACACATAATAACTGTACATGTTTATGGGATACAGTGTGATATTTTGATTCATGTGCATGATGTGTAATGGTCAAATCAAGGTAATTAGCATTTCTATCTCTTTAAATATTTAAATATTGGGTTGGATAATCTTCAAACCCCTCTCTTCTAGTTCTTAATAAAATATAAAGGGCTGGGGTTGTAGCTGAGTGGTAGAGCTCTTGCCTAGCATGTGCAAGGTTCTGGATTTGATCTCCAGCATGAAAGAAAGAAAAAAGAAAAAGAGAAAGAGAGAGAGAGAGAGAGAGAGAGAGAGACAGAAAGGAAGAGAGAAAGAGAGAGGGAAAGAAAGAGAGAAGAAGAAAAAGAAAGAAATGAAAAAAAGAGGTATAATAAATTACTGTAAACACTGGTCATTTTATTGGTTTGTAGAACTCTAGAACTTATTCCTCCTGTCTATGTTTTAGTGACCACTATCCAACCTCCCTCTGATAGACAGTGTTTGTTGTTACTGATTTGTCTCACACAGCTGTAGAACATCACTTTTGAATCAGTTTATTTTATTCAGAATTTTCCTATGGTAAATTTTCTCTCTGCTTTTATTAGTTATCAATGAAAAATGGCAGTTACTAAAAAAATAGGTATATATTATTCAGTAATTCCATTCCTGGAATTTCATTTCTCCAACAAAATGAAAGCTTGTGTCCACGTTATAAATTACATACCTGTAATCCCAGAGATGCAGGAGGCCGAGGAAAGAGGATGGCAAGTTTGAGGCCAGTAACTTAGAGCCTCAACCAACTTAAAAATAAAAAAGGGTATAGCCGGGCGTGGTGGCGCACGCCTGTAATCCAAGCGACTCGGGAAGCTGAGTCAGGAGGATCTCGAGTTCAAAGCCAGCCTCAGCAACTTAGCGAGGTCCTAAGCAACTCAGTGAGACCCTGTCTCTAAATAAAATACAAAATAGGGCTGGGGATGTGGCTCAGTGGCCGAGTGTCCCTGAGTTCAATCCCTGGTTCCAAAAAAAAAAGAAAAGAAAAAAGGGTATGAATGCAGTCTTTAGTCTACAAACCTAAAAAATGAAAAGAACTAAGGATGTAGCTCAGTGGCAAAGTGCCACTAGATTCAATGCCCATGACCAAAAAGGAGAAAGAAAAATTATACACGAATGTCTATAGCATCATTGTTCATAATAGTCAAAAGTGGAAAATAGACAAATATCCAATAACTGATGAACTGATAAATGAAATGTGATATAATCATAAAATAGAATATTACTTGGCCTTAAAAAAAGAATGAAATACTGATGTAGGCTATAACATGGATGAACCTTGGAAACATTATATAAGTGAAAGAAACCAGACACAAAAGGCTACATATTATATGATTCTGTGATATGAAATATCGAAAATAGGCATCTACAGAGAAAGTAGATTAGTGTTTGCCTAGGACTGGGGGAGTGAGATGGAAATGAGACTGATATCTAATGGGTACAATTTATTTTAGGGGTAAGAAAATGTTCTAAAATTACATCAGGCTGCTTCTTACTCTCAAGACAGCCTGCATTCCCCCTTAAAAATGCATTTATCTTCCTAAATAAACCTCTGTCTATGCCTTTGCCTGACTCGTGCTGAAATTCTTTTCCATCACATATGCCAAAAACCCTATGGGTCCTGAGTGGAGTGTTTGTTTCTTTCTTTCTT
>JAJEJO010001810.1:71099-82140 GCA_020662805.1 Glaucomys volans
TCTCTCTCTCTCTCTCTCTCGTCTCTTTCTTGCTTCCTCCACTTTCTTTCTTTTGTTTTTGTTTTTGTGTTTTTGTTTTGGTACCAGGGATTAAACTCATGGGCACTTGACCACTGAGTCACATCCCCAGGCCTATTTTGTATTTTATTTAGAGACAGGGTCTCACTGAGTTGCCTAGTACCTTGATTTTGCTGATGCTGGCTTTGAACTACCAATCTTCCTGCCTCTGGGATTACAGATGTACGCCACCATGCCTGGCTTCCTTCACTTTGAAAGACCAGAGAACATAATCTCCATCAGTCTCATTTTCCATGGCTCCCCTTTTTGGGTGGTTGGGAAATCCCCAGGCTGTGTAGATTTGTTGAACCCAAAGAAAATAAAATCATACAAGCCGATCAAGTAAAGCCAAAAGAAGCCTTTATTTTAGCTGGCCAGCAACGACCCCCCACACGGCTGAAAGCGGTGTGCTGGGAAATTGCGTGTTAGTTCTTTTGTTGCCAACTTTTATAGGGCACTGGAAGGGATTAGGGTGGGGCTATAGAGAGGGGAAGGGATTGGGGTGGGGCTGACTCTCCTGATCGAGCTGGAGAATCTCCCTGGGGAGCACCAACATTTTAATCTGTTTTCTGTTGCTATAACAGATTCAAGTGGCAATAAGATGACTGCTGACATTATCCTAGGAATTTGGTAAGAGTCTCTGAACTCTCAAACCATGAAGGAGCTCAGGGGTCCTTTCAAAAATTCTTTTTCTTATGTTGGACAGTGGGAATCATAGGTTTCTCAGACTCTGTGGATCTTAAATGGATGATGTTCTTCCTGCTTTTCTTCCTCTGCTCCTTGGCAAAAGGCCGCTTCCCCTTCAGCAGATGAGTGCTTGTTTATAAAAGCATGAAGATAGGAGAGCCCTTTAGGCCAGCATACCATGTTCGTTTATTTGGACATAAATTGCTTGTCCAAAAGATACACACATGAGGAATTGGTCTACCAGCATCTTGAACACCCCTTCATTTTGCCAAATGAGGGGTTCACCAGAGACCCATGAGGGACCCGACCTTGATGTGACAATTAGGGACGCTACCTCCATTAATCACCATATTCAGACCTGATACACTTTGTGGCCAATCTCTTGACTCTAAGCTTCTGCTGATCTCTAAACCCTAAGTTTAGCTAAAACTCTGTCTTCCCTCACTCCCTTTTCTAAACTATCTTTTGCACAGTCTCACATATGTCCCAGCTAAGTTACTCCATCCTGGGGGCTATCTTCTCATTGTTGGAAAAATGTGATACAAAGGCTGTGCCCTATCAGGAGTCATGGTTTATGTGCGACCTGGAGAGACAATAGTTTCATAGGTCCACAGGCACCAGCCCTAAAGTCTAAGTTCCTTCATTGCTACAGTCTGTGAACCTAAGAACTGGTAACTCAGCCTTGGGTGGGAAATCGTTCATCTCACTTCCCCCTTAATTAGGGAAGGGGAGAAAAAGAAAAAAGTCAGTTTTAAAATAAGCAGCAATTGGCAAAACGGTGAGGGTTATGTTCAACCCAAAATGGACCCCTATTACATGAACAATTTTCTAATGAAAAATAACCTGACTTCATCCTATCCCAAAGTATCTCTAAGCTCTCTTCAAGGCTTTGTGTCCTCACTATTAAAAAAAAAAAAAAAAATTCCTAAGTGCACTTAAATTACTTGAGGTCTTAGGGATTTCCTTTTTAGGATTTTTTTATTTCTTTTCCTAAAGGTCTAGGAAGGGGCTATCAAGCACCCCAAAACTGCATAATGGGGACGAGGATGCTTGTACTGTCAATAATTTGCAGATAATTTGGGAAAGACTTAAAGGTCCAATCCTAGTGGGGACTCAGAGTACCCCAGAGGCTCAACATGGGACAGACTTGAAAGTTTGATCGCAATGGATACCCTGGAGGCTCAGTGTGGGACTGATGTAAGGGTCCAATCCTGGTTGGGGACTTAGAGTATTCCAGAGGCTACATTATTGGACAGACTGGAATGTCTATCCTGATGGGGACACAGAGTGTACCCCCAAAGACTCAACATGGGACTGACTTAAAGGTCTGGGGACTTAAAGAGTACCCTCAGGCCTATTTTCTTCTTTTCTTTTCAAAAAGCCACATTGGAGATTATAGGTAATTGAGTGTATATTCCTGAGAACTCATCCCTTAGGTGCATAGTGTTGGGTGGGCTGATCAGTCTCCTTTTCCCAGGGAAGCTCCACATGGCCAGCTGCTGAATGCTTTTCCTCAGCCAGCCCGGGGCCTTTCCGGTTTGCCTTCAGCCAATAACAACCCAAACCTTTCCCGTCACCATTTAGCCAACCCCCCAGATATACTAGCCAATCCCCCAGATACACTCCCGCTCAGGGAGCACCCCAGCCAATGAATTTAAAGTTGCTGATGCAGCCAATTCCAGTTCAACACCTGCCCCTAAGAAGGTACTTAATCTCAGGCCCATTTTCCTTCTCCCCTCTGCTGCTGCCTTCATCACCCGGAGTGGGCACTATGCCACGCCAAATAAAATCCCCTAGCTGAAACATGGTTTTGGTGTGGTCGTTTTGCCTAAAACATAGTAAATTAAAATTGGTATAAGACAGAGGACTTAGATCAGCTTCCTTTTTTTCTGTAATATGACTGGGTCCCAGCATAAATTTTAAAAATAGAGGCATATTCTATAAATGGGGAAAATGAACAGAGATGTGAGTTGGGTCTCCCATTTCCCTCAAACTGTCTTTAAAAATGGGAGGGGGATTATTCAAAGGTTGCTATCGTAAACAACTATTCAAGGGCTAACTCTCAAACTCACTCAGGATTAAGGGAAAGAAAAAGCGATCTTCCCCTTTAAAATGTTCCACAATATGTATAATCAGAAAAATGAGAGATTACACTCCATTTATGCATGAGCTATTGAAATGTATAAATGCATTTTACTGTCATGTATAACTAACTAGAACAAAAAAGTTAAAAATTATTAAATAAAAACGTTCTAAAAAAAAAACCAGAATAAACAATGGTGATGGCTGACATGGATCTACATCATAGATGGACAAGTGGCCACCTGAACCTTGATTCAGTGTCCAGGCATGATTGATAGAACTCATCCCAACCATTTCCAACTGTACAGGTAGGTCTCCCCCTCCACCTGTTGCCAAAAGTTCAGTCCTTGTCCCTGATGCCAATCCAGTAACGAGGATACAGTTTTGAGAAAAAGGAAAAAGAAGGTTTCTTACTTTGCTAGCAAAGGAGAGACGCAGAGGACTCCTGCCCCAAAGGCTATGATTCTGCCCGTAATGGGAACAAAGGATTTTTAAAGAATTGATTCAGACAAAATGAGATCAGGAAGGAGAGATCAGGGAGGAGTTCAGGGAAAAGGTTGGGAAAAAGAAAAAAAAAAACATGTAAGTTTCAAAGTAATAAGGGATATAGTCAGCATCAAGTGAACCCCTGTTACACACCCAGGTGTTGGGAATGTCTCCTTTCTGTGGAGAAAGTTGGAGCATGGGACAGAAGAAGACTTAAAACAATCAGAGGCAGTTGTCTGGGGCCACTCCTCAATGCTGCATGAAGGTCTCATATCCTGAGTCTGACACTGTCAGCCTTCAGGGGTACCAATTATTTATTTTTTTTATGATTTTATTCTTGTAATTTTGTTAATGTGTACAAGATTAATGGACAGGCATCACCAACTTGTCTGACCTAAATTAACTATCCTGTGGAAAAAGTATCTTCTATATTATCCAACTTACCAATGATTGTTTATAAGCTGGTTAAAAATATCATCTTGGACCCAAATTTACACTATAAATAAATCTAACTTTTATAATCAGCCATTATGTCTTTTAAAAACAAGTAAACATTTATTGTAAAAGCAATGTTACATTTATTCAACTTTTAAAACACTTGCCCAGGTTGCTTGCTGGGATTAGAAGCACAGGAATGACAAAGAAATATGAGATAAAAATTTCTGTGAAACTGCCCATCATTAATGCTTTTCTGATGTGCAGGACTTATCAAAAATACAATTTGAATAAAAAATACACTTATCAAAAATATGGTTTGAACATTTTTCAAAAAAATGCTCTCCGGGCGTGGTGGCGCACGCCTGTAATCCAAGCAACTGGGGAGGCTGAGTCAGGAGGATCGCAAGTTCAAAGCCAGCCTCAGCAACTTAGCGAGGCCCTAAGCAACTCAGTGAGACCCTGTTTCTAAATAAAATACAAAATAGGGCTGGGGATGTGTCTCAGTGACCGAATGTCCCCGAGTTCAATCCCTGGTTCAAAAAAAAAAAAAATGCTCAATATCTCTAGTAATCAGAGAAATGCAAATCAAAACTACCCTAAGATTTCATTTCACTTCAATTAGAATGGCTATTATCAAGAATACAAGCAATGATAGATGGTGGCAAGGAGATGGGGAAAAATGTGTACTCATACATTGCTGGTGGGACTGCAAATTGCTGCAACAACTATGGAAAGCAGTATGGAGATTCCTCAGAAAACTTGAATGGACCCACCATTTGACCCAGCTCTCCCACTCTTCGGCCTATACCCAAAGGACTTCAAGTCAGCCTACTACAGTGATGCAGCTCAATTCACAATAGCCAGATTGTGGAACCAGCCTAAATGGGGGGATGAGATAGGTATTTAGGAAAAGGAGGGAGAAGTATAGAATCTTAAGGGAAACACTCTCAAGTCATTGAAATGGAGAATCAAGCCACTGAGATGTAAAAAACAGTTGCAAATCTTGGCCCATGCCCTTGTAAAATGAGGGAAATGCACAAGCACAGGAAAACTGACTTGAAATTGCAATTCCCACCCTGAATCCACCTCTAGTCCAGCACTTGATACAGCCATTTTATACATATTGAACTCCCAGTCCAAGTCAGGGCTGCTTCTCAGTCCAGACAGCCCACATTCTCCCTTGAATGTGTACCTATCTTCCTAAACCTCTGTCTATGCCAATAAATAAATAAATATAAAATTAGATCATGGTGATAGTTGCACAACTCTTTGAATATACTTAATAACATTTGAATTAAACACTTTCAGTGTGTGAAATGTTATGTATGTGAATTATATCTCAATAAAACTGTTTTTTTTTTAAAGAAATAACTATTATTCTTTATTTAAGAAAGAAAAAAAGGAAGGAAGGAAGGAAGAAAGGAAGGAAGGAAGAAAGAACGAACGAACTATTTAGGTCTTGGCAAACAGTTGAGCTCTAATAACTTTAGTAGATTAATGTGAAAAGTCAAACAAGGCTCATTGGTATTAATCTTTAGTTAACTAAGGAGAAATTCCTTTAAAGCTTTACTAATCCTGGACTCAACAAATTCAGTTCAGAACCTTCACTTTCAACTCTGCCATAAATGTGTTTCTTTTTTATTTCCTGGGTGTTATCAGGGTAAAGTGAGACTACTTTTCTAAACATTCATTGAGGGGAAAATTCCTTTAGTCCATTTTTTTGTTGTTATGACTAAAATACCTGAGGCTGGATACTTTACAAAATAAAGAGGTTTATTTGGTTCATGATGCAGGTGGTTGGAGGATCTAAACAGCATGGTTCCAGCATGTTAGTTAGGCTCCTGTGTCACAACGTGTCTGAATAGCAGAAAGGGAATAGCCATGTACAGAAGGATCCAACCACATGGGGGTGGCCTCCTTTTGTAACAACCTGCTCTTAAAAGGCCTAACTCCTGAGGCAGGAGGATTACGAGTTCAAAGCCAGTCTCAGCAACTTAGAGAGGCCCTAAGCAACTCAGTGAGACCCTGTCTCTAAATAAAATACAAAATAGGGCTTGGGATGTGACTCAATGGCCGAGTGCCCCTGAGTTCAATCCCCAGTACCAAAAAAAAAAAAAAAAAAAGGCCTAACTCCTAACTATTAGATATGGAAAAATGAAAAACCCCAACACAGTGAGGCCTAAGAAAAGGGAGTGAAAAAGAAAGTCATACATTGATGGCTTTCTCAGTGCATTCCTTCCCAATGACAGAACAGTCCCTAAAAAGGAAGCCAAAGCATTGATTCTTCCCCAAATAAATCATTTCCCAGTTACAGTACAATGGTACCCTGAAGGGGAAGAGATAAACGCTGAATGCTGATCCAGACCCTCCATTCTTCTCCAAGTAAAAATATTGCCCAGTAAGAACAAATTTTTAAATTCTCACAAACCTGTTTCCTGAGTGCCCAAACTGATATGCACACTAGACCACCCCTCAAAATAAACTATACAAACCCAGTCCCTGTCTTTGTTCGGGGGCTCATTTTCCACAGGAAGTGGGTTCCATGATGCCAGTTCATCCCTGCACCCCCTGTTCCTGTGTGAGACTTTGTTCCTGAATAAAAGAGCTGAGCTGAGCTGATGCGTGGAGTTTGCATTCATCCCAGTCTCTCCTTTTTGCGCTAACACTAACACCACAATATTAATCCCTTCGAAAGGTAGTCATGATTCAACCACTTCCCGATGGCCCCAGCTCTTACAGGGTGCACTATCTCTCAGCACCATCACTCTGAACATCGTCACTTCCAGCACATACACCTCTGGGGGACACACTCAAACCATATCTAAACCCTAGCATTCCTCAACATCATACCATGATGTCCTGGGTACGATATTTCTCTTTTGCTTCAACTTGATCATCTCCATAATGGGGGCAATACATATAATTCCTGTTAGCTTATATAAAAAATTAGCACAAGTAAAGGAGATTTACTGGGTTTCTCCAATGGAACCTCAGCCATCATTAGCTGAGGACATTCAGCACATTTAGGAAATATACTTTTGGTTTTTGGTCCCATTTCCTAGCAAAGTGCCCTACAACCCTTGGAACTTACTGAATAGGAGTATCTTTTGTTACTCATAACAAACCTCTTTCAATTGTACCTGAATTTATACAAATAATATGTGAAGCCAGGAGTGGTTGCACACACCTGTAATTCCAGCAACTCAGGAGACTGGGGCAGGAGGATCACAAGTTCATGATCAATCCCAGCCAAGTCAGTGGGACCTTGTCTCAAAAGAAAAATAAAAAGTGCTAGGGATGTAGCTCAGTGGTAAAAAGCCCCTGGGTTTAAACCCCAGTACCACAAAATAAATAACTAAATAAATGTATATATACATTTGTGTGTGTGTGTGTGTGTGTGTATATATATATATATATATGATATATATCATATATATATATGTATGAGATTATAATAATATAACATGTTACCTATTGAGGATCCTCTTAGTAGGCTCCTACATAGCTTTAGGGTGGGTGGGGCTGGTCACCAGAAAGACTAAGTCATGATTAGAGGGTTGGAACTTTCAACCTTGCCCAACTCTCCAACCCCAGGGAAAGGGAGAGAGAGACGCTGGAGATTGAGTTAATTACCAATGGTCAATGACTCAATCAGTCATGCTGAAATAATGAAACCTCTATAAAAATCCTGAAGTTCAGAGCTTCTAGGTCAGTAAATGCACCCGCATGCCCAGTAGGTGGCACCCCAGTGAGGCCATGGAGGCTCAGAGCAACCCACTCCCTCTACCTCTTCTAAGCACCTCTTCCATTTGACTTTTCCTGAATTGTATCCTTTATAATAACCCAGTACACTTAAGTAACCTGTTATGCATTCTGTGAGCCATTCTAGCAATTATTGAACCTGAGGAGGTGTCATGGGAACTCCTGGTCCTTAGCTGGTCGGTTGGAAGTACGTGGTTTAGGACTTTTGACTGGCATCAGAAGCAGAGGTCTTTTAGCTTTTAACTGGGCCTTTTAACATGTGGAATCTGACACTAACTCCAAGTAGATAGTGTCAGAATTTAATTGAATTGTTGAACGCCCAGTTGGGGTAAAAGAACTGGAGAATTGTTATGAAAAAACACCACACAGATAACCACTATCTGGTATCAGCTATCTTTAAATTTTTATTGTCCTGGAGCTACCTCACAGTTCTGTACATTGTAAATAACTGATAATCATCAAAAATATTTCTTGCCTGTAGACTTACAAATTAATTCTATCAAGTGAAGATTTCTTGACTTCGTCTCCATCAACTCTTTTAAAAAGGCAGCTTAAGTTAGGCATGGTGGGACACCTATAATTCCAGCTACTTAGAAGGATGAGGGAGGAGGATTGCAAGTTCAAGGCCAGCCTCAGCAACCTAGTGACACCATGTCTCAAAATTATTTTAAAAAGGTCTATGGAGAATGATAGCAGAGTGAAACAGACATTATTCCTCATGTACATGTATGACTGCATGACTGATGTGATCCTGCAATAGGTATAATCAGAAAAATGAGAGATTACACTCTATTTATGTATGATATGTCAAAATGTATAAATGCATTCTACTGTCATGTAAAACTAATTAGAACAAATTTTTTTTTTTAAAAAAAGGTCTCCAGATGTAGCTCAGTGGTAGAGTGCTCATATGAAAGGCTCTGAGTTCAATTGCCAGTACAAAACAATCTCTGTTTTGGGATGTAACTCTGGGCTGGGGATGTAACTCATTGGCAAATCATTTGCCTAGCATGTGCAAGGTCCTGGGTTTGATTCCCAGTATCCCCCAATAATAATAATAAATAAAAATCAGATTACCATCCATTGTAAATTCACTTTGAAATCCTTTATTCCATGTAAATCTGTGGTGTTTTGGTTTCTCCCTCGCTAATAATTAATTACATCTTAGTTTTAAAAAATTTATGTATGACAGATATGTTTTATCTCCATGGAAATTATCTTTTAATACTTCTTGTCTTGCTGTGTTTGTAAAACAAGAAGTTCCTTTAGTCCTAGAGTTTATTCAATGCATGACAAACCTTTCTCAGTTAAATTGAGAGGTTAAACATTTACTTTACTAAAGATTCCAACATAGGTTTATTTTATTTTATTTTTATTTATTTATTTATTTATTTATTTATTTATTTTTGGTACTGGGGATTGAACCCAGGGGCACTCCACCACCGAGCCACATCCCCAGCCCTATTTTGTATTTATTTAGAGACAGGGTCTCACTGAGTTGCTTAGGGCCTCGCTAAATTGCTGAGGCTGGCTTTGAACTCTCGATCCTCCTGCCTCAGCCTCCCAAGTGCTGGGATTACAGGCGTGCGCCACTGCACCCAGCTTATTTTATTTTTGAATGATACCTCTTATAATTCCTTGAAAAGAAAATTGGCTTTCAAATGTTAGATGTGGATATTAATGAGAGCTTACATTTATCGAGCAATGTACTTATTATAATTTTTTCTTTTGGGGGAATGTGCTGGGAATTGAACCCATACCTCATGCATACTTGGAAAGTGCTCTACCACTATAGTACACTCCCAGCTCCTCACTGAACAGTTTTTTTTCAGACATAATTTTAAGTACTTTATTTAAGTATATTATTAACGTTGTCCCTATAAGGTAAATCATGACAAACACAATTCCTTACTCCCACATTTAACTTGAGATCTAAGAGTCAAAAACTACATCCTAGCTGGGCACTATGGCTCATGCCTGTAATCCCAGTGACTTGGGAGACTGAGTAGGATAATCCTAAATTTGAGGCCAACCTCAGCAACTTAGTGAGACCCTGTGTCAAAATTAAAAATTAAAAAAGAACTGTGAATGTAACTCAGTGGTAAAGTACCCCTGGGTTCAATCCCCAGTACCACTCTTCCCCCCTCAATTCTACTCTCTGTAATAAAAAGACTATTTCACTCACTTTACTCGCATTATCTTATTTTATTTTTTGGACTGTCTTGCCCAAACAAATGGTTTAATTGTGTGTTACAAGAATTTCCCCAAAGACTCATAAGCTCTTCAATGGAAAATATCAATAGTTTGAATACTACTATTCTTTGAATTGTTACTATATAACAAGAAAAAGAAATGAAGAACTGATGCATCCTACAACATGGATGAACCTGAAAGCATGTTCTAAGTAAAGAATCCAGTCACAAAGTACCATATATTGTATGATTCCATTTATATGAACTAAAATAAGCAAATAGAAGAGACAAATCTGTAGAGTCAGAAAGCAGATTGGTGATTGCCTAGTGGTAAGAGGGATTGGTGGAAATGGAGAGTGATTGTCAGTGGAGAAGGAGTTTCTTTCTCTCTTTCCTTCCTTCCTTTCTTTTTTGTGGTACTGGGGATTGAACCCAGGGACACTTTACCACTGAGCTACATCCCTAGCCCTTTTAACTTTTGTTTTGAGACAATATCTCACTATGCTGGGAGGCTGGCTTCAGACTTGCAATCTTCCTGCCTCAGTCTTCTGAGACACTGGGACTACAGGTATGCACCTGGTTAGGCTTTCCTTTTTGAGTATGAATATGTTGTAAAATTCATTCTTAGCTGGCTGCCATGGTATGTGCCTATAGTCCCAGTTACTTGAGGGATTGAGAATAATTTGAGCCCGGGAGTTGGAGGCCAGTGGGGAATAGCAAGACCCTGTCTCAGAAAGAAAGAAAAGAAAAAAAAGAAAGAAAAGAGAGAAAGAGAGAGAGAAAGGAAATCTGACTGTGATGAGAGTTGCACAACTTTGTAAATATACAAAAAGCACTGAATCATGGAGCTGGTTGTTGGATATGGGAAACGAAAAACCCAAAATAGTGCAGCCTGGGAAAATGGGGTAAAAAAGAAAGCCATACATTGATAGCATTGATCCTTTCCCAATACATTCTTTCCTAGTGACAAGACAAGTCCTAGGGAGGAAATATCCACCCAAGCCTAGACTGGCAGTCTCTGGGAAGATGCCAAAATATTGATACTTCCCAAAATAAGTCCTTTATTAGTGACAGTACAATGAGACCCCAGAGAGAAAGAGATAAATACTGACCACTGATGCCACACCCTCCATCTGATCTAATGACCGCTGACCCCAGACCCTCCATCTGGCCCTTTAACTGCTCACCCTAGACCCTCCATTAGACTTACTCTGGCAATAATTAGGTTACCTCTTAGTATAACCTAAATAAGCACAAACTAACCCTTTAGCCAGTGGCTCATTTTCCACCAGGAAAGTGGGTCAATCCGAGGTGTCACCCTGTCCCTGCATAAACCT
>JAJEJO010001810.1:91207-108707 GCA_020662805.1 Glaucomys volans
TAAAGAAAAGAAAAGAAAAGAAAAGAAAAGAAAAGAAAAGAAAAGAAAAGGAAAGAAAAGAAAAGAAAACTTGTACAAATTAAATGACCTTGCCCAGACTTTGAATGGTATATGGTCTAAGAGCACTAAAACAAAATAAGCCAAAATAAAAACCAAACAAAAAACACAAAACTTTCCTTATGAAAGGTAAAATGGCAAATCAAGGATGTTGACAAAAATCCTCTCCCTCCAAGTGCTGCACCATTTCTGCATCTATCACTACTTCAGGGCACTGTTTCTCAAGCTGAAATCTGGAAACACCTGTGTACAAAGACTTGGAGGGCTAGTTTCAAGTGCAAATCCCTGGGTTCCATCCCTGATACACTGAGTCCAAGTCTCTGGTGTGAATCCACAGAATCTGCATTTCTAATGCATTCCCCAAATGCATTCCCCACTCTTTTCCTCAAGAAATAGAAAAGGATCCACAGAACTTCTGATTTTATCATCTCTTCACATCTCTTTAAGAACCTTTCTCCAGCATACCTTTTTGACTTCTTCAACTTTCCTTTGTTTCTGGCTCTTTCTCCTTATAAAAATATTCCATTTTCTCTCAACTCAAGAGCAGGCTATTTTTTAATGACCCCATGCCTGGTCCCTTTTTTTTTTCAGACTTTTCTTCCTTTTTTTAATAAGGCAGTACTGGGAATTGAACCCAGGGCCTTGCAAATGTTTCACTTTATCACTGAACTAAATCCCCAGACTTAGATTTCTTGATGAAAAATTTTGCAATGAAGTATAGCATACATATAGAAAAAGGCACAAATTTAAGTGCGCAGTTCAATGAATTTTCTAAGTGAACTCATACATATAACCCCATCCAGATGAATAAATAGAATAGTACCAACAACTCAAATGTTTCCTTTCCTTTTTCCTTCCTAAATAAAACCACTAATGTGATTTCTATCACCTAGATGGTTTTGCCTGCTTTTTACCATTGTGTAAACAGAACCCTGCAACATGCATATTCTTTTGTGTCTAGGTTCTTCTGCCTAATTTGATATTTATGAGATTGATTTGTTTTCATTTATATAGTATTCTATTGTATAAACAAATTATTTTTAAAATCCATTTACTGCAGATGGATGTCTTGGTTGTATCTAGAGTTTGGCAGTTAGGAATGGTGCTTCCATGAACATTTTAGGGCATGCCTTTTGGTGAACTTTGAAATTAGAGGAGCCCAGTCTACAAGACTACTCTTCTAACACCCGTTACAGGTTAGGGGGTCCCCAAGACAATCCCTAGTTTTGATAATTTGCTAGATGGGCCCACAGAGCTCATGGAAAGTTACAGTTTATTATACCTTAAAGATCTAGATTAAAATCAGCCAGGGAAGAACATGAGGAAGAGCCCAGAAACATTCTAAACACAGAGCCCTCATCTCCCCATGGATTCATGAACAGCATTACTTTCCCAGTACTGACTCATGATGATAAATCAATAAAGTGTTGCCAACCAGGGAAATCTCTCCTGAGTCTCTGTGTCCAATTTTTTTTTTTTTTTTTTTGGTACTGGGGATTGAACTCAAGGGCATTCGACCAATGAGTAACATCCCCAGCCCTATTTTGTATTTTATTTTAGAGGCAGGGTCTCATTGAGTTGCTTAGTGCCTCACCATTGTTGAGGCTGGCTTTGAACTCCTGATCTTCCTGTCTCAGCCTCCTGAGCTGCTGGGATTATAGGCATGCACCACCTCATCCAGCATGTGTCCATACATTTTACTGGGGCCTCATCACATAAGCATGGTTGACTCCCCACTTGGCTGATAGGTCTTCAGCCCCTTTGGAGGTCAACTTGATATCATATGACAAAGACCCACCCTCAATCACGTTAATAATAATTCTGTGTGACCACTGGCCCTCAGGTAAGGAAAAATGCTCTATCAGGTATGATATCCCAAAAGTTTGAAGATTACCTCCTGGAAGCTCTCTGGACAAGATTAAATTCTTTACTACACATGCACCTATATACACCTGACATTCTTTTGTTGTGTACTGTCTTAGTCACTTGGGGCAACTAACAAAATACCATAGACCGTGTGAGAAACAGATTGTAATGATTAATTTGAACTGTCAACTTGGATTAATACATGCTGAAGATTAAGAGGTTTCAGGGTGTGTCAATGAGGATGTGTCTAGGAATGATTGGCACGTGGGATAGCAAACTAAAGCAGAGACCCTCCCTAAGCGTGGGCAGCACCATCCACTAGGATGGTGGCTTGGATGGAATAAAAGTTGGAAGAACAAAGAAGCTGCAGCAGATGCAAACTTGGTTCTTCTTGGTTAGGTTCTTGATTGCAGCTGCCATCTCCTGAGGATAACAGACTCTTGCTCCTTCACTCTTCCAAAGCAGACTCTGCCAGTGATTCTCCTAGTCTCCTGGGGCAAACAGGTAATTAAGCAAATAAATAGAATTCGGCATGATTTTTTTTTTTTTTCGGAACTGGGGATTGAATTCAGGGGCCCTCAGCCACTGAGTCACATCCTCAGCCCTATTTTATATTTTATTTAGAGACAGGGTTTCACTGAGTTGCTTAGGGCCTCACTAAAATGCTGAGGCTGGCTTTGAACTCACGATCCTCCTGCCTCAGCCTCCCAAGTCGCTGGGACTACAGGCATGTGCCACCACGCCCCATGGTATTTTTTTTTTAATGAAGAAATTTGTTTATTGTAGGAAATAGTTTCATGGTATTTGACCACAGAAGTATCCTATGAAATGAGTTTAAATCTGTGAAACTAAACTAGGATGAATATTTTTTTAAGGAAAGAAAAAGTAATCAAACAACCAAAAGATGCATTTCATAACCATAAGAATGAGAAATTATACTCTATGTATATATATTACATCAAAATACACTCTACTCTCATGTATATCTCAAAAGAATTTTTGAAAAAGGAAAAAAGGGTGCATTTCATATAACAAAATATAAAAATGGGAGCCAAGTGACAGAATGAAAAAGATACCTAAACAATGAATTTTAAATTCTGATACATCCATGTGACTTGTGGTTAATGGTCCTCTTTATTCTACCATTGTTGTATCCTTAAAATAGTTCTGATAATTGAAATGACCTTGCAAGACTTATTAAGAGTAAAAGGAATTACTGGTAAAGAGTTTAAATTTAAATACTTTATAAATACTATTAGCAGAAATAATTATTTTACTTTTTGTCTTGCTTCATTCAGTGACATTGTCCTTTTAGAGTTTTTTTTTTTTTGTTTTGTGGTGGTGGTGGTGGTGGTGGTGGTGGTGAGGCTACTGGGGATTGAACTCAGGCACTCCATCACTAAACCACATCCCCAGCCCTATTTTGTATTTTATTTAGAGACAGGGTCTCACTGAGTTGCTTAACACCTCACTTTTGCTGAGGTTGTCTTTAAACTCAAGATCCTCTTGCCTCAGCAACCCCCTCACCCCACCAAGTGGCTGGGATTATGATCGTGGGCCACCTCACCTCTTTGAAAGGATTGGTATTTTGATAAGGGAAGTTCAGGGGACTCTTGCAGCTCAAAGGAGGAATGGGGAAGGCTTCAGAGGGGGTGTGATTGGTAAGTAGGACTTACTGGTTAAGTTACAGTGAAGCGTAGAAGAGGAGTAGGGAGGCAGAGGGAATGCCATCTGAAGACCTGGGAGAAACAGAAACATTGGTACATTTTACAAATAATGGCTGAAATACAGAGTGTAGAGGGAGTATGGTTTAAGAGATATGAAGTTAATGATAGTTAGAGCCCTGGAAATCCACTATATCATATGGAGTTTGGATCTTATTCTGATGAGAATGGGAGCTGGAAGTTACTGATGAGTTTAAGGCAGGGAAAATGATAAAATTTTGATTTTTTAAAATCTTTATCTGACTGGTGCAATGGCGCACATCTGTAATCCTAGCAGGTCCGGAGGCTGAGGCAGGAGGATCTCAAGTTCAAAGCCAGCCTCAGCAACTCAAAGAGGCCCTAGGCAACTCAGTGAGACCCTGTCTCTAAAATATGCGGCTGTGGCTCAGTGTTTAAGCACCCCTGAATTCAGTTCCCAGTACCAGAAACAAATAAAATTCCCTGTCCACTATGTGGGGGAATGGATTAGAGATGGCTGGCTAGGGACAGGAAGACATTTGTAATAATTTAGGTGAAACACAATAGTGTCAGTAGAGCCAGAAACAAGGGGGTGGCTTGATACTTTTAGGGGGTAGAATCAAAACTGTTTGAATGATTGCTGTGGAAGTAAAAGAAGAAGTTAGACATGATGTATTCATATTTGCAGCCACATTTTTGTGCCTGGCTCATATTGAGCAAGTTTTTTCTTTGGGGCTTATGTACTTGGTTTCCTGTTAGCCTCACATCTTATATGGCTGACTTCTCTGCATTCAGATCCCAACCCAAGTTAGTTCCTCAAACTTTCCTCCCTTCCTACCCTTCAAAGAGTCAACAGTGGCCACCTTGCCAGCTATTCTTTGACACTTCCATGTTTTAGTTTTCATCATTTATCAATATTTGAAATAACCTTGCTTTTTTCCATTTTATTCTATCTTACCTTATCTTACTTATCACTCTATTCAATGTGAGCTCCATTAAAATAGACAGCTCATCTGCCTTGCTTATTACTAAATCCTATTATTCGAAAAAGAGCCTGGCGAGTAGAGAGCACTCCTATTTATTACAGGAAGTGTATCTCTTGCCAATTCTCTTCCTATTCTAAATTCCAACCATGCCAAACAAATTATAGTGCTGTAAAAATGCCAGACAATTTTGCTTGTACTTCTTCCACAGTGTAGAATTCCCTTCTTACACTCATAATATTGTTTTACCTTGTCTGTTCTCCTATTGGAAATAAAGCAAGTTAAGGGCATCATGTGTCTCAAACATCTAGCCAAGATAGATAACAGGCACTCAGTAAATGTTTATTGGGATCACTTGGGAACTTGTTAGAACTACAGAAATCTTGGCTTCATCCCAGATCAACTGAATCAGAATCTGTGTTGAGCAAGGCCTCTAGATAGTTTGTTTACATATTAAAACTTGAGGAGCACTGTGTTAGTGATGGTAATACAGATGATACAGAGCCTAAAATTAACTGGAAGGCTTTGTAGTGACCTATAATGGAAGGCAGAAGTAGTAAAGAAAAGCATATGCATTGGGTATGGAACAAACCTGCTTGAAATTGTTTTTAAAACCAGTTACAACACAAATGATTGTGAAATAAGATAAAAGGCCTGGTGCATTTTAGCTGCTTAATAAATGATAGTATTTTTCTCCAGTGGAAGATTCTAAGGTTAGAACCAGAGTTAGAAAAGACCTTCACATAGATACCATATATTTTAACAGTTTGTGTTTCTGAAGATTTTCAACCTAAATTAAAAAACAATCAGTTTCTCCAAAGAATACTGATATTAATACATTAATTTGAGAATAGCACTGCAATAGAAATATGCATGCCATTGTAATCTATGGCCATATTCAAAAAGGTTGAGGCAAGGGCAGTTGCCGAGACTGGTCTTTTTTTCTTTTTTTTCTTTTTTTCATACTTGCAGCATGCCTTTATTTTTTGTTTATTTTTTTTATGCAGTGCTAAGGATTGAACCCAGTGCCTTGACACATGCTAGGCAAGCACTCTGCCATTGAGCCACAGGTCTAGCCCATCAAGGTTGATATTGACTGTGCCACACTTCTGCCTCAGCCTCTCAAGTCATGGGGATTACCACTGTGGTTTACATCAGATATTCTGAAACAATAATCCTTTGTCACAATGATTAATAACAACAGTGGTCAGTCTAAAGTGATACAGATGGTTTCTGGGAGATATCCTTGTAAAAGTACTTTTTGTATACAGTTTGTGGTACCCTCTATGCAAGCTTATGGTTCTGGCAGTCTTTTGTGATAGCTAGTTATTTTCAGGCGATCAAATGCAAGAATCTTTTCTTCATAACATTCAAGTTTCATTTACTTTTTTGTTGTTAGGACTGACACAAGTAACACCATTTTGATTGACAACTTTCACATCTTTCACAAGATATGGAAACTAAAGGTTCATAGCTAGCCAGAAAGCTTCCTTATTTTTAAAATTACTAAACTAAAATGCCTCTCCTATTTGTCTCACAGGTGGCATCTAATTCTACAGATGTATGTGAAAATTCTTTAAAAATGCAAGGGAAGTGGGGTGTGGTACATATGGTTGCCTGATGGTAACAAATAAATAATTCTATTAAAATAAAATCCCAAAATAAATGAAAAGCTTTTCTATATAGTATTTTCTTATAATAAGCAATTGAAGAGATTTACTAACATGGAGCAAAAGATAAGTTTAGGAATGTTCCCTCTTTATGGTGGAGAAAATGAGGCAATACATTTATGAGAACAGAGAATTTGAGAGAATATTCCTAGATCTTTTTTCAATGAAAATAAGACTATTGCCCATGGCCTAATAGGACAGCAAAGACAAAGAAGTCTTGCTGTAGGAGTTTCCATATGTAAATTTTATGTTGACCTTTTACTTCCAGGCTTCTACTTTTCTTTCTTGACTCTTCTGGATGCTTCATTCGTTTCTCCAATCTTTCTGGTTTTGAGTCTCCTCTTCTTTAGACAGAAGGTAAGGTTTCAGCAGACTGGGATAAGGGGCAAGTTAATTATGGAATGGGGCTGGAAGTTGGGCCAGGGAATAAATACCAACACTTCCCTGACCCACTGAATTGGAGGAGAGTTAAGAGGTCTGGATATTTTTTCTGGCATTGGCCTTGACATCTGGACTTTAGGTTTCCTCAAACAGGAGGTTGCAAGGAATAGCTTGTAACTGTAAACTCAGAATAGGTGACCCTAGGACTAGCTGCTCTAAGTATAGCCAGAGACAAAGGAAGATAGGTAGTGGAAAGGAGAAATGAGGAGTGATAGAAGAGGTAGGGAATAGGAAAGAAAAAGCTTATAGTTGAGTCTTGATGGTTCAGAAAGGTGGGAAAACATGCCTTATCCTTTTGCATAGGAATTACTTTGAGCTAAAGGCACTTAAAAAATAAAAATACTAGATGAAAGAAAGGTACTTTTAACCTTACACTTTTCTTTCTGAAAGCAGGAGATAAAACCTCCAGGTGGAAGATGGTTTCCCTTATATTAGAAGTAACATCAAGAACAGAAGTTGAGAATTCTGTACAGACATCATTAAAATAGTTATTTTACTTTAGCCTACTCACATTTTTTTCACAATTGTCTCTTTGTTTAATGTAACATAAAAACACTTAGAATTTGCCTCATTTTAAGGTCTTCATTTCCTTCTTATGACTGTCACAGAAAAACTCATTTTAAATAAATTTGTATGCTTTTCTTTGATTGATCTGTCAGTTTAATTCGTAGGCCCAACCAAGAAACCGTAAGAAGGTAGAGGTAAACTTTTGTCTTCCTTACAGTTTCTTGCCAAGAAATGACTTTCCTATTAGAAGAACTGAACTGGTGGGCATGCAGATGAAAAAAGTAGTCTCTTTTTATTTCAAGCATCACGTTGTTACTAGAATACACACTTTAAGGCAGCTGAAGTGACGGGTGGTTTGTCTAATTGTAAGTACCTTTGAGTGAAGCTTGACCTAAACTGAGCATTGTTTAGTAATCTTTACAGAAACTCTCCAACCAATAAACCAAGGTGACCCCCTACTTTATTTTGTTATTAGACTTCCAAGTTTTAGAAAGACCAGCAATGCTGTGGAGGTAAATAGTGGAGGCGAAAGACAAAGGAGGGATCAGTGAGCCGAGTTTTAGAGAGGATGTGGTTGAGGGGTTCCTGCGGCCGCCAGGCGGAGCCCACAGTCCACGCGTCCCTACACCCGGGCCTACTGACGGTAGCATTGACTACATTTCCCAGGCTCCGCCGCCTCGGTCCGCCCCTTTTCCCACTAGCCCCGCCTCTTTCACAAGGCCCCGCCCCCGCCCGGCGGCCTAGCTCCGCGCCCGCCGACTTCCCAGCGGCCCCGTGCGGCCCGGGCATGCCCAGTGCGGGCGCAGCGGCCCCGGCCCTGGGAGCGCCCGGCGGAGCGGGCGGCCGGGCGCGGAGGGGCTGAGACGGCCCGTGGTGGGCGAGGGAGCTGCTGGTAGGTGCGAAGTGCGGCGACCTGGGGCTCGGGGCAAACGCGCAGCCGGTTCTGGGTGGCAGGAGCCGAGAGGGCACAGAAGGGCAGGCAGGGCCGGAGAGTGGGTCTGTGAGGTTTCTCTCAATGACTGCGGGAGAAGACCCTTGACAGGAAGAGACCTGGGACGGCTAGGAGCCGCGGGGAGCAGGGCCAGGCCGCAGCGCCCGACGTAGCCCTGACTGGCTCTCCCCAGGTGCGGCGCGGCTATCTTTAGCTCTCGGTGTGACGAGACCCGAGCGTGGTCCGCATCTGGTGCACAGCTGTGGTTGGACAGGGAGACCTGTTTTCAGCTTAATTGCCCAGGAGCTACGGGAGAGACGGGTCCAGCCACACAGGGATACGCAGGCAGTCGGTGGAGCCGGGTGAGAAGTGAGGATGTTTACCTTCAACGTACCTGGAATGGGATATTCCGGCTTCCTGCTTTCTCGGACTTGGGTTTATGGCTTAGAAATCAAAGTGCAGGACTGTGCCTCAGAAGATACTTCATCTGTTCTAATATCTGCCAGGAATTTAATGTGTAGCTCTATTTCAAGATTTAAGAAAACTTGTGTGTCCGTGGGACGCTCGGGTTAAACAAAAGCCCTCACTACAAAACTTAAGCAAAAAAGTCCTCACCAAGGGGATGGAACGTCAGGGTTCTGAAGTTTGCTGTATTTGTCTTTTGCTTGTTGTGACGCTGGACAAGCCATTTAACTATGAGACTCAGTGCTACCCTGAAAAATGCTGTGAACCAGATGCATCTTAATCCCCTTAGTTGCAGGATCCCCCGTGTCTTTCAGTCTGTGTGTCTCAAATTGTGGCAAGTTATTTTTCTCTGCCTCATCTCTTTGCCAAACTAAATAAATACCAACTATACTTGTAGGAAATGTTAGGATGTCGTTGTAAAATTGAAGTGACTTGTCCTTAAAGCGCCACTGGTCAGTAGGTAGCCTGTCGGTTGGTACATGCAGAAGCCAGGTGTTAACTGGCTAAGATTAAATAACAGCAGTTCTGAAGTGGGACAGACATGTTTCAGGCTCCCTGTCAATGTCCTTTAAGAAATTCAGACGAAGAGCTGTGGAGGCTGAGGCAGGAGAACTGCAAGTTCAAAGCCAACCTCAGCAATTTAGCCAGGCCCTACGCAACTTATCCTGACCTTGTCTCAAAATAAGAAATATAAAAGGACTGGGAATGTGGCTTAGTGTTTAAGTGCCTCTGAGTTCCATCTGTAAGATTAAAAAAAAAAAATCCACAGTTAATGGGCTTCCTCACACCTCCAAGCTGGCACCATCTTTTTTTTTTTTTTTTTTTTGGTACTGGGGATTGAACCCAGGGGCACTCCACCACTGAGCCACATCCCCAGCCCTATTTTGTATTTTATTTAGAGACAGGGTCTCACTGAGTTGCCTAGGGCCTCGCTAAGTGGCTTTGAACTTGCCATCCTCCTACCTCAGCCTCCCAAGTGCTGGGATTACAGGCGTGCACCACCTCGCCCGGCTGGCATCATCTTTAGCAGAATTATGTTTATACAGAATTTTAAGTTTTGGGTTTTTTTTTTTTTTTGTATTCCATTGCATTCTGTACTAAAAAAATTTAAGAATATTTTTAGTACTCTTAATTTATACATAAGCAAATAGCTGGTTAAAAGGGTGGATCCATGGTAGTCTTTACAAACTGGTTCTTGTTCATTATTGAGCACTTGTCATTCACCTGGCTCTCACTACAGCCTTGAGAACCCTGTCTATATCTGTACTCACATGCTTGGAGCTCTGAGGTACATGTTTTTAGGAGGGAAGAGTAGGAGTATCAACTGATGTGTCTTAACTCTAGAAACTTCTGTTCCTGAAGTAAGCACATCTGGGTAGGATTTGACCTAAGGAGCTCATAGTAAATATAGTGTTGTGCAGGTTGCCTCTGTCTGCTGTATTCCCTGCTCTACCAGTTTTGAATGGCTTTAGTCCAGTTAGGTTAATGAGATGCTCTTTAGTGACTGTTTAAAGGTCAGGGAAAGTGCTTATGTTTTGAAATTTGAACTTTTTATGAACTGCCTGCAAAATTGTTGTTATATTAAGGTTATACCTTTTAAGTCGAGAACCCCACAGCATGATTTAGTGGGGTTGGAGAATGTTAGAATATTAAGTTTTTAAAAAATTTCAAGGAGCTGGGGATATAGCTGCCTGTGCCTGCCAAGTGTACCTGGGGCCCTGGGTTTGATCCCCAGCATGGAGGGGTGGGAGCATTTCTGTAAGTAGGTTTTCAGTTCACCTTAGGATTCAATTTTAATACTACTTATACATGTGAACTTTCAGTTTCTTGACTTTTTGAAGCTAGATTTCTCATTTACCCAAGAAATAAAATGAGAAAACCTTATTGTTTTGAAGAATATTTATACATAGGAACTTTTTCTCTGGTGTAGTGTATTTTATTTTTATATTTTTTGGTGCTGGGGATTGACCCAGGACCTCACACATATTAAGCACATAGTTTAACACCAAGCTACACCCCAGCCTTGGCGTAGTTTAAAATTTACTCTTTGTTGCATGTTTATTAAAATCACACACACATTTATGTATGTAAAGTTAGAAAACATATAAAGTCCTATTTGGAGGTCTCGGTAGGTAGCTTCACATCATAATTTAAAACTTTCTGTGTTCTGTAGGGCTTTGTGTCTGAAGGAAGTACATATTTAGTAATTTTTAGAACTTTTTCTTGCTCTCATTTTCATTCAGGTGTTTGAGGATATGCAGCAAACATAAAAATTGCTTAAGAGTATATTGAATGTTATTTCTACCCATCTCCAAATCCTCAAAAGAGCTTGGAGTCTGTAGGAGGAATAGTTTGGACACCAAGACTCAGAGGAGACCACTGGTCTAAGCATATTTACCTCAAGTAAAAATGAAAGGGTGGTAACTGGGTATGGTGACCCATGTCTTATCACCATGCCTGGATACCATGTCCCAGCATTTGCAATCCAAGCTACTCAGGAGGCTGAGGAAGGATTGCAGCTTTTAATTTTTTTTATTCTTTTTAGTTATATATGATAGTAGAATGTATTTTGCCATATTATACATGCATGGAGTACAACTTCTGTGGTTGTACATGATGTGAAGTTACACAGGTCATGTATTCATATCTGAACATAGGAAAATAATGTGTGATTCATTCTAGTGTTTCCTATTCCCATCACCCCTCCCTTCGCTTCATTCCCCTTTGTCTAATCCTAAGTACTTCTATTCTTCCCTTCCCCCTCCCCTTATTGTGCATTCTGAATAAAGGATTGCAAGTTTGAGGCCAGCCTGGTCAAGTTAGTGAGACCCTGTCTCAGAATAAAAATTAACAAATGACTGGAGTATACCTCAGTGCATAGCAGCCCTGGGTTCAATCCCCAGTACTTGGGGGGAAAAAAAATCCAGGTGCACAGAGCAGGGACCTGTAGTTCCAGGTATTCAGAAGGCCTAGCATGATTACTAGAGCCCAGGAGTTCAAGACCAGCCTGTACAACACAGCAAGACCCCATTTCAAAACAAACAAGCCAACCCAACAAATAATTATATGGATTTTTAGGTTTCAGTAGTTATAGGTACAGCCTCACTTAGTTCACTGTGTTAGTACTACAATCTATTGCTCCCCT
This sequence comes from Glaucomys volans, assembly GCA_020662805.1. NCBI lineage: Eukaryota > Metazoa > Chordata > Mammalia > Rodentia > Sciuridae > Glaucomys > Glaucomys volans. The sequence continues at coordinate 102,955 of JAJEJO010001810.1, forward strand.
ATTAGAGGCACAGGAATATGGGGTCATCATGTAGAGGTGTGCATTAAGTAATTTATATTTAAGATAAATGTTTTTCTTCATTATGCTTCATCTGTTTCCAGGTCCTTCATGATGAGAGATTTTGGGGTGCTTCCCTCTCTTCTGTGTAGTTGACAGTCTGGGTGGTGAGGAGATGGCTGACAGTGTCAAAACCTTTCTCCAGGACCTTGGCAGGGTGAGTACATCTTATTTCAAGGAATTTGTCTTTTGACCTTTTTGCTAAGAAACTGACTAGGAAATTCTTCAGGTGCTTTTGGAGATTTTACATTTTTGGGTCCTTCATATATAGGTTTTCATTTTAGTTCACACTAAAGTAGAAATTATCCTATACCGTATAAGAGCTTGGGAGACCTATCTTGTGAGTGTTTCTAGTGTTGGAACCCTGGTCAGTTTGACTCCAGAACCTTTATTTTAACTTTTTATTTTGAAATAGTTTTAGAATTATAGAAAAGTTGCAAGATAGTGCAAAGAGTTACTGTATATCCTTCAGCAGCTTCCCCAAATGTTAGCACCTTTTCTGACTGTGATACATTTGTCAAAACTAAGAAATAAGCCAAGCACCTGTAATCCCAGCACTTGGGAGGCTGAGGCAGGAGGATCGAGAGTTCAAAGCTAGCCTCAGCAACTTAGTGAGGCCCTAAGCAACTCAGTGAGACCCTGTCTCTAAATAAAATACAAAATAGGGCTGGGGATGTGGCTCAGTGGTGGAGTGCCCCTGGGTTCAATCCCCAGTACCAAAAAAAAAACCCCAAAAAACTAAGAAATAAACATTGGTATGGTATTATTACCTCAACTAGTTTATTTGGATTTATATTACATATGACTCCCATTTTACAAGTACAGTTGAGGGTGCTCTAAGAAAATGCCCTAGAAAGATGTGTTTGGGACCTGGTCACCCAAATTTTCGGTGTTACAAGATTCTGTTACTTGTAATGGGTGTTTGAGGTCCACTGTCTCCTCTGGAACCTCTCCTGCCCTATTCTGAGCAGGAGGTTCTTCCTTCAGTGAGAGTTTAAAAGGTTATTGCCCTAAAGTAAAAAAGGAGAAATCAAAGGAGTATTACAGAGGGCTAAAGATACTGTAGTATGTTCCACTTTTAATACCTTTATCTTCTTTTCTCACATTCTTGAGCTATAAAATATCAACCCTGCATCAGTTCTACGATGTGTTTACATGTTTCTCTATTTTACTATACTGTATCTAAGAGGTGGGGATCCTGTGAGAACATTGGATTTCATTTGAACTTCATTTTCTCAAAGATTGGCGTTTTCTAATTAAAAAATTTATTGATGGATGATTTAAAGTTTTCAAGCAAAAATAAGATTAATAATCACTCAGAAAGTCATATGCACACTATCAGTTTATGCTGTCGTCAGTAGGTAAGCACAAGCTTGGCTACTTCTCTGTCTCCTGCTGTTATTTCTAAAATTTGTTTTGGCTAATAGTTGATGAGAATGCTATCCTTAAATCCAGCTTTGCCATTACCTTCAGAATACCACTTTTTGCCTCTTTCTGAATTTGAACACCCCCAGTGCTGTCATTCTGCTTTAGAAATAAATCTGTGTGGTACTTATTGAACTGTAACATAATTTGGGGGGTTTATTTGTGTACTTTTCTGGCTAAGTTATAAATTTCTTGAGCGTTTTCATATGACCAAGGTGTATCTCATTGAAGATGCTCAATATGTGGTTGGTTGAGTAGATGGATAGAAGGATGGGTAAGTGAATGTAGTTCTTTGGACTAGGTGACAGGTAATTTTGGTGTTTATACTATCAACAGTTACCTGGAACTTTTCATGTTTGGTTGGCAAGTGCCTCTGTTTCTGTCTTTATAGACTTAACAACTCTTTTCATCATGTATTTATTAAGGATATTTTCTCCTCTAGCTACCCTACCATGTTCTTCTGTCTTGTGTGGTGTTCTCTTATCCTAGAGCTTCACATTTGCAATAATTTCTTTTTTCTTTCTTGTAACAGTATTTGTTTGCATGTCTTTCTCCAATGTTGGTCCAGTCTAGTCCTTTCTAGAGGCCAGTGTTTTATTTATCCTTGCATCTCTAGATTTAGTGAAGGATACAGGAGATACTGTAGATATTTAATCCACATACATCCATACTGAAAGAGTATAGGGGAAGACGACAATTTAGCTTCATAGTATTGATAAATACGGAGGAGCTGGAAAACTGTTTTGCAACTTGTTTTTCAAGATTGATTTGGACAAGAATTGGGTGCTAAATCTAGAGGGGAGAACTTGATAAGAAAGATATTTGCGTGAAAGATATAGCATCTCCCCACAAATTGCTTATTATTTGCAAGAGGAGAAAATTTGCACCATACAATGGAGAAACTGGACAGTACCTTGACTGGATATGTAAAATTAACATAATCACAAGGGGGAAAGAGCTATCATGTATTTTTTTTACAGTACTGGGGATTGAGCTCCAGGCCTCACACATGCTGGGCAGGTGTTCTGCCACTAAGCTGCATCCCTAGCCCCTTTTTTAGAAAAATTATTTCGAGACAGTCTTGCCATATTATCTAGTCTTGCAATCCTCCTGCCTCAGCCTCCTGGGTAGCTGGGATTACAAGTGTGTGCTACCATTCCTGATGATATCATGTACCTCTTGATGTAACACCATGAAGGGCACACCATCACTTCTATGATATTCCTGCCAAAAATGCTTAACAGGGTCTAATTAGGAGGAAACAAATCTCAATTTGAGGGAATTTCATGAAATAGCTGGCCTATATTTTTATTTTTTTGTGTTGGGAATTGAATCCAGGGGCACTTTACCAATGTGGTACTTCCCCTGTCCTTTTTATTTTTATGTATTTCACCAAATTGCTCAGTCTGACCTTAAACTTGCAATCTTCCTGCCTCAGCCTCCCAAGTCACTGGGATTATAGATATACATAACTACCATACCTTGCTGGCCTGTATTCTTCAAAAAGAAAGACAAAGACTAAAGAATTGTTGCTGATTTTAAGAGACTAAAGAAACATGATAACTAAATGCAATATGTGATTCTGGGCTGAAAATTTTTTTTTTCTGGTACTGGGGATTGAACCCAGGGGTAATTTATTGCTGAGCTATATCCCCAGTCTTTTTATTTTTTATTTTGAGACAGGCTTTCACTCATTAAGTTGCTGAAGGCCTTGCTAAGTTGCTGAGGCTGGCACTTATAGCCTTACAATCCTGCTTCAGCCTCTTGAGTTGCTGGGATTACAAGTATGCATCACCTCACCTGGCTGAACTGAATTCTTGAGGGGTAAAATGCCACAGAGGGCATTATTGGGACAAATGGAGAAAATTGTAATGTGTACTATGAAGTATTTCAGTATTAAATTTTTTGAATAGCTACCTTGTTATATAAAAATATTTTTCTTAGGGAATACACACTGAAAAATAAAGAGAGCATGATACAGTAACCTATTCAAATGATTCAGAAAAAATAAGTATTTGTTAATATGACAAAATATTAAACTGATACATCTGGAAAAATATATTTGGAAGTGTTCCATTATTCTAGCAACTCTTCTTGATATTGGGAATCATTTTTAAAAATTTAAAGAAAAATAAAAACTAAGGGCTGAAGGTATAGCTCAATGATAAAGTGCTTGCCTATCATGTGTTAAACCCTGGGTTTGATTCCTAGCACTGCCAAAAAGAGTATATATATATATTTTAATATTACATATGTATATATGTATATATTTATATATGGGTAATATATATATTTATATACACACAAATATGTATATGTACATAAACATAGCAAAAGGCCCTTTTAAGCTCTCTAACAAAATTAATACAATGGTTTCCATTCTTAACTTATCTATATGTAACTGGAAAATCTCCAATCTATAATCTCCCCTCTTTAAAAATATTCTTTTCTATAGGGAATCAAAGACTCCATCTGGGGTATTTGTACCATCTCAAAGCTAGATGCTCGAATCCAGCAGAAGAGAGAGGAACAACGGCGAAGAAGGGCAAGTAGTGTCCTGGCACAGAGGAGAGCCCAGAGTATAGAGCGGAAGCAAGAGAGGTAAGGAGTGGAGGCCCATGTCAGAAAATATCCCAGGGAGAGGCACTTTAGAAGTGACTGATTCTTAGGTAGAATAAAGACCTACAGAGAAGTTAAAGATTCAGCACTCCATTGTTTTTTGTGTTTCTTCACAGAAAAATGTTATAGTTGAATCATTCCGCCACACTGACTTAAACTAGGATATAGTAATATACCTTCTTAAAATTTCATAATGTTGCCAAGTGCTGTGGTGTGCGACTGTAATCCCAGTGACTGGGGAGGCTGAGATAGGAGGATCACAAGTTGAAGTCAGCCTCAGTAACTTAGCAAGGCCCTCAGCAACTTATTTTACTTATTTTAAGACCCTGTCTTAAAAAATAAAAAGGGCTGGAGATGTAGCTTAGTGGTAATGTGCCCCTGGATTAAATCCCTTGTACCCCTGCCCAAAAGAAAAAAGAAAAAATTTTCATGATGGTTAAAAAAGAACAGAATACTAAATAAAGAACCAAAAAAAACAAAAAAACAAAAAAATTTTGGTTTATTTGTAGGAAAGGCTATGTAGATTTACTTATTGATAGAAGAACCCAAACCAAAGCCTTTCTCTTTTAATCTTCTATAACCTATTTCATAATTCAGAACATACATGTTTTATATATTTATATGTGTATGTGTGTGTATATCTGTGTTTTTTTTTTAAATCTGGTTCCTCAGAAATACTCTTAACCTTTTCTCATTGACTGAATTATAACATTGGAACATTGGGGGAACATTAGGTGCCAAAAAATAATATGGTACCAGTGGAAGGAATAAAATGGAGAGCTACTGAATTGACAATTAGGAAGTAACCTAATTTGTATGTATTATAGCTAAATGCATATGATCTTTTCCAGTGAGCCACGTATTGTTAGTAGAATTTTCCAGTGCTGTGCTTGGAATGGTGGAGTGTTCTGGGTAAGTTCTTTTATCTCAAAGTCCAGGTGCTTTATAAGTATCTTTAGATTATTGCTAGCTAATAGTTTCTGTTTTTTTGAAAATGATTAATTCACAGGTGTTAGTATTATTACAGATAATAATTTCTGTTGACACTTCATAGACATTTTGGCTAAGACATCTTATGGGGCTCAGAAAAGGGCAGATATGACTGGATAAGGTTCTCACTTTTGATCATAGCTATTGACTAGAATTGATCACTTTTGAAACCCAGAGCAGAAGAGGTTGCCTACAGTTACTTGAGAACCAACATAGACATAAGTGGAATTTGGATACTTTTAAATATGAAGTTAAATATTTCCTTTGACTTGGAATTCAGTAATTAAATTTATCTTAACCTAAACATTTCACAGATGTTTTAAGATGCTAGCTTTAGACTTAAGTAGTAAACATTACCATGTACTTTGTATATGCCTATATACTTTGACCTGAATACTATTTAAAGTATTCTTTTTTGAACCAAAAATTTGGGAATATCAGGTTTGTACTACTTAGCTGGAGTTTTGGGAAACAGAAATGGTCTGATTTTTGCTTGTTCCTCAAGCCTCCTGATTTATATTAGATATTTTCATTTGAAAATCATTACTGAAACTTGAAACTTTTGTTTTAAAGAAGGACTTTTGATGCTTACCTTATTGCTTCTTTCCTTTAGTTCAGTCTCCTCCTGTTTTATCGTGTGTTTATTCCTGTGCTTCAGTCAG
>JAJEJO010001810.1:111207-214670 GCA_020662805.1 Glaucomys volans
TTTAATCTTGCTTTGTTCTAGACTAGTTCTGACAAAGGATGCTGGTACTGAAATTCATAATTCATTTGCCCTATCAGCTTTGAAACTGTGATTATTGAATTTTAAAACTTTAAAAGAAGCTTTCTACTAGTATTTCACAATTCCATTTTATATGCTATAGCTATGCTCTGGATGGTAGCTCTGTATCTGAAACCCAAACTTCAAATAGTGTGCCTACAGTAGGTAGTCACTTGATTAAAAGAAAACATCCAATCTAATAGCATTGGTGTCCTTGTTTTAGGAATTGAAATGCACCAGCGATTGTCAAACATAGAAAGGAATTGGCCTTACTACTTTGGATTTGGTTTGCCCTTGGCTTTCCTCACAGCAATGCAGTCCTCATACATTATCAGGTAATTTGACTAGAGAGATTTAAAAGACACTAGTAAAAATAAAACTCATGTAGCAAGCATCTTTTCTTTGCTTGGTTCTATGCCTGGCATTCTGTTTTCTTTCCTTCCTTCTATTTTTTTTTTAATTCTAATTAGTTATACATAACAGAATGCATTTTGATACATTGTACACAAATGGAGCACAACTTCTCATTCCTCTGGCAGTATGTGATGCCGAGTCAAACCAGTCATGCAATCATACATGTATATAGAGTAATAATAATGTCTGTCTCATTCCATTGTCCTTTCCACCCCCATACACCCTCCCCTCTCCTCCGTCCCCTCTGCCCAATCCAGGTTCCTTCATTCTTTCTCTCCACTCCATTCGCCATTATGAATCAGTATCCACTTATCAGAGAAAACATTCAGCCTTTGGTTTTTGGGGATTGGCTTATTTGCTTAGCATGATATTCTTTGGTTCTATCCATTTACCTGCAAATGCCATAATTTCATTTTTCTTTATGACTTGAGTGATATTCCATTGTGTATATATACCACCATTTCTTTATCCATTCATCTGTTGAAGGGCACCTAGGTTGGTTCCATAGTTTAGTTATTGTGAATTGAGCTGCTATAAACATTGATGTGGCTGCATCACTGTAGTACGCTGATTTTAAGTCCTTTTGGTATAAACTGAGGAATGGGATAGCTGGGTCAAATGGTGGTTCCATTCCAAATATTCTGAGGAATCTCCATACTGCTTTCCATAGTGGGTGCACCAATTTGAGTCCACCAGCAATGTATGAGTGTACCTTTTTCCCCACATCCACGCCAACATTTACTGTTGCTTATATTCTTGATAATTGCCATTCTCACTGGAGTGAGATGAAATCTTAAAAGTAGTTTTCAGCCCCTACTGCCGCGGTAGCCTCTGAGACCATGTGACTCAGTCCCCAGGCGGCAGTGGCATGATGGCTGGGTTGGGGGTGCTGCTGTGGTGGAGGCGCTGCTGCTGCTGCTGCGGCAGGGTCGGGCGGCAGCCTGCACTAGCCATGTGGAATAAAACCAAGAAGGAGAAAGAATGACCAGAACCAGGGAAAAGTGGAAAAGTTCAGAAGAAGGACAAGACACGGAATCAGAGTGCTACTGTCTAGGAGCTGGAGCCACGGAGTTAAATTAGCACTGAAAAACACTGAAATATTGGCCCTTCACTATTTCCTCATAAGGAGACCAGAGGCAGTATGGCACATTAAGCATGACACTGTGTCCTTACCTTGCAGGAATACAAACTGAGGTGCTCCAGTTCATGTGAATTTTGAGTTGACTCTCACTCTTTGTTGTTTTCCTCCCCTCATCTGAGCTCATTGCTTCACTTCTGGTACCACTCACCAAATATGATTGACTCACACAGGTGAATTAAATCATTTCTGCACACACACACCCAAACACAAAAAGAGTAGTTTTGATTTGCATTTCTCTAATTACTAGAGATGTTGAACTTTTTTTCATATATTTGTTGATTAATTATATTTCTTCTGTGAAGTGTCTGTTCAATTCCTTAGCCCATTTATTGATTGGGTTATTTGTTTTTTGGTGTTGTTTGAGTTCTTTATATATCCTGGAGATTAGTGCTCTATCAGAGGTGTGTGTGGTAAAGATTTTCTCCTATTCTATAGGTGTTCTCTTCACATTGTTGATTGTTTCCTTTGTTGGGAAGAAGCTTTTTAGTTTTAATCCATCCCATTTATTGATTCTTGATTTTACTTCTTGCGCTTTAGGAGTCTTGTTAAGGAAGTCAGGTCCTAAGCCGACCTGATGAAGCTTTGGGCCTTCTTTTTCTTCTATTAGACACAGGGTCTATGTCTCATGCCTACGTCTTTGATCCTTTTTGAGTTGATTTTTGTGCAGGGTGAGAGAGAGGTTTAATTTCATCTTGCTACATATGGATTTCCAGTTTTCCCAGCACCGTTTGTTGACTAGGCTATCTTCTCTCCAATGTATGTTTTTGGTGACTTTATCTCGTATAAGATAACTATATTTATGTGGGTTTGTCGCTATAGTTTTAGATCTGGTATTATGATGCCTGCTGCTTCACTCTTCTTGCTAAGGCTAGGCATTTTGTTTTCTTATTTGACCTTTGGGAGACCTGTAAAGATTTTTCTCCTTGACAGCTAGTCATAGGCATTTATCAGTTAGTATTAAAATTAGTCTGTATGAACCTCTATCCCAAATTCTTTCTTCTTTGTTGCCTTCTGGAGCCATGCTAAATATTCACAGTGCTTAGAAAAAATCTTTTTTTCTTTTTGAAAGTTGTGTTTGATATGTTAAGACTCTTTCAAGCTGCGATGTTTGCACTGCAGATAAAGGAACTTTGGGCTTTTAATATCTTCTTTAAACTCATGGCTGTTGTGAAGGTGACTTATTATTTCTTTTCTTTTTTACAGTGGCTGCCTCTTCTCTATCCTCTTTCCTTTATTTATCATCAGTGCTAATGAAGCAAAGACCCCTGGAAAAGCATAGTAAGTATCAGCTAGTAATGAAGTTTTTGCTATGTAAAGGAAGGTTGTAACATCACAGTTATGTCAGACTTTTTTTTTTTTTTTTTAAATTTTAATAATCTCTTACATTGCAGGAAAACCTTAATGTATAGTTAAGGAGAAAAACACTTCTGGGATAAATCCCAAACTTTCAGACTTTCCCCATGAATATGTGCATATTCATTTTTATATATTTCCTGAATTGATACAATTATACACACTATTAAAATCTAACAATCGGGGCTGAGTTTGTGGCTCAGTGGTAGAGTGCTTGCCTAGCATGCATGAGGCCCTGGGTTTGATCCTCAGCACCACTTAAAAATAAAGGTATTGTGTCCACCTACAACTAAAACAAAATATTTAAAAAAATAAATAAATAAATAAAATAAAATAAAATCTAACAATCCACTGAATATTAGGTACTTGTGGATATCTTTAGTTAAGTTCATTTTTGTAAGAATGGCCAACTTTAAAAAAAAAAATAGTGGGCCACTAGGCATGGTGGGCTACGCCTATAATTCTACCTACTCAGAAGACTGAGGCAGGAGTATTGCAAGTTAAAAGTCAGCCTAGGCAACTTAGGGATATCCTGTTTCAAAATTAGTAAAAAAAAAAAAAAAAATTGCTGGAGATACTAGCATGCATGAAGCCAACGGTTCAAGGGTTCAATCCCAGTAACCCCCGCCTCCCCCCGCACAGACACACACATACACAAAACAGTGGGCTATATAATCTGGTCATGTGAATTTACTGATAATAATAGTAAAATGTTTTAAAATGAGTTTTTAGCAATAACAAGTCTTATTACTTCAAAGAAAAGCCCAGTCACTTAATTTTTGATCAGTTTTGGTTAAGTCAATGAAGACACTAGAATTAGAGAAATTTCAGTCTGTTTTGAGTTTTTGCATTCTCTTGTTATCCAGTGGTACTCAGTGTTTATATTATAAGGGATAATTGACTTTTTTTTTTTTAATAAATGTATTGGGGGTTGAACCTAGGGGTACTCTGCCACTGAGCTATATCCCTAGCCTTTTTTATTTTGAGACATGGTTTCACTAAGATACCCAGGCTGGTTTTGAACTTGTAATCTTTCTGCCCCAGCCTCCTGAGTCACTAGGATTTCAGGTGTGTGCCACCATGCCTGACTTTATTTTATTTATTTATTTTTTTTAACTTTATTTATGTATTTTTGGTGCTGGGGATTGAACCCAGAGGTGCTTTACAACTGAGCTACATCCTCATTCCATTTTATTTTTTATTTTGAGATAGGGTCTCATGAAGTTTCATAGGGCCTTGCTAAGTTGCTGAGACTGATCTTGAACTTGCAATCCTCCTGCCTCAGCCTCCTGATTGACTTTTTTACAATATGGTACTTCTTGAAAATGAGCCACAGACAAGTGACGTCTTTAGCTTGAAGTTTGTATCCTGAAATTAGCCATAGAAAAGTACTTTTCAAATATATAATTTTATTTTTGCTAAGAACCTCAGTACTTCAAAACTAGTGATTCATTTTGTTTACAGAAGCTGCAGGACTCAGGTTTTTTGTTGTTGTTGTTGTTGTTTTTGCAGTGCTGGGACCTTGCTCATGCTAAACATTCTACCATTGCACTATAGTCTCACCCCCTTTAGTTGCTTGTTCAGTCCATGTGTCTGATCTCTGTTCTTCCCTGATCAAATTTTAATTATCTTTTTGTCCATAGTTTTAATTTAATGTAGTCAAATAAATTGTCACATGACTGAATAATTTTGCTCAACTGGGGGACTAACAACATTGAATTTTTTGCCTTTAGCCTTTTCCAGTTGCGCCTGTTCTCCTTGGTGGTATTCTTAAGCAACAGACTCTTCCACAAGACAGTCTACCTGCAGTCTGCCCTGAGCAGCTCAACCTCTGCAGAGAAGTTCCCTTCACCGCATCCATCTCCTGCCAAACTGAAGGCTGCTGCAGGCCACTGAGTTGCCTGCCATCTAAAGGGGATGGGTGGATTGGAATGAGGCTGTGGAAGCTCTTTTCTCTGTCCTACCCTGGCTAGGGAAGGCAGGACCCACTCTGCCAAGGGTCCTCCGTGTATTCCCTTCTTTCTGAGGAATTGGAATATTTGTCTCTGGTGCATGTAGGGCAGAATCCTTCTGACACCAGTATGGATTTTTAATACCACTGTGAGTCTAAAAGGACCACAGGTTTTTCTGCAGCTATTTTCTAGCATTTGCCAGCCCCTGTGCCTGGACTGATTTGAATACTTTGTTTTTCTCCCTGTGCCAGTTATCCTCCCACCTCTCCTTCCTGCCTTCTAGCACCCTTGGATGAATGGATTTTGTAATTCTAGCTGTTGTATTTTGTGGATTTGTTATTTTTGTTGTTTTTCTGTGAAGCACATACATTGGATGTGGGAGGTAAAGGAGTATATCAGTTGCTCCTTCTTTACTCCCTTTATAGCCATCACTGTCTTGTTTCTTGTATCTCAGGTTAGGTTTTGGTCTCTCTTGCTCTACTGCAAAAAAAGTAAAAGAAAAAAAAAGAAAAGAAAAGAAAAAAAAAGAGCCTGAAGAGATGGGACAGAATGGAAGACCTCACAGCCAGATTGGCTGGGTTTTGAGGAGTCATTTTTTTTTTTTTTCTTCCCCTTGAAGGGGGAAAAAGCTTTCTTCACTGGTACATTTAAAGCTCTCCAGCTATGGGGAGGTACCAGTTATGGACAAGTGCCACTGTAACACAGAATTGTCAGAGAAACTGAACTTTACAACTCTGGAGGGTGGAAATTTACTGTTGGTCACTGCCGGGTCTGACTGGTATTTCAAAGGAATATTGGGTGCTGCAAATAGGAACTAAAGGGTAAACTTATTAAACGCATTAAACCTGTGATCAGTGATGTTTTCCTGTCATTTTAAGAGACTAAATATGGGCTGGGAGGGTAGTGGTCAAATACTTGTACAATTTTAAAATGTCACAATTAAATGTGAGCTGGTTTCCCACAAAGTGTGTAATGGCTGAATTTTCAGATCATGACATTGAGATATGTATTCATCAAACACAAGACTTAGTCTTAGATAATCTGGTTATGGTTTTTAGAGATTAGTCCTGAAGAATGTTCCCTGAGAAAATTTGGGTTATATAATTATTTTTTTGTGTGTATATCTTATGAAAGACTTTGAGTTATTTGTTTTAAAGTCTATATGTATATCTCATGTATTCATGAAAGGAGGAAGGTACTAGATTTCAGTGTACTGAATAGCCATTCATTTGTCAAGGGAAGAGATGAGACGTTTGGTTAATAGAAACCTTTATTATGTACACAACAAAATAAGGAATTAAAAATCGTTGCTGGGAATTGTAATCTAAGTTTGAAGTGCTTATGCAATTGATGGAAAGGGTTTTTAAACAGTGGGCATCTTAGAAGTGATCACTATTTCCAGCTTGTAAACAAAAAATTGTGAAAGACATAGTTTAAAATATACTTCTAGCATTCCTGTGATACTTTGGGTCATTTGACGGTATTGCAGAGAAGTACTTCCTGATTGCTGGGGGCAGGATGGTGGTTGAACAAGGTCTTAGTATTTAGCTTATAACTGAAGAGTAATGGCTTTATTTAAGTGTAGTTTTTTAAACCAAGTTTTAGAAATAACTAGTTATTTAAGCAGTCACACCTTTACTACCTGAAATTAGTTTTTATGCTAAATACAAGCATCTTTAGCATAGAAGGCTGAGTAGATGAAAGTACCTGATTTTATCCCTGCACTATGCTTCTCTATAGAAACTTTTTAAGGTTTAGTTATTGAAAGTGAGGAATCCATAAAGTTTTATTAATGTAGTTGAGAGGCCAAAGCTGTAAAAAGGCTAGGTTAGGCATATCTGTAGTAACAGAAATTTGACAAGTGAGCTTTCCTTGTTTTTTCACCAGGATATGGGCACTGAGCAGTGATTAGGAAACTAAGGTCAGAGGGAAACAAGGTCTTATTTTCATCCAGTTCAGAATGGCAATTTGAGGCAAACTAATAGTTAGTAAAAATATGGGAGCTAATGTCACTAAAAATGAGTTTAGCTTGAGTTTTAATAACTCATTCAGTAGGATCTGAGGAATTACAAAAGTTCTTTTCAAGAACAAAAATGACAGCTTGGGCAAGTATGTGATTCAAAACACTAACATATTTATTCTACCTTTACAGTCCAGTTATCCTTTTCAGCAACTCTTGAAGAAGTAGAAAGTAGATGCTTCAGATCTGAGCATGTGTGCTAGAAACTTTTTTTTTTTCCCCCAGTACTGGGGATCAAACCCAGGGCCTTGTGCATGCCAGGCAAATGCTCTACCACTGAGCTACATCCCAACCCACTAGAAACTTTTAGATAGACTGATTTCTGTTAACTGTTGTGCATTTAATCAAGGCTGCTAAGGTAGAGGAGTAAGAGGAATTGTGACAATGGAACAAATCTAGAAGATGGTAACTAATGCTTAGATGTTTGTAAACCACCTCGAAAATGACATCTATGGGGGAAAAAAGACAAATGTTAACAAATTCTAACAATTGCACAGAAATTTGAAGTTCTTACACCCATAAAGTAAGAACAAATTGCTGTGAAAAGGAAATAGAATTATTGGAAACTAAAACAGTTGTAGAAATTAAAATAAGATGGTTTATAGAAGTGGTACTGAGCAGGCTAAATTAGGGAACTCCAAGATAAAACCATGGAAATTTCCCCTAAGCAAAAGACATGGAAAAATTGAGGTAGTCAAGAATCATCATCTGCTAATAAGAACTTCAGAAAATCACAGAAAAATGGAGACTAGAATAAAACCACCTTGGATTTGATACTCAATATTTACAAAAAAGATGAAATTGTTTTTCAGGCATAAAGAGCTTATCAAGCAGGAAAAATAAAAGATGACTAAAGAAAAAATAACCAGAGAAAAATAGATTACCTACAGAGGAATGTGTCTCAGATTGGTATCAGACTTCTCAAGACCAACACTGAATGATAGAAGATAATTTTAATGCCTTGAAATTATGCTTTTATGTGTGCTTATACACACACATATACGAGGTCCTAATTTTTTCCTTAAAATTCTAAATTTAGCCATGCTATTAAAGACAAAATACAGGCATTTTCAAACATGCAAAAGTACTGTTGGCTTTCCCATCAGCTTTTCTGAAAATAAGTGATTTGAAAAATCTATCAAAAATGAAAAATCCAAGAAATAGAAGAAGTTTTATTAAAAACCCAAACAACATGAAACATCAGTGGAATCCAGAACTGTGTCAGGAGGAATATCAGTCATAAAGTTTTCAAGCACGCTGAGAAAATCTGTTTCTGGGGAGAAAGAAAGCATCCTGTTACTCCAGTGTGCCACAGATGAGAGAGGCACATACTTTTGATTAATCATAGTGCTATGGTTTGGATGTTCAGTGTCCCCCCCCAAGGGCCAATGTGTGATGTGTTGAAAGCATGGCTCCTCCAGTTCATAGCACTGTGGGAGGTGGTGAAATCTTTGGAAGGTGGGGCCTAATGGAACTAATTTAAGTCATTGGGTGTGTGCCCTTGAAGGGGATACTAGGATCCTGGCTCCTCCTATTTCTACTTATTGTGGTACAGGGAATTTAACCCAGGAGTGCTTGCTCTACCACTGAGCTATGTCCCCAGCCCTTTATCTTGTTCAATTTTGAGACAGGGTCTCACTAAGTTGCCCAGGCTGGCCTCTGACTTGGGATCCTTCTTCAGTCTCCTGAGTTGCTGGGATAATAGATATGGGCTCCCATGCTCAGCTCCTTTTCCTTTCTTTGCTTCCCAGTTGCACATAATAAACAGACCTTTGTCCCTGGATTTCTGCCTTTTGTATGTTCCCAACTAAAGGCCCAAGTAGGACAGAGCCAACCAATCATAGATTGAAACCTTTGAAACTGAGCCAAAATAAATCTTGTTCCTTTATAGTTACCTTGGACATTTTTTTAATAGGATCAGAATAGCACAGATAGAAAAGGTATGTAAACACTTTCAGAATGATCACTCTATAAAGTCTTGACTTAAACAAAACTTTATTTTGAGCAATTAATGGAATAGTAAGAATACTGCTTTCTGAAACAAGTAAATCAAAACTTCTGGTCAAGAGGGAAGAGAACTGATGCACTGAATTTACCTATAGTCTGTGCATTTGTAATTATAGTAATTTTTTAATTTAATTTTCCTGACCTTGGTTATATTTATAGATTAGCTTTTTCTTGTGGACTTGTATTAAAAACTCATCCTAGGATCGGTGGGTATAGCTCAATGGTAGAGTGTTTGCCTAGTATGTTGGGACTCAAGAGTTCCATCCCCAGCACTGCAAAACAAACTCATTTATTTTAAAAAATAAGCTTAGGTTTTAAACTTTATTCCTTAATATAGTTCATTTTGGTTTCTGGAAAAGGCTTAATTTTATCACCTAGAAATTTAAATATTGCCTTTAACAAACGTTCAATATTTTTTTTAAAAAATGAGAACCCTTAATATTCTTAATGGTACTTTTTAAAGGAAGAAATTCCTTTAAAAAAAAAAAAAACTTTTGTTTTGAGGACACATTTACTTGAACTTCTGTGATTTTTTCATGTTCGGCTTCAATTTTCTCCTGTTAAAATTATGTGGAATACTTAATAAAAACGGAACAAAAGTGCCCGGCGCGGTGGCGCACGCCTGTAATCCCTGCACTTGGGAGGCTGAGGCAGGAGGACCTCGAGTTCAAAGCCAGCCTCAGCAACTTAGCGAGGCCCTAAGCAACTCAGTGAGACCCTGTCTCTAAATCAAATACAAAATAGGGCTGGGGATGTGGCTCGGTGGTGGAGTGCCCCTGGGTTCAATCCCCAGTGCCCAAAACAAAAACGGAACAAAAGCGATCTATTCAATTTTAAGAGTCCTGGGATAATCCTGGTGATGTGATTTTGAAGAAGTGACTGCTTTTGGTACAGGGGATTGAAGCTGGGGGCCTTAACCACTGAGCAACATCCCCAGTGTCCTTTTTTTAAAAACTTTAAGACAGGGTCTCCTTAAATTGCTGAGGCTGGCTTCGTTCGAACTTGCTATCTTTCTGGCTCAGCCTCCCAAAGCGCTGGGGTTACAAGCACGCACCACCGCGCCCAGCCAGTGTCTGTGCTTTCACTAAGTTTGATTAGTTCATGCTAGGGGAAAGTAAATGGGAACATAGTGGAATGGCACCGAATTTGAAGAGTGGCCAAGGCTTCCTTGTACTTTGGTGTAGACTTTGCTCACTGAAGCATGTAGGGAGTGGAAGTGAGTGAACATACTGGTGTGTGTCTAAAAGATGATGGCTTTGGTTGCTTAAATTGTGCCTCCTTCCCTGCCCTTAGCAACATTTTTTTGGGGGGTCGGGGGGCGCGGGGAGGATGGGCGGGAAAGAGAAGAGAGGCAAATTAGGGTGGGGAGGCCGCTCTCTCTGGCAGGTGTCTTACAGAGGGGTGAACTACTCAGGAGGACTGGGTTGCCTCCTAGGTCTGCAAAGAAACCGGCCCACGCTTGAGAACTTTGCTGGAGGCAGCGACTATCCCTCAGTCGGGCAGTGTTGGTTCTTCCATCTTCACCTGGATAGCCCTTTTGGACCTGCAGAAGCTCTTCCCCAAAGCCAGGGGCGGAAGAAATGAAAATGCATAATGAAATCTGTTAGGGGTCCCTTGTCTACGACAGGTTCTCGGAGCAAGTAAGAAATAGCTCTCAAGCGAATTAGGAGATGAATCCTATACAAGATCGAACGGTCGATATGGACCACAAAGCGTTTGAGTTTTCACCGAGAATAGAACATTCTTCCCGCCTCTCCTTTACCCTTTTATTAGGCAACGGTCCACTTCTTCCTTAGGAAACGGAGACAAGCAGCTTCACCATCCCGCTTTTTGGGATTTGTAGTGTTAGTACTTAAGCGTAGTTTCCGCTTCTGGTCACATGCCCGGGGTAAACGGACCACACCTTCTTGGCGCTACTTCTTCCCAGTCCGCAGACTGACACGTCACTCCTCGTTCCTCAACCAAACTGCTCCAAGCATGCTCTTTCCCGGCTCTTCGCTCTCACGGGCCCGCCTATGACAGCTCGGTGGAAGTACATAGTCCCGCCTCTGGACTGATAAAGGATAGTTGTATTACCCAATTAAGAAGTGGAATCGCGGCTTGGACCACGCCTCCGAGTCGGACAGACAATGTCGTGATCTAATCGTTCTTCCGAAGTGTTGTATTGGCCCGGAACCAGCCAATGGGGAGCGGCCAGGGAGGCGGACTCAGCCGTTGCCAGGGTTGGGTGCACCGCTGAACGGATGGCAGTAGGAGCCGGGCGGGTTCTTGAGGAACGTCGGCCAGGTGAGAGGGGCCGTAGGCTATAACTTGATAATTAGCGTCTGTTGAGGTCCAGGGTGTTGGCGGGCGTAAACGAAGTTCATGAGGCAGGGCTCTAAAAGGTGGTGGGAAGCAAAGCTTAGGGCCTTGCAGAGGAGGGGGCGTGGGGTGTGGTGTGGGGACCTCCTGGAGTGGAAGGATGTGACGGTCTGGGGAAGGAGGGTCGTGGGGACGGGGCATGCGCTTAGGCCAGGAGGGCGTGGGAAAGGCTGAATGTTGCCACTAGTTTGGAGGGGAAGACGCATAGGGTGCTGAGGTGTTGGTGGGGTCCCGCGATGGGTAGGGTCAGAAGTGGTCAGCTCTGTGTGGGTGGAAGGAGAGGGAGGGGAGACCTGCCAAGGAAAGCTGAAGGGAGGAGGGGGAACAAAGCTGTGTGAGGGTGTGGAAACGTGTGTAGGAAAACGGGGCTGGAGAGGTTGCAGTCGTGGATTCTAGGGTAGGGTGAGACAAGATGCCACAGTTTACAGGACACAGTCGAGGAGAAGAGCAGAAAGAAAAGTATTTCAACAACGTGTCTTTGCTCTTATTTGCTTTGGCGCTGTGCGAAAATGACCGGAGAGCACAACGCGAAAAGTCCCCTTTCGGTTCCACCTTAAATTATCAGTTTCTTTACTTAGTTTTCAGGTTGAGATACAAGCACACTCATTTCCTCTGCTTACTCTTATAGGTGTGTGATCCATATCAAATCAGTGGTGTTAAGTTTGTTTCTATTTCAGCCATTCCAGAAAACAGCTTCAAACTTGAGAGATAAGCCTGGATCGTTTACCTCTTGGGGTTAGGTCTTTGCACCAAAAGTTTTACCTTTGGGATTGTAATTAAACACTCACATCTATAACTGCTCTTCTGCCACGGTTAATTATAGAAAATATGTTTGATTTCTCATGGTGAGGCTATGAATGTGTGTTTCTTCATACCTTCCTCCTAGTCGAGTGTTATTTCCCCTTCTTTACTCCAGTAGTAGTCAAAAACAGATTACAACTAATGTAGATTCCTTTTGTTTCCAACATAGTTTTGAACAATATTATTTGTTGTTATATTCTTCATCCCTTTGTGGTTGATCAGCTTATAATTTAAGAAGGTAGTACTGTGTTGCACAGAAATGGCTAACTTGCTATAGTTAAAGTAATGCTATGTAGCTCTTGTCTATCAAGTGATTATCTTTCTGAATAGTCTATAGACTACTTCCTGAACATTTTATTTTAATATAGTTTCCCCCTCCCGCTGCCTTTTTCTGCTTCAGTAGGAAAAATTTATTTATTTTTTCTTCAAGATTAGCATCTGGTTCCATGAATTATCTCTGTGTCATGGAATCAGTTTCTTTAAATCATCAGTGTAAGTTAGAGAGGCCTGGAAACAGATGATTTAATAGATCTGTGCAGTAGTTATGGTGTGATAAAGTGATTAAAAGTACAGTGGTCTGTGTATGTTTATCTTCCCCTCTTTGGTGCTTGCTTTCACTTGTATTGGTGATCACTCATGCTCTTTAGTTGACCAACAGCCCTTTTGAGATTTGGAACAGAAAGAAGCTTGTACCAGTCAATTGAATTTTATATTTAGGGCTTGAAATTGTGCCAATTCAGTCATAACTTCTATTTTTCTTCTTTTTGCTTTCACTTCTATGCTTAATATTTACTTCCTGCTCCTCACCACTTCCATATATTTGTGTCTTTTTCTGAGTGTTTTCTTTCTTCATTCATTTTTTTTTCACTTTCCATCTTTCATATTTATTTTTTACCTCTCTCCCCTGCACCCCTTTTTGTCTTTCTGCTTCTACTCTACTCTTTTCTTAGTGCTAGGGATTGAACCCAGGGCCTTGAGCATGCTCAGCTTGTGCTTTGCTACTGATCTGCATCCCTAGCCCTGCTTTGCTTTTGTGTGATAGTATTGCAAGTTGTACTTACATATTTATTAGGTGTGAAGGAATGGGAAGCATAATCATGAGTGGTTTCTTTTGATAATTCATTTTTAGGGGTTTTTTGGGGGGAAGGGGTATTGGGGATTCAACCTAGGGGCATTTTACCACTGAGCCACATCCCCAGCCCTTTTTATTTTTTTATTTTGAGACAGGTTCTTGCTAAGTTGCTTAGGGCTTTGCTAAATTGCTGAGGCTGGTCTCAAACTTGTGATCCTCCTGCCTCAGACTCCCAAGATGTTGGGATTACAGGCATATACTACCATATCTGACTCCTTTTAGTTTTATCTCATAGATCTGACTGTGTCTGCTTCCTTGCCAGTATATCATACTTTGGACAAGGTTTGGGTATTGGTACTAAGCCTGATTACCTGTTCCCTTTTGGTAGCTCATATGTCCCTTATGGTTCTCTCTTACTATATAAGATGAAAGTTAAGTAAATTGAGGGTGTTCAATATCCTATGATCCTACTTTTCCATTTTAGCTATTTGAGTGTCTTCTGTTGCCTCCCATTGATGTCAAGATGACTAAGCTTGGATTTTTGCGGTTGTCCTATGAGAAGCAGGACACACTTCTGAAGCTTCTCATTCTATCAATGGCTGCTGTGTTATGTGAGTATGCACATGGGTCTCTGTTTCTTTGGGAATGAGAAGAAGAAAATGTTGAAAAAAGTCAAACATTGGTTTCTTAAAATGTTTTGAGGGTTTTTTTTGTGTTTGTGTGTGTAGAACTGGGGATTTAACCCAGGGAGGCTCTACCACTGAGCTGCATCCTCAACTCTTTTTATTTTTTATTTTGGGATAGGGTCTTGCTAAATTGTCCAGGCTGGCCTCAACTTGTGATCCTCTTGGCTTACGCTCCCAAGTAATAGGGATTTTAGGTATGTGCCACTGCACCTGGGCTCAATGCTTTGTTCTTCTAATGGATGGTAATTTGTTCTTTTTGCATTTTTCCTTCATGATAATTTTATGAAAGCAAAATAAGACACGAACAATATAAAAGGGCTGGCAATCATCTGGGAAAGAACAAAAGCATACTAATTGTGTTTTTTCATAGGGCTGAAAGAGATAATGCAGATTGTTGGATACTAAATTTTGTAGAGGACAATTATCTTCAGTTTAGGTGCTTAGTATTTTTGACAGTCCTTGAGAACTTACTTTTATAAATTTTCTAGTTCTTCATAGTCATAAATATAGTTACGTTTGACATAACTTGGGTTGCTCCAAGATTAAGGTTAGTTTTGTGTGTTTGTGTGTGTGTGTATGTAGTCGGCATTTACGAAATATGAGCATGTAAGCTAAGTTGAGTATTAGTAGGTAACTGTAATGTTAATAGGCTTTATTTACTATAATAAATAATTAAATGTGATCTACCTAAGTGGAAAATGTAGATGTCACTGTCAAACTTTTGTTTCCTGTGTGTGGGGAGGGATAGATAAAGACTTTATTCAGGAAATTCTTTTATATTTTATGTGACCCCTGTGCTGAATAATTCTATTTTCTTTATAATGCTGTTATTTATCTGCTATTGTTTTCATGGCACATTAACATTAAAATATTTGTCTGGTGTGGTGATGCACGCCTGTAATCCCAGCACTCGGAAGGCTGAGGCAGGAGGATCATGAGTTCATACCTAGCCTCAGCAACTCAGGAGACCCTGTGTATAAATAAAATACAAAGTAAGGCTGGGAATGTGGCTCAGTGGTTGAGTGCTCCTGAGTTCAATGCCTGGTACCAAAACCAAAAAACAAAAATAAAATATTTATGCTCTGGTTTTTGTAGCTTTCTCCACTCGTCTCTTTGCTGTCCTGAGATTTGAAAGTGTTATCCATGAGTTCGATCCGTGAGTACCTTTACTTGGTCTGGTATTATTTCCTTCAGGAGGCAGTCAGGTTCATGGGTTTCAGATTCAGATTTAAGTCAACTCTCAGGGTTGGGGATGTGCTTTCAGTACATTTAAGGGGAAAATCCTGGAATTTTCCAGACTTTTGAAGCTTTTCTGTTGGAATTGACCAGCTAAGTCTGGTAAACTCAAAAATGTAGGAAGCATTGCTGGTGTGGCTGGCTGGGCTAAGAGAAATCTGGCTTCTGATTTTGGTCAAAAGTTAGAGATGCAGATCTACAGAAGGGGACCTGGTGTATATTTCAAGCT
The DNA here is from genome assembly GCA_020662805.1 of Glaucomys volans. NCBI lineage: Eukaryota > Metazoa > Chordata > Mammalia > Rodentia > Sciuridae > Glaucomys > Glaucomys volans. Next base: position 126,537 of record JAJEJO010001810.1, read on the forward strand.
CAAAGGAGAATTAAAAGTCATGAACTTGTGATTCATGACTTTTTTTCCTGTTTATCATTTAGAGGATAGAAATTGGGCTTATTGTTTAGTTCTGAGGCATTGAAAAATAGAAAGCTATGAATTTGATTAGGCTTTATTAAATTAAAAAGAATGTGGGTGAAAACCCTCAGTTTTCATTTACCCGACGTTCATTTTCTTCCAAGCACTGTTTTAGAGATTATTTCTAAAACCAAACAGTAAGATGTAGGTACTTCCCTTTTTATAAATGAAGCTCAGGCTGGGAGAGGTTATCCAAAGTTACAATTTAGTAATGGAGATGCCAAGATGAATGCGGATTTGTCTGACTCCAGAGACTGGTGTCACTATGTTATGTCACCTAAAGTTAAGGCTTATGAAATGTTTGGAAAGCCAGAATCATAGGTTCTTGAAGTATCATTTGTATCTTAAAAATATTCACCTGCTGGAACATTCATTCAAAAGTTTTATGCCTCCATTGGTATGCAGGTTTATCATTTTGTTTTGTGTAGATACTTGAAAGCATTTTAGAGGCATTACAGATACTCTCTTTGGGGCCTCCAAAATCAACTTAAATTTTTTTCTCATGAATGAGGAAACTTATGTTCTTTTTTCTTGATCACAGTCAGAGTTTCTTTCTCAGACCCTCTAGTTGAGCAGATATTGAGGAGAGACAGTCAAAGAAAACAAATGTTTCTGTTTTGTAGTCATAGAAGTGGAAGAGAGCATAAAGATTATGGGATCTGACCGTTCTTTTTGGAGAGGAGAACCTAGTCCATTAACATACTGCCTCTGTATCATTCTGCCTCCTGTTAGTAGGTAAAGGACACAATTCTGACACATGTTGACTGCCTTCGCCTCTCTTCCCTTCTCTCTCTGATGGTTACCAAAATAACACTCTGCAGTGACGAACAGTAGGATGGAGATTTCTGCCATCTGTTGCTTCTCTTACCTACTTCAGCTGCCAAAACTTGACTGACCAAAGAGCAGATAGAATTAGGGAGATGAGCAGGAAGGACATAAGTCATGATTAAGACTTATTTATTTAGGTATTTATTTTGGTCTGCCTTCCTTATTCCTCCTCCTCACCGTTCCTTCTTCCTCCTCCTTCTTCCCTTGTCCCTCCTCCCCCTCAAGCTTGGTGTGTTAAAATTTTTCATTCTGCATATGGTGTTATACTAACATCTTTGAGGATGCTTATCACTTGAATTTATCCATGTGTCCCTGAGTGTGGTACATAGAATTTTTTTTTTTTTTTTTTTTTTTTTTTTTTTCTGTCACTTAAAAAATCTACTGGTGCTCCTATCTCACTGATCTTGTCTTCTTGATGCTTGAATACTCTCACTGCTCCTGTTGCCTACCATATACCAGCCTGGTAAACTGTTCTTCTTGGGTGCTTTGTGGTAACAGGCTCTAGTTTTATTTCCTTATGAGAAAAGCATTGCTTTAGTTGTGACAAGAGTAGAAATAGGAGACTTATAGTAATGTAGTGACTTTTGGTACCAGATATCACCATATTTCTGATGTAGTTATTATTAAAAATTATTTGTATAATTTTAGTACCAAATTGACTTATTGAAGTAATGGTAAGTTCTTCAGTGGTATACCCTGAGGAATAAAATTTACTGTAAATTAGTGTAAGTATTTGGGTCGGAAGAAGAGGAGACAGATCTTTTCTTTCCTGCCATAGGTATTTTAATTATCGGACTACCCGGTTCCTGGCTGAGGAGGGATTTTATAAATTCCATAACTGGTTTGATGACCGGGCCTGGTACCCTTTGGGACGAATCATTGGAGGAACAATTTACCCAGGTGAGAGAACAGAACTTTTTTTAAAATACAGGACAGTATTTGTATTTTATAGAACAGTTACTTATATTTCTAATAGTTTCATGACACTCATAATTTCATCCCGATTATAGATTTTTTAACGGTTTATCTTATATAAGAGGAGAACATGTGTGAAAGAATGGTGATGGATGGCTTTTCGTATATTCCAGACATTTCATTTAATCTTTAGGAAAGAACTTTAGAGGCCTACTGTAGTTGCTGTGTTAGTGTTCTGGTGGTTTGTCAAGATCAAAGTCACCTGTGTAGTGACTTTATTGATCCTTTATCTTTCCCTGAAGTTCTTTGTCTTACCAGGACAACCTAATGGAGTTTTTCCTTCCTGTTTCAGGCTTAATGATCACCTCTGCTGCAATCTACCATGTTCTTCATTTTTTCCACATCACCATCGACATTCGGAATGTCTGTGTGTTCCTGGCCCCTCTCTTCTCCTCCTTCACTACTATCGTCACGTACCACCTTACCAAAGAGCTCAAGGTGAAGGATTTGGGGTGACACGAAACTTGGGAATGAATGTTGCTCAGCCTTTCTCATTGATGTTAGAGGGTGAGGAACTGAGATCCTTAGAACAGGAAGCTAGAGGCTATGGACATTGTTTGCTGGGCTGTATTGAGTTTACTCCAACCCCTCCCTAGAATATGTGGTTCTTATCATCAGCAATGATTTGCCATAGGAGAGAACATTTGAAATTCAAATGTAAATTGCTATGTAAAGAGGGAGAGAAAAATCTGGCACATACCTGAGGCAGGAGGATCTCAAGTTTGAGGCCATCCTGGGTAATTTAGTGCAACTCTGTCTCAAGATAAAAAGGTCTGGGACTGTAACTCATTGATAATGCACGTGCCTGGCATGTGTGCGGCCCTGGGTTCAATTCCTAATACTCCCCCCGCCCCCATCAAGAAAACAAAACATTTAAAATGCATAATGTGAGATTTTGATTTCAAAGCACACACAATGTAAGGAAAAAGAAAAAACAACTACACAAAAATTTCCAAAGTATTTCTTTCTACTGGAAATAAGCAGTTGCAAATTGTCTATTTTTTAAAGTATTTATTTTAAAATTTAAGCTGTTCGGCTTTTCTAATAGACTCCCTAAGTGCCGACTCTTTTTTTTCAGGTTTCAGCTCTGCTGACCCTGGTTCCCTGGAATCTATTCTTAGTCTTTGGCTGTAGTATTAGGGGAATATCTGAGAGGTGATAAACTAGTAGGAGAGCTTTAGAAACCTGAGTTTAGTTTGGGAAACTTTTCATCCTTCTCCTTGCTGCCCTTGTCCAAAATTTGACTCTTATCAACAGACAAACCCTTTTTCTTTTGAAGTGTGGGTTGTATTTTGTTTCTACTTTTTTCCTGAATTCAAAAGTTGCCTGGTTACCTGAGTTCCTGTTATCTTCAGTTCAGGTGGATTATCACCTAACTTTTGTGCCTTTTTGACTTACATGATAATTTTCTTCTTTTGTTCATCATTGCATGGCTTTTAGAGGTAGGTATGCCTGGCATTCCTGTGCAGTCACTGTTAGAGGAAGGAACTGATAAACCTGGGGATACCTGTAGTCAAACAGCCCATTCTGTGGGTTGGGGACTTGGCTTAGTGGTAAAGTGCTTGCCTGGTTTGAGCAAGTCCCTGGGTTCAATCTCCAGTACTATAAAACAAAAACAAACCAAAAAACCCCCCAGAGTAGCCAGGTGTAGTGGTGCATGTCTGTAATCCCAGCAGCTCAAGAGGCTGAAGCAGGAGGGTTGCAAGTTCAAGGCCTTGGCAATTTAGGGAGACCCTGGTCAAAATAAAAGTATGTATTTGGATAAAAACCTGGGGTCGGATGGTAGTTATACACAGTGGAGTAGAGTGTAGCCATAGAGAAGAATGGAATTATGGCATTTGCTGGTAAATGAATGGAACTGAAGACTATAATGCTAAATGAAATAAGCCAATCCCAAAAAACCAAAGGCTGAATGTTTTCTCTAATATGCGCATGCTGACTCATTATGGGTGGGAGAGTGGAGGTTCACCAAACAGGGAAAAGGGGGAAGGAAGGGGGAATAGGAATGGGTAAGTGGAATGAATCAGACGTATCTTTCCTTTGCTCATATATGAATAACGACCAGTGTAAGTTTACATCATGTACAACCACAAGAATGGGAAGTTACACTGCATGCATGTACAATTTGTCAAAATGTGTTCTACTATTATGTATAACTAAAAAGAAAAAAAATAAGACCTGGGGTTGGGTGAAAGGGACCAAAAAAAAAAAAAAACCAATAGCACATTCCTGGGCAAGTGCTGATATTGAGGTAGCTCACATGACTTACTGTACTGTTTCAGATGTGGTGTCATGGGGACTTGGTTATAAAATTTTTAGCTTTTTTGTACTGTGAGCATTTTTAGTATTTCACATCTACCTTGGAAATTGTTGGGAGCTCTCTTCAGCCCGATATAATCAGAGTGGATTAGTGGGTCATTTGTTCTCTCTCATAGATGTGTTGGTGTTAACTCTTATTATTTTTATATAGGATGCAGGGGCTGGGCTTCTTGCTGCTGCCATGATTGCTGTAGTTCCTGGATATATCTCCCGATCTGTGGCTGGTTCCTATGATAATGAAGGTAGACTTGTAAAATGCTAAAGGGGATCTGTTCACTTCATTAACTTCATTATCCAATAGAACTTCACAAAGTACTGCAGAATTTGGGTTCAGATATATTGCTCAGCAATAATAGAAATGATACTTGGTAAGAAGATTAGAAATGGGCAAGAAGTGATGGTGGAGAAGTTTGTTTTCTCCTTCTGTCATCCTTGCTAGAAAGATAACTAGTAAATTTTAAAAACTCTTGGCTCATCTCAGGACTCAGAGTTAACTCTTGTTTTAACGTTATAATCATTTGCTTTGTTTTCCTAGATAAAGGGGTATAGTTGTCGTTAAAGTTATAATGACTTTTATTGAGTTTTTAATTTCAAAATATATTTCTTGAAATTTGTTTTCTGGAAGATAGTGTTAAATATTATAAAGATAGATAATAAGGTTATTTTGACTTATAATTAAATTAAAGGGATAGATTATAAATATTATGTTGGCCCATAATCTGGTAAGATAAAAATGGACCTATAAAAATAACTCCAGTAACAGGCAAATAGTGCTTTGTGCTATGATAAAAATATGAAGAGTACTTTGGAATGAAGTACATGGAGAGATTAATTTGGGTGTGTGAGTTTGAACTGGACCCTGAAGTTGGTACTTCAATAGGCAGATATTAAGGTGAGTTGCAATCAGAGGCAGCTTGTGTTAAGGTATAGAGGCAGGATGGCACATGATAGTATAGTACTTCTGTAGAAGTAGCAGGAAATATAATGCCTGGAAGGAACAAAAGTTTTAATGACTGACATTTACTGAGTGGTTGCTGTTTTAAATTCTTTATGTTTGTCTTCACAACAGGTTTAGGAAGTAGATACTATTATAGACACTTTTTTTTATAGGAAACTGAGATAAAGGGAGATAAAATAACTTGCCTAAAATCACAGTATTACTAGGTAGTAGATCAGAGATCTTAATCCAAGCAGTCTATTCCAGGACAGTATTCTTAGCTTCTATGTTGTCATGGCCTCTTGAATTTTTGGTGTGTTTTTTTCTGCAGGGATTGCCATCTTTTGCATGCTCCTCACCTACTACATGTGGATCAAGGCAGTGAAGACTGGTTCCATCTACTGGGCAGCCAAATGTGCTCTTGCTTATTTCTATATGGTAACTTTTTCTACATTTTTTTTTTCTGCTTTTCTTAAACCCAGGGCCCCACACATGCCTTGCTACTGAACTATATCCCCAACCCCTCTGCATGTTTTTCATTTTTGAAATTTTTTTTTTTTAAACCAGTTCTAGGAATTGAACCTAGGGCACTTGTACCACTGAGCTACATCTCCAGCCCTTTTAATTTTTTATTTTAAGACAGGATCTCACTAAGTTGCTGAGGGTTTCACTGAGTTGCTGAGGCTGCCCTTGAATTTGTGATTCCTGCCTTAGCCTTCGAGTCACTGGGATTACAGGTGTGCACCACCACACCCAGCTTTTAAATTTCTTTAATTATTTCCTATGGGTACATATTAGTTGACCAACCTTTTCTAGTTATATTCCCCCTAAATTTTCCTTTTCCAATATATTTTTTTCTGTTTAGTCTTACATACTTACTTAGACTTTCTTCCCCTAACTACTTCTACTTCCTTACATATCCCTAAGTTCTCTGTGGGACCTTAAAGTGGATTGCATCTAGATTTACTCTGCTGCTTGGTTATGTCTTCTTGTATGATCATAATGCTAGTAGCCATAAGGGAGCTGATGATTAACTTACAGTAGTGGGTTTGAATGTGATTTTTCTATCAAGAAAGAAAGAAAACAATTATTTAAACTTTGTGTGTGTGTGTGTGTGTGTGTGTGTGTGTATGTGTGGTGTTGGGATTGAACTCAGGGATCCTCTACCATTGAGCTATATCCTAATCCTTTCTATTTTTTATTTTGAGATAGGGTCTCTCTTAGTTGCCAGGGGTGGTCTGGAACTTATGATCCTCCTGCCTCAGCTTCCTGAGTTGCTAGGAATATAGGTGTGCACCAGTGTACCTGGTCTATATAAACTCTTTAAGTCACTTGGCATAAGTAAAGTTTATAGTTATTGTGAAGTATAGTGGTGGTGGTCTGAGGAGGAGTGCTCAGAGTAACTGTTCTTTTTTTTCTGTCACAGGTTTCTTCATGGGGAGGTTATGTGTTCTTAATCAACTTGATTCCTCTCCATGTTCTGGTGCTGATGCTCACAGGCCGTTTCTCCCACCGGATTTATGTTGCCTATTGTACTGTTTACTGCCTGGGCACCATTCTTTCCATGCAGATCTCCTTTGTGGGTTTCCAGGTGAGTTTTAGACTTAGTAGAGTTTTTAGCAGCTTCTACTTTAAGCAGCTCCAGCTAGATTGATGTATCTTGCCTTCTGTTAAGAGTAAGACTTTTTCACTGCTTTGATCTTGTGCTAAGTGAAGCAGTAGAATCATTGGTCATTAAAGTCTACTTCCAGAAACATGTTAATATTTGCTCCACAAATTTTGAATTTAACAATTTATAATTTAGTTTAGGTTGTAGGAGGGGAAGGATGTTTCATATGAGCTGAGTTGATATGAGTAATCGAAGTTATACCTTTTTTTTTTGTACTGGGATTGACCTCATGGGCACTCAACCACTGAGCCATATCCCCATCCCTATTTCATATTTTATTTAGAGACAAGGTCTCACTGAGTTGCTTCGTGCCTTGCTATTGCTGAGGCTGGCTTTGAACTTGTGATCCTCCTGCCTAAGCCTCCAGAGCAACTGGGATTATAGGCATGCGCCACTGCACCTAGCTCAAACTTATAATTTTATAAACAAAAAAGTTACAATTTCCAGTCCCTTTTAATGCTCATGATCCCATTTAATAGCAATGAATCCTGATCTTAATGGGATCTTTGTGTAAGTCCTTCAGGAAGCAAAGTGTAAACCTTTTTTTTTTTTTTTTTTTAAATATTTTTTAAGTTGGCAATGGACATTTATTTTATTTATTTATACGTGGTGCTGAGAATTGAATCCAGTTCCTTGCCCGTGCAAGGCAAGCAGCTCTGCCACTGAACCACAACCCCAGCCCAAAGTGCAAACCTTTTAACCACATTACTCTCTATACAATGATGTGATGTGTTTTTTTTTTTTTAAATATTTTTGTTAGTTGTTGATGGACATTTATTTACTCATTTATATGTGGTGCTGAGAATCAAACCCAGTGCCTCACACATGCTATGCTAGGCAAGTGCTGTACCACTGAGCCACAACCCCAGCCCAGATGTGATGTGTTTGATTTCTTATGTAAAATTCTAATGAAAGTGGAATCTTTATTCAGAGGTCAACAAATATTTCTTTCTTGATCAACTACTATTTATAATTTACTAATTGCTTTGAAATATAAATATAGTAAAAATTTGTCCTGGTCCTTAAGGAAGTTAGTCTTGTTGGGGAAAAGAAATATATGCAGCAGTCTGTAGCCTGTAGTATCCTGGTTCAGAGAATAGTTCTCAGAACCAGTAGCATCAGTGGAAACTTGTTAGAAATGCATATTCTAGAGTCCCATAGATCTGCTAAATCAGAGACTCAAGGTGAGGCTCAGCAACTTGTTTTAACACCTCATGAATTATGATGCCCTCTAGAGTTGGAGAACCACTGGTCTAAGGCACATAGTGCCTAAAGATCTAAAGTACTGGAGAACCTGAAGGGGAGGGGTTGATTTGGCTGATTAAGAAGAGATGGTATTGCACTGGGTCTTGATTGATGAGAATTTCAGTGAATGAAAATTTCAGGAAGATTGCAGTCCAGGCCAAGGAAATGACCTAAGCAAAAAGGCAGAGATGTGATTATGATGGTGTATAGTGTGCTTTGGGGGACTCCAGGTATATTTGGAAAATATGTCAGATGAATTAAACCTTCCCCTAGTTTGGCCCTGATTCCTTTTGGAAACCTTAGAACTTATTTGACTCTTGAAATAGATCACAATAATGTAGGTCTGGGCTGTATTATTACCATATATAATGCTTTTTCCCCTACAGCCTGTTCTTTCATCAGAGCACATGGCAGCCTTTGGAGTCTTTGGTCTTTGCCAGATCCATGCCTTTGTGGATTACCTGCGCAGCAAATTGAATCCACAGCAATTTGAAGTTCTTTTCCGGAGTGTCATCTCCCTGGTAGGCTTTGTCCTACTTACTGTGGGAGCTCTCCTCATGCTGACAGGTAGGGCAGGATCACAGCTTTTACTATTAAATAAAAATGGATACATAAAATAAACTCCAGAAAGACAAGAGTATTTCCTGACCATAGGAGATTCTTTCTTTTACTCCTGTTTCTCTTTGTCTTAAACATTGCTTTTTTACAGTCAGTTTACTTGTCACTCCCAGTGTTTGGATTCACCATAGCAGAGAATGTCTTATTAGAGATACTTTTAATCACACTCAGTGAAACAACTGTATCTTACTTTGCTAATGTTTTTCCTATTGGTTGGTTGGTAGACATTCTTGTTATACCTTACATAATGGCACTCATATAATCCTATGGTAACTTAATCATGGCCATTCAGATTGGTTGACCTGCCACATTTTCCTCCTCCATGTTCCTTACTTCCACTTCTCAGAAGCTGATTTGTTTTTGCACAAATATTGTCTAATTCAGAGCAGGACTGGAGGACATAGTTTATTTTATCTCTGAAGTTTTCCACATTAGGCCTAATACCTTTTCAGGAAGCTCTTTTGCCTCTATTTTTCTCTCTGAATTTATATATAGTCCAATTCTTATTTGGTTGGCTATATTGACTAAAGTACTCCCAAGTTTGAAAGAAAGGGAGTAAAACTCTTTATTATTGGTGACATTGAAGCAAAAACTTAGTCCTACTCTGTCTCTAAGAGTCTTAATAAAATGGAATGTTGTGATTAGTTAGGTTAGAATATTTGTTTGTTTTAGGAGTGTATGTGAAATATTTACTGCTTCTTTGCTTCCAGGAAAAATATCTCCCTGGACAGGGCGTTTCTACTCACTGCTGGATCCTTCTTATGCTAAGAACAACATCCCCATCATTGCTTCTGTATCAGAGCATCAACCCACAACCTGGTCCTCCTACTATTTTGATCTGCAGCTCCTTGTCTTCATGTTTCCAGGTCTGTCTATCTTGTGTTCTGAAGTAGCCTTCTTCATAAGAATCACCATTTGATTTCAAATATGTCAGCTATCCTCATCTTTGTTCTTATTTGCCTGGACAGAGGATGGCTAAGCACATTTTCCAGGTATTTGAAGTAGAGTAGAAGTCAGAAGTTGAAGTTACAGATGTTGGCAAACTCAGTTTCTCCTGGTTGTCTGTTTATTTGTGTTATGTTAAAATTCAACTCTAATTCTTATTCAGGTTTCTTTTTCTTTGTTTTTTTCTCTTTTTTTCTTTTTAGTATTTCTGTCTTATACTCCTCTGCCTTCACCTCATTTCGCCTATTTGCAGTATTAAAGTTCCATAATGGGCTCTACTAATTGTAAAGCTTTTTCATTACTTTCTGGACACATCAGATTATATTTTAGAACTTACCAATGTCAGTGGTCTTTTTCTTTTTATAAAATAACTTATACTTTCATCTCTTACGAAAGTATTTGTGTATTGTGAAAGCAATATAAATAAGTAAAAAAATGGTAAAAATTAGAGTTTTTACCACCTATCTCTAACTATTGTTGATATTTTAATTTGTATTCATCCATTTATTGAAATTGTGGATATCAATATATATTCATTCACTTATTTATTGAATAAGAATGAGGTCATATAATTTTTTCCCTTGATCCTAAAGAATCATGATAGGGCTGAGGATGTGGCTCAGTGCTAGAGTACTTGCCTAGCATGCTGAAAACTCTTGGTTCAATTCCTAGCACTGAAAAAAATTTTTAATTTCTTTGTGATTTAGTATTATTTTATAGAAATATTTAAGATATATCATTTATTAGTTTTTAGTACAGAGATGCATAAAGATATATAAAAGGGCAAATAGTCTATAACCTTATATAGCAGTGTCTTAATTGATATGTTCTATTTTTAAGATATGCTTTAATTAATTAGCTCCTTGGCTGCTCTTTTGCACATTTGTTATTTATTTATTTTTTTAGGATAAATTCCTGGAATGGAATTGCTGAGTTAAATGTATAGAATCATCTAGTAATATAATGAAGATAATTTCCATTATAGGTTTCTGCCTACAGGGCTCACCTGCTTACTTCTCCTTCCCTCTTTTGTAGTTGGTCTTTATTACTGCTTTAGCAACCTGTCTGATGCCCGGATTTTTATCATCATGTATGGTGTGACCAGCATGTACTTTTCAGCTGTAATGGTGAGGAACTCCCTCAGTCCTAGCAAAACTTTTTACCCTTAACTATGAGGTGCTTTTTTTGTTTTTAGTTTTTCCTGGTAGAATTACAAAAGTACTAAAGTTTGTGTAGATGTTTCCCTCTGAGCACTTGAGGGGCTGCGTTGTAGAGCTACTTGCTAAAGTTGATTCTTGGTAGGGACGTATAAGACACTCTTGCATTCTGGTTGTGGTGTTCAACTTTCTTGGGTTCATAATCTTGTGTTAGCAAGGCAGTTTTACATTTGTTTAAGAATTTGACCTAGGATGACTTAAAAAGGGAGATGATGCTTTTTTTCTTGAAGGTGTGGGAGGACTATTTAGGGATAGATTGTTAAAAGAGAGGAGGAATTTTATATATTATAGTAAGACAGTATTTCTCATACTGTTTTGATACCAAACCACAATTAGGAATATATTTTATATCATTACTCAGGACACACATATGTGTACATATGTACCTATGACAAAATTTTAAGAAATATATACTTCTATTGTAGGTATGCCAAATATTTTCTATTCCTTCTTCACTGAAAAATCATGTTTGATGAAAACCCCTAAATTGATATCATGGTATACTAATAAACTAAAATCTGTAATTGTAAAACATTGGTTAGACTGATGATTCTCTTTTAGGTACGTCTAATGCTGGTATTAGCACCTGTTATGTGCATTCTTTCTGGCATTGGAGTCTCTCAGGTGCTGTCCACATATATGAAGAATCTGGACATAAGTCGCCCAGACAAGAAGAGCAAGAAGCAACAGGATTCTACTTACCCTATTAAGAATGAAGTAAGAATTAAGTGACAGTATAACAGACTTGGGAAACTACGTGTGTGTGTGTGTGTGTGTGTGTGTGTGTACACACACGTGTATGTTTGTGTTTTGAGTGGGGGAATAAATTAGAGCACTGTAATAGGTGGTTAGAATCAACTCAGGTAGCCCCTGACTTATTTTGATTTATCTCATTTGTATTGTCTGCATGAAAGAAATTGTTCTATTTTAATTTAGTTTGGTTTACTCTGTAATTCTTTTTCCTTGTTTAGGTGGCAAGTGGGATGATATTGGTCATGGCCTTTTTTCTCATCACCTACACTTTTCATTCAACCTGGGTGACCAGCGAGGCCTACTCTTCTCCTTCCATTGTACTGTCTGCCCGTGGCGGGGATGGCAGTAGGATCATTTTTGATGACTTCCGAGAAGCATATTATTGGCTTCGTCACAATACTCCAGAGGTGAAAATATGGGAGGAGTGAAATGTGGGGTAGGGATTAAGGGGGAAACACTGGGTATTGTAGTGAATCATATGGCTTTTAGATGGGTGGAAAGCTGGAAGAAATTGGAATTTTAGAAACCTAGTCTTCAATGAACTTTAAAGGTCACCTTCCATTCAATTCAGGGAATTCTTCTATAGTGAATTTAATTATCTAGACTTTCCACAGCCATTTGCATTGATATAATGATGATTTTAATATGAAACAGACCATTTTTCCCAAAAATAAAAGAAAAGCCAGTCATGGTGATGCATTTGTATAATCCTAGTAACCCAGGAGACTGAGGCAAAAGGATCACAAGTTCAAAGCCTAGGTAACTTAGCAGGACCTTGTCTCAAAATTTAAAAAAGGGCTGGGAATACAACTCAGTGATAAAATACTTCTGGTTCAATTCCCAGTACTGAAAAAAGAAAGTTACATAATACATGTTTACTGTAGAAAAGTCAGGAAACAGAAGCAAGGAAAAAGTTGTAAATTTCCATAAAGTTAACACCTAATGATAACTACTTTTTAACATTTTAGCTTATACCTTTTGAGAATCTGAAGTGATTTCTTTTGGAATAGCTTTTGGACATGGCATTTCTGAGCCTATTTTCCCCCGCAGTGCTAGGAATTAAGTCCAAGGCTTTGCACATGCTAAACAAGTGCTCTACTCCTGAGATATAACCCTAACTTCAGAATTAAGAGTCTCTTAATCCTTGCCCATCACATCTTGTGATTTTGTGGTTTTCTTCCCATTTTTATAATAACTGATTTTTGTGATACTGTTTAGAAGGTCATTTATTTAATAAAGTTACTTAGTGATAGTAAACCATTTGTTTAGTTTAGCATGCATATTAGACTATATTGCACTGTATTGCACAGTCCTCTACACATCCCACACCATTGTGCTTATTTATATAAAGTGATCTGGAAATGTTGGGTTGTATATAACTTGTGCTGAATTTTCATGATTGTATATAAATGAATGAACAGATGTCAATATTTATTTTCTGGTTAGGAGTGTACTATGTTGTGAAGAAATTGGTTAATGAGCCAGGCCTCACTTTCTGTCAGACCACAGATGCCCTTCCATTCCTTCTCTTGCATTTTTAGAGGTAGTAAGAATCCTGTTTTTTCCTTTCCTATTCTTTCAGGATGCAAAAGTCATGTCATGGTGGGATTATGGCTACCAGATTACAGCTATGGCAAACAGGACAATTTTAGTGGACAATAATACATGGAATAATACCCATATTTCTCGAGTAGGGCAGGTAAGTTAAGGAATCCTTTGAATGTTTGATATGCACAGTCTAGTGGAAAATACTCCTCATGAGGAGATCGTATGATTTGAGATTTTGTTCTGAGGATTGTACATTCATATTTCTAGGCAATGGCATCCACAGAAGAAAAAGCCTATGAGATCATGAGGGAGCTTGATGTCAGCTATGTGCTTGTCATTTTTGGAGGCCTTACTGGGTATTCCTCTGATGGTAATGTACTTGATTATAATTCTAACTGCAGGGCATAGATTATAAGAAAACTAGATGAATCTCCTTACTACTCTTACCAAGACTTCACTTCTTTTCTTTTGTTTTCTCTTCTTCTTCCTTTCCTTCTTCTCACAGTATGACATGCTGTGATTATCTAAAGACAATAGTTCCCCAACTAGTAAAGCAAAAACTGTAAGGCTTATGAAAATGAACTTAAGAATTAGCATATTTAGTGGATTTAAGCCATGTAATCATTTGCCAGTTTAAAAAAAAGTTTTTAAAATCTATGTAGGTATGAAATGCGTTTACATATAAAAGTGTATATGTAAGTATACACATAAACATACGAACATACACACAGCCTGGTTATTTATGAGTTACACATCTATGAATTCAATGAAAATATTTGGGGAAAATATTGTATCTGTGATAAACATGTATAGACTTTCTTCTTATCATTATTCTCTAAACAATATAGTATAGTACAAAAAGTATTTACATAACCTTTTATGTTGTATCAGGTATTACAAGTAATCTAAAGATGATTTGAAATATATGAGAGGATATAAGCTGTATGCAAGCACTATTTTATTTAAGGGATTTGAGCATCTGTAGACTTTGGTATCAATGGGGAGTCCTAGAAGCAATCCCCTACAGATATTGAGTGACAACTGAATTTATAAAACAGCAAATGTTACTATGTTCTTTGTGATAATTGGCAAAAAGATAATTTTAGAAGAAACATGGAAATATAGTTTACTGCTTTCAAATAACTTTTACAAGATTAAAGTAATACATGTTAATTTTTTAAAAAGTCAAACAGTTCTGAAGGTTTATAATAAAGAATGATAGTCTTCCCTAAACTAGAGCCTCTTTAACACCAGTCCCCAGAAGCAATTATTGCTAGCATTTATGTTCTTTTTTTTTTTTTTTGCGGCGCTGGGGAATTGAACCCAGAGCCTTCTGCTTGTGAGGCAAGCACTCTACCAACTGAGCTATATCCCCAGCCCATACATTCAAATGTTTTTTTTTTTCTTTTTGGTGCTGGAAATTGAATCTGGGTTCTAATATGCATGCTAAGACCAGCGCTCTACCACTGAATTGTACCCTTAGCGCCTCATAATTTTAAGTAATGTGTATATTCTGCTATTCAGTGATTGGTCAGTTTTAGAGATACTTTATGATCTTCTTATAGTAAACAAGGAGTTTTGTAGTTTATTTCACATCTCCTTTTTCATTTCTTAGCATAGTTAATTTATAATTTTTTATTAGATCCATAAGTGTTTTCAAAATCAACTTTAAATATTATTGACAGCTGAGTTGACTAGTACACTATAACATGTTTATCTGCAGTTAATGATTACTTTGTGTTTGACTCTTTTTTTTCTTTTTTCTTTTTGGTGCTGAGGTTTGAACCCAGTTTTTGCTCATGCTGAGAATATGGTCTAACCCTGAGCTACCCCTACTCTCCCCATCCTAAGGCTATTTCTTAAAGATGTTTTCATATTTTAGATTGGCTTCTGATATAGACACATGACAATTCCATCCAGATGGTATATATAAATTAATAAGACTATATCATGGGTATCTTGTTTGAGCACAGTAAGAATGATGATAGTAGGACCTGTTACCAGACTTTAGCTTTCACAAACAATTGAACCAGCATTATTTGGTTGTGTGCAACTATTTTTTGGTTTTCTTTTTATTATAACAATATTTCTAAGTACTGTGGAAATATTTTTATGTTTATCTATGTACATGTGTTTAAGTGTGTACATACATGCATGTTGTGTGTATACATATGTATGGTAGAAAGGGACAGTCCCCAGAAGTCTTAGCATTAACTACTGTTAAGTAGCCATTGTTAACAATATTTTATTATACGTGCTCACCACTATACCCAGCTTATTAGTTAGGCTTTATTAGTAAGAGTTTTGAAAATATTGAGAGGTTCTGTATAATACAAAAGAGCGAATCTAAAGTCCTGAGATTGTTACTGTTGCTGTTATTTAATTACGATAATGTTCTAGCTGATTTAGTGTCTGTGCATACTTTTAACATTTTAACCTAGCACCCCCTACATACATATACACAGGTGTGCCAAAAAGTAAATCTTGGTATTTGGCATTGCCTTAATTGCTCATCCGCCCTTCAGCTCCCAACTCAACTCAGTCATTCTTATC
The DNA here is from genome assembly GCA_020662805.1 of Glaucomys volans. Lineage (NCBI taxonomy): Eukaryota > Metazoa > Chordata > Mammalia > Rodentia > Sciuridae > Glaucomys > Glaucomys volans. Next base: position 142,243 of record JAJEJO010001810.1, read on the forward strand.
TTTCTTGAGTCTTTTAAAAACCAACCAACCAATGAACAAGAAAAACCATATAAAACAAAAACATATGGCTTGGGCTCTGAAGGCAATCATTTTTTTTTTTTTTTTTTTTTTTTTTTTTTTTTTCTGAGGTTTGAATTCCAGAAATTGGGTGGACTAAAGATGCACTCTGGCAGAATTACACAAACCCAGGCAATCTTAAATAAGTAATTTCAAAATGTTTTGAATATTTTTATGCTGAGTGGTGCAGACTCCAAAAATGACATTTTCTAACATGATTAATAGGCATTTTAAGTCCTTTTTAAAAGGCTTCATTATTTCATGATCATATCATGCTACATTTCTTAATGTTCTTAATTTAAATTTCCTTTGAATGTTCATGTCATGGACAAAATTTTTCTCTTTTGCATTGTTATATATATTTCATTTTACTTTCTATTGAATACTTATGCATATTTGAAATAAAATAGTTAGATCTGATCATAGTCCATATTCTCTCCAATGAGATTGATACAGTATTACCTTTATTTAAATTTTTGTAGACAACTATCTTTGAAATTAATTTTTTCATGAAATTATTATTATTATTATTATTGTTATTATATTGGTGGTATTGGGAATCGCACCCTAAGGTCTTATACATGGAAGCATTCTACCACTGAGTAAACCCCCTAGTTCTTTCTTATTATTTTTCACTCTTCCATTTAGTAAGCTTGCCGTATTTTTGCCTCAGATATATTTGCCTGATAGCTACAGTGCCATAGTTCTGTGATATTGAGATACTTGAGTTTTGTTTTGGGTCTTCTTTCTGTACATGATCTGGACAAATCTTCACCTCAGTATTTCCATCTGTAAGATGAAGGCAAGAATATGGATACTATAGGAGGATAGTAATATTGTTCATTGAATGCTAACCTTGTGACAAATGATATTGTAAGTGCTTTTACTTGCTTCTACTCATACTACCATAGCAACCCACTTATTTTTCCAGATTGATAGATGAGGAAACTGAAGCACAGAGAGGTTAAATAACTTGCTGAAGGTCACTCAGCTAGAATTGGAAGTGCTAGAATTCCAATGCAATCCAAACAGTGTGGATTCAGAGTCTTTTCTTAACCACTGGAATATCCTTTGGAATCCTTTCTAATAGTGCATTAGGAATTGTATTTTCCTGTGGATCAGTAATACTTTTTAGACTAACCATCCAGTTAAACAGAGCAGCTGATTTTCCTAAAACCATAAATAAGCAATAGAGAATAACATATCTAAGAGAGATATCCTGAGTTGATGGTAATGTCAGTATTTATAGAGTCTGGGAATATATTTGACATAGAAATGTTGATTTCTCATGTTTGTGCTTTGGAGGGAAGTGACTTAGAAATTGTAGGTCAAGAGGGAGCAGCACACTTGTATTTTCCTTTTTGGTAAAGCTGCTATCCCTTGGGTTAGTGCACTGGCCAATAGAAATACAACGGGAGCTACATAGTCATTTTAAGCTCTCAGTCACATCATAAATGTAAAGTACTTGAAATTAATTTTAATAATTTAATTGAATATATCAAACATTTAACAAATAACCGGTATTTTGCCGTGTGTGTATGTGTGTGTGTGTGTGTGTTGTACTGTCCTAGAAATCTGGTGTTTGTTTATTTGTTTTTATAGCATTCTTTAATTTGTGTTAGCCACATTTCAAGTTCTTAATTACTCCATGTGGCTAGTGGCTACTATATTCAATAGCTCAGCCCCCAGCTCATTGTAGGAATAGTTTCATTTGTGGCATGAGACTGGATCAGTAGCATAGGATTACAGGAGTGTAATAATTTCTAAGAAAAATTACATATTTTGAGGAAAAATACTTCACTCACACATTATCTTTCCTGTTTTTATATATTAGAGTTAAATGGTATCATTCCCTCTTACAAAAATGTGGAGAATTTCCTTAGAAATATTGACTTTTTCATTAGGGTATTTAGCTCCAGCAACCTTTTTGATGTAGCAGTTTTTCTCTTTTTCTTCTTTTCTCTAGATATCAACAAGTTTCTTTGGATGGTTCGGATTGGAGGGAGCACAGACACAGGCAAACATATCAAGGAAAATGACTATTATACTCCAACTGGGGAATTCCGTGTGGACCGTGAGGGTTCTCCAGTGCTGCTCAACTGCCTTATGTACAAGATGTGTTACTACCGCTTTGGGCAGGTCTACACAGAAGCCAGTGAGTGATTCACAGCATTAACAATAGTAGTGGTAACAGAAATAACTAGCAAACACTGTTTTTTATGCATTGCTCTAAGTGCTTTATATCTATTAACTCATTTAATTCTCACAGCAACTCAGAAAGCAGACACTATATTATTGTTATTTCAAATATGAGAAAATTGATGCACCAGTGGGATACTGAACTGGCCAACTTCGTGTGACTAAGTGATGGAGTCAGAATTCAAACTCAGGCAGTGATTTCAGAAATCACTGTGCTTTCAGATTTCTGTGCTTTCAGAAATCTTTTGTGTGTCTCAGTAAAGAGCATTGCTGAGGAAAGGAATAAAGGGATAGACAGAAGACTTCATTTCTTCAGATGGATACACTGAGAGTAATTTGATCAAGTTGTCTTTCCTTTGATCTTAAATTTCATGGTTTTGCTCTTGAAAGAATTTCTGAAGTGCATGCAGGTCCTTGGCTTCTGATAGGTTCTCTGATCCATGGAAGGGTTAGTAGTACGTTACGGAGGTCTCTAAATGACATTTCTCAGAAAAAGAGGGGCTTGGAAGTCAGCCCCTATCTCTTAGTAAAGATAAGTTCCATGGATTCTGGCATGCATCATCTTGTACAGGACTTGAGTTAGGGTAACACTTGATTTGCTCTTGTTACCTGATGCTCTTTTTTGCAGACTCTATTCTCTAATCAAACTTCAGCCTGAGGAATAAGGATCTAAAACATAGAAGATGTACTGAGTCTTATCTACTTTCTCGAGTAAAGCAGAACCATAGAAGATATTCTTTTTCGTCTCTTTCTAGAACGTCCACCAGGCTTTGACCGTGTCCGAAATGCTGAGATTGGTAATAAAGACTTTGAGCTTGATGTCCTGGAGGAAGCGTATACCACAGAACATTGGCTGGTCAGGATATACAAGGTGAGCAGATGCTTTACTGTCTTAGAAAGTGACCCACAGGTTTGCAGATAGGTTCTAGGGCTTAAATAATGGGTCACTATATTTCTTAAACAGGGGTGTTTCTGAAGACACCTGTATCTGAAAGATAGCTTGTAACTCACTCAGAATTTTACTTTTAAAATTTTAGATTATGCTTAAAGAGTAGACCTCCTAGTGGCTGTCATTTTAGCAGTTGTTGCAGCAAAAATTTTCCAGTTGGTATTCAACTCAGCATGTGTCAGTAATCAGTCTTGAGGGGGGAAAAGAAAGATAAAATTCATGTGTTTGTTTCTGAACTACATTTTCTTCTTTACTACTGAGGAATTTATGGCAAAAAGAGGACATTACATATGAGTGTGTTATACATCTCTTACATAAGAAAAGATTGAGCCGGGCGCAATGGCACACACGTGTAATCCCAGTGTCTTGGGAGGCTGAGGCAGGAGGATCACAAGTTCAAAGCTAGCCTTGGCAACATAGTGAGACCCTAACCAACTTAGCAGGATCCTGTCTCAAAATAAAAAATAAAAAGTGAATAGGGATGTGGCTCAGTACTTAAGTACCCCTGGGTTCAATCCCTGGTACAAAAAAAACAAAACAAAAACAAAAACAAAAAAAAAAAACCAAGACTGAGAGACTTTGATATATGTGAAGGGAAAAATATTTACTACTTCTCACAGAGGTACTCTGTGAGAGGTACTCTGAAAGGTTAAGCAGAATAACTAGTCTTCTAACCCATGTTTGTTTATTCACAGTGTGAAACCAGGCAACAGAGCTAAACATAATCCACACTGCTCTGGGTGAACCCATTTCACTAGAAAAAACTCTTCAAAAGTTGACCTGGTTATCAATATTAAATTGACTCTTTTTTTTTTGTGCAGGTAAAGGACCTGGATAATCGAGGCTTGTCAAGGACATAAATGTCACACATCCAGCTCTGATACGCTTTGCACTGAGCGCGTCATATTTAGAATGTTGAAGATTTTTTTATATGCAGTTTATAAGAACAGAGCCGGATGGCATTAGAATTGTCTGGAAGTTTTGCCCTGGACAGTATAGGCTGGGCCAAAATGGAATGACTTTTATAATTCTGAGCAGGTTACCAAATGAAATGTCATGGATTTACTTTGGTCAATTAAAGGGGGGAGTTTTTTTTTAAAAATGTGCCTTATTTGTTTTGACTTAATGACTGATTTGAAGACAAAAGTTTATGTTGGGTTGTTCAAAGGACATATAGTAGACTTTATCAGTGCTCTTAGCTCCCTGAGCCAGCTAGGAGGAGCATTCTTTTTCTCTTATATCAGGAAAACTACTAAGGACTAGCTCTGACTCTACATATATAAACAGTTTTGTCATACTGTCTGTATCGTAGCACTTAGTATGATGCCTTGCACATAGTAGGTGCTCAATAAATTTTTATCAAATGAATAAATGTTTATGGAACAAGAAGAGTGCTATTTTTGGGCAGGAAAGACAGCTTCTTGCTATTATGTCTCTGTTCACAATGTCTCTTTTCTTTAGAGGCTCTTTGACTTTGTAAAGGACAAAGTCTCTGGCTAGACCTGATCTCTCCTTTTCAGGACTAGTAAGGGCTTTTATTTTTTTTAGAGCAGAAGTTAACAGCAGTTTCAAAGACTCAAACAGTGAAATGTTATCAGTGGAGATGGAGAAACTCGTTAAAATCTTTGTATAGAGCTTGACAATCAGTAGGTGCTTCTGAATCAGCTTAAATGTAATTATACACATCTATTTGAAATTTAGTTTTTCAGTACTTTCACTTAACCTGTGACACTTACCCTAACGGCTTTAGTTTCATTTCCTTTAGTCTGTGCACTAAAACTCCGGTGGTTGTTCAAAGATAAGTTTTTCTCCCCTTGTCTCAGTCTACTGTTTTTATATACCACTTCAGTCAAGCTTAATTGTCTGGTTTTGAAGCCCTTGCTTAACTATAATTTAGAAGGAGGACACATTTCCATTAGTTGGTACCTAGAGAACATTGCTAGCCTGACTACAAGAAAAGAGAAATGTCTTAAAATTTTTTAGCCCCAAAGCACAATGGACCCATAGATATTTAACTTCAAGATAAACAGATTCCTGTACAGTTCAGGACATTTTATGTATTTTATTACATAAGAAATATATTACTGAGGTATATAAGCCATAAGTCTTTTAAAATATATGAGGTAAGTGTCTAGTGTTACCTGTTTTAAGAAAACAGGAGGAATTCGTGGCTTTTAGATAAGTCAAAATAGTACAATAGTACCCTGAAGGATATGCTTGGGTATACTTTTATACCTAGGGAACTTAGCCTTGCAAGCCGGTTTATATACCATATGGTTGAGATTTAGATTTAATATAAGATTTGACTTACTGTATGTAAATATATTACATGATTTATATACAGAATTATTCCAAAATGGAAGAGGTTATTCTGAGTCAATATAATGCTAATTAGAGATTATTAATTAGCTGCTTCTATGGTATAAATGGGATAATGCTTTGTCACTATAATTGGGACTCTTCAGATTTTGTTAGTCTCCAGATTACATGGAGCTACATTCCCAGCCCTTTTTATTTTGAGACAGGGTCTAAGTTGCTATGGTTGACCTTGAACTTGTGATCCTCCTGCCTCAACCTCTGAAGTAGCAGTGGCTTGTGCCACTGCACCCAGCATGTAGCTCTCTTTTTAAAAAACTGACTTTTTATATTCATTGTTATAGTACACTTAATATAAAAAGTTCTAAAAAAAAAAGCAACAATACAGTGTTTTCCACTCCCCAGGACACCAACTTTCAATTATGCAGATTCTCATACTACTCACTTTTGTATCATTAAAAAACTTGCTGTAGTTTGCTAAGTTATAGTATTTCAATTTTGTGTATCTTTGTCAACTTTCTGATCTATGGACACATTGTTACACTCTTCTGATTATAGTTGTTATATCCTGTTCTAATTCTATTATAATTATTTTCTCTATTCAATTCTATTATAGTTATAATTTAGGTTAAGTCAATAATTCTAACCTGGATATTCTCAATTAAGCCATGTATACTCTTACTATTTTTCTAGCATAACTTTTTTTCATTGGAGATTTTTTTTTGTACTTGTCATTAATTTGTCCTCCAGTTTGCCTTTGTGTCAGCCTCCTCTTAATATGTTTGAACACATAGGTATTCATTCTTTGGGTGTCATCTATTTTCTGGCATGTTCTAGTTTGAATTGGTTTACTCTCCAATTGGTTTGAATTGGTTTGTTAGGTTGTATCATTTCACTGGTGTGTGTTAATTCTTAAACTGTGTGTGTGTGTGTGTGTGTGTGTGTGTGTGTGTAATGGGACAAAATGCAGGGCCTTGTGCATGCTAGGTAAGTGCCCTACCACTGAGCTACATCCCCAGCCCTATTTGACTTCTTTCTTGATTTACCGCCTCTAGGTACCTTTCTGAGAAAGTGTGTGTGAGAGAAATTTTGGGAGATATCGCATTTCTTTTCACACTGAATCATAGGTCCACTGAGAATGTATTGGGAATAATTTTTCCTTAGGATCATGAAAGAATTGACTCATTGTTTTCTGTCTCCCAAATGTTGAGAAATGCAGTACTATTCTAATTATTATTTCCTTTCTCTTACTGATAAAGAGTTATTTAGATGTTGGACTTTCCGAATCAGTCTCCTAATAGTCTCATATGTACTCTTCTATTTTTCATCTTCTTCCATCTGGAAGAGTTTCTCAACTGTACTTTTTAAACTATTTAGTTTTTTTCTGCTTTCATATTTTTAATGACCAAGAGCTTTTTTGTTTTAATATTCCTCTTTTGACATCTTTCCAACTGAAGACTCTCAAATTCTTGGTTGCTTGCTTTTTTTAAAGAGTGGAACATAAAAAGCCGATTGAAAAGGCTTTTTGATGGCGGGTGGTGTATATTCATGTAGTTTTCAACCTATTGCGATCTGGCCGGGCTGTTACACAGGAATACCTAACTAGTACTGGTAGCTAGGTATTTTTCTCTTACATAGATAGGATTTCCTCAAGGTGTATAACAACCTCTTACTCAAGGATATAAATCAGGCTACCAGTTTTCTGGAAGTAGGAGAAAAGATCTTATAGTCTCATTTTCAGTGCATACAATTAAAATTAATTCCTCTGTTTTCAGTACGCTTTTAACTGTCCCATCCCTATTTATCTCCAGTTCAGATACCCTGAATTGACCCAGCTTTAGGGAGAAGCAGTTCCTTTGGGGAGAGGTCTATTTGCTTCAACCTACCCTCTTTTTGCCCCCTTTCACCTCCACATTCAGAGTTGCCTGGTGTCACCAATTCAAGTTGAGGCTTTTAGGATTTCTGAGATGTAAATCATTGCTTTACTGAATTCTTATTGCTAGTTTTGGGACTCATCCTTATTTCATTTAAGTTAGTTACCTTCCATGTCAAGGCTTTTCACTTTCCAAAATTGTTTTTCATACTCATTCTTGGAGGTTATTGTCTTCTAAAAATTTATCTTTTACTATTATGATAGTCATTTCCAGCAGGTACAGAGGCAATTCTCATATATGCTGTCTTTAAATGATACTGTGTCTACATCTGTATATTTTATTTTTTTCAGTGTAAAAAGAAATTTTGTGTTCAGGCACACTGGAACTGTACAGATCCTCCTTCATATCTCTGTTTTCAGCACACAGAGAGGAAATCAGGGAAGATGGGGTAAACTAGAAAACTTGTTATTTTTATTACATGAAATCTAAATTGATGTCATGGTTCAAAACTTCACACCCAGGCATTTGCAGTTTTTTTGTTTTTGTCCCTGATTTTGCTGCTCTAAAACAGATGTGTGCATTCTTTTATGTGTAACATATTTTACACCTACTTTACTCCATTACTAGTATTACAAGAGTTATCTTGAATGTATTTGGGGGGAATTTAATGTTCTTGCTTATGCCTTCAGTTCTCAGTGTACTGCAGGGGAATACCCATTTCAGTTTTCTAGGACTATTTTGTTTTCAAGTTCCTTTCTTTGGAATTTTCTTCTCTCTGTAAATGGGTTACTTTAAAATTTTTGCATTGTAAAATTTATATTGGCTTTTACTTGCCTGTTTCTTTTTTCTTCTTCTTTTTTTTTTTTGTGGTGCTGGGGACTGAACCCAGGGCTTTGTGCTTGTGAGGCAAGCACTCTACCAACTGACCTACATCCCCAGCCCACTTGCCTGTTTCTTACACATTAAGAAGAAAGTTGCTAGAACTAAGCTAGGCAGATGGTCATCCTTCAAAATTTAGACTGAACTAAAATATTGTTTTGAAATCTATTCACCCACAAGGCAAAACTGGTTATCCTGACATTACCTCAAATTCTCCCTATGTTTATTCTAGTACTACTCCACCCCCTTACTGTGGCCACTTTGAACCGCTCTCACCTACAAAAATCCCTCTTCACAGTACGGACTTCCAACAGCTCTTGCTAGTAGGTACTCGGCTCTAATAGTGCAGGTCCTGCACTCCAAAGTTTAGACACCCGCAGTGCTTCTTGGATCCTCACTATTCTGTCGGGTTGCCAGGCCAGGTGCTCAGAGGTCGCAGGCTGGTGGGTTTACCTAGACAAAGGTACAGCCTTTCCAGGCTCACAGCGGCCGAGAGCAAAGCGGGGACCACCGCCAGGAGGCGCAGCTCACGGGTGCGCTGTGTGGGGATGGAGGCTTCGGCCCTGTCCCGGAGCGCCCGAAGCCGCTCAGCGGAGTTCCACACAGCGGATGTCATTTCACACCGGCCCAGAGATCAATTCGCATTGGTGCTGGTCGCCAGTTCATCAGTCTTTTCAGCCAGGATCTGCCCCACACCTCAGAGGAAACCCGGCGGGGCCAGCTCAGCACTGGCAGGAGGGCGGACCCCACCGCGCGGGTCTTTTGGAGACGCTAATCTTAAGAGCCGCGGGACACGGGAACGCGCGCCGTCCTGCTTTACGGCAAGGGTGCGCGCATTTGCGGCAGCATGACGCAAGCAAATTTTGGCGGGAAAAGCGCTGCATTTGGATTCCTGTGGTGGCGGGCAAAGGACAGCTTGGTGAGGAGGGGCAGCCGGTAGGGCGAGAAAGGGGTCTGGAGAAGGAGTTAGGAGTCTAGATTAGTGAGGAGGAGCACGGTGGGATAATGGCATTGTTGAGCGGAAGGGATGGGAGATCCTCCAGCGGATGGGCGGTTTTGGAGAATGGAGGAGTGTGGTACCACGGGGTCCCCATTGTAAAGGGGAAGGCAGGAGAGGCTACTTTTCTGCTAGTTGGGGACCTCTGAAGTTTGGGCGCCGTCCTGGGTCCCAGCCCTTCCTTCCGCTCCTACGGGCAGTTTGGCCCCGCCCCGGGCTCCTCCCGGCCTTTGGGACGGGTGGGGTGGGGGTGGGAATTGGAACTGTGCAAGTGGGGAGGAGGGGCTGCAGTAGCTGCAGTTATTCCAACCCCTCTTCCAGCCACCATCCCCGTACTCTTCCCCTGACTCCCACCTCTTCTACCCGCCTCCCCAGCCATTCACCCGAAAGCATTCGTCTTCCAGCTTCTCACGGCAACTTTTAAATTTCCCGTGAGGCCTGAGGAGGGCAGAGTTTCAGCCCTCGGTGTGCATGGGAATGGGGATTGCGATTTAGGAAAACAAATGCCTAAACTTAAGAGTACTTGTTTGGGGTTTAAAGACGGATAAATGTGAATGAGATGTAAGGGGAAACCAAGCTGTTGTGGGGGATCATGGCAGGAAGCAGAGCGCGGTGACTTTACAGGTGATCTGAGCTTAGGCTCATCCCTTATTTTTCGGGTTCCTGCCTTTTACAGCCGTGGTGCTCGGTGGAGTCATGGCAGTGCCCTTTGTGGAAGACTGGGACTTGGTGCAAACCCTCGGAGAAGGTGCCTACGGAGAGTGAGTTTGAATTCGAATATTACCTTGCTTTCACGCTTGCTTTAGTTTTCTATTGTTTTGTCTGAGTATGTATTTATTGTTTGGAACTTGTTTTTTCCCATACAGTGGTGCTTTATAGATCAATCTTTGCATTTGGAAACCAAGGCTTTTAACAAGTGATGTTACATAGTTTTTGTAAGGATTAATATTTCTTTTTTTTCCTTTTTTTATTGAGCTGCAAAAGATTTGTTGAAGTTATTGTTTCACATAACTTTGGGCTTTAAGCATAGTGGCTAAATGAGCAAATGAACAGACTTTGGAGACCGTCTGCCTGGTTTCAGATCTCAAATCTATCACATACTAGCTTTGTTTTATGGACATAGGCGAGCTTCCTAATATTGTATGCCTCTGTTTCCTCATTTATAAGATGGCAGTAACAGCACCTACTCCAAAGGTGCTTAGTACAATTATCACAGGCATATTTAGCATGAAGTTAATAAATATTAGGGAATACTATTAAAATTATGTGAATAGAACTAGTATGTAAGTGATCTAGAATTGTTATTATCCCAATTTAGCTTACCTTATCAAGCATTTATTAAATGACTTGCATGTACAGCATAATGACTTCTTCGGAATAATCGCCATAGTAATTCACATTTCAGAAAGGAGCAGTATCTGTTGAGAATGTGGCAGAAACCATTTCCTTGGTTTCTTCTTGGTGGAGAAGGTAGTAAAGATAAAACAATTTTGGATGTTCCATGTTTAATCTTTTGAAGCTCTAAAAGAGAATTCAGATGTCTAGAATATTATAACTCTTCTTTTCCTTTTTTAGAGTTCAACTGGCTGTGAATAGAATAACTGAAGAAGCAGTTGCAGTGAAGATTGTAGATATGAAGCGTGCCATAGATTGTCCAGAAAACATTAAGAAAGAGATCTGTATCAATAAAATGTTAAATCATGAGAATGTAGTGAAATTCTACGGTCACAGGAGAGAAGGCAATATCCAGTATCTATTTCTGGAGTACTGTAGTGGGGGAGAGCTTTTTGATAGAATAGGTATGGAAAAGATTTAAGATACTTATTCTACTAAAGTTTCTAAATTTGTTTTTTAATCTTGGATAACTAATCCATCATTTTCCCTTTAAGTTTATGCAATATTGAAATTGAAGTAAAAACTCCTTTTTTATTTTTAATTTTACTGATACATGAAAACATATAGTAACAGTGAAAGAAAACTGTCTTCTAAAGCTATAAGTGATTTTGTTCAGGATTGCTTTATTATGTAGTTTAAGAAATGATAAACTGCAGTTTGATGGTGAAGTATAAATGCATCATAAGCTGAACTCAATGGCACATGCCTATAATTCCAGCTACTCAGGAAGCTGAGGCAGGAAGATGGTAGGTTCAAGGACAGCTTAGGTAATTTAGCAAGACCTCATTTCAAAGAATAAAAAGGACTGAATTCTACCTCATTGATAGAGTGTCCCTGAGTTCAATCCCCAGTACCACAAAAACAGAACAACAAAAAACAATGTATTGTTTGCCTATACAGTTTTTTTCTTTGTGGACATTCTAGTTACATGATCATTGCATACACTTACAGATCCAAAATGATAGCATATTGTTATTTTTTCCCCTTTATCTGTTGAAGCGAAATGATTATATATATCAAGTAAATTGTTTGCTACTTAATTGTTCTGTGCAAATTCAAATGATTAGTGTTTCAGAATACTAAGAAGTATATAAAATATATGCTATGGGTCTAGGTTTATTATTTGAAACTTTTATTAGTAGTTAAAACTAAGTATTTAAATCTCTAATGTGAATCTCAGGAGAGAACTGAGGGTAAAAGAAATCATGAGTTAATGAAAAATAAAAGTATAAAAGGTAAAAGTTAACTGATAATTGAACATCTCGTAAGACTATTTCCTGAAGGAGCTTCATGAACATTTGGTATAAGAGATTTTATAAATTTAAACCTGTTAAAAATTTAGTGAAAGTTCTAGGCTTTTACATTAACAATTATATTACAGAGATGGGAAAAATACTAACATAGCATTTAGGAACAACAGGGCAGAATTTAACCAAGTAGATGTTAATATAAGAGTAAAATAGGAGCTTTGATAGCATGGATTGTGTTCCTGAATTGGTTGATAGTTATTTCTTTGTAATGTTCCCAAGGTGATAGTTTATTTTTGCTCTTTAACAGATTAGAAAATGTTGGTTATTAAGTGTTGTATTTGTTAGTGCCCACAGTCTTTCATTAGTAAAAGATTGGGTGCTCAATTATAATCACAAATGTCTAAAATCAAATTAAGAAACCATATGGCCAATGCCTGATTGTGTTAATCTCATAAACTAACTTTTGTAATTAATTCTTACAGAACCAGACATAGGCATGCCTGAACAAGATGCTCAGAGATTCTTCCATCAACTCATGGCAGGGGTGGTGGGTGCAATTATATCTTTTCCTTTTACTTAAAATTAATACGAATAAAGTAAGTTGCTAAATTCTAGTGTGTTTCTCTACCTCCTCTTAGGTTTATCTTCATGGCATTGGAATAACTCACAGAGATATTAAACCAGAAAATCTCCTCTTGGACGAAAGGGGTAAGTTTAGTATTTCATTACTACTAGTTTTGAGAAAGCCATTCAAGGTAGGATCAAGGTTTTTGTAGTCCTAAAATCTCAGTACAAAAATCTGAGAAGCCAGAGAAATTTGGGAGGTTTGGTATATTTGGAATTCACAAGTCTTTTCACCATATAGTTGTGTATGAGAAGTCTTCATAGATCTAGGGTAACTCACTAGATGAATAATAAGAATGCTTGAAAACAACTTTTTTAATGGATTAATAAAGGTAAGTTTCTGTTGTAACACCTGAGACTTTAGCCATGAACTGTTCACCCTTTTTTATCTCTGGCTTGCATAAGATGCAAGAAGTTTAGTTTTATTTTATGGATGTCATAAATCTGAGAGGATGAATAGTGAAAATATTAGTTTATAGAGTCAGGACCCAAAAGATGACAAATGTCAGTTCTGTGAGGTAGTGGTTTATGTCTGTTATGTTTAAGACTGTATTCCAACATTAGGGTAGTTCCTTGCAAATATTAGACTTTTTTTTTTTAATATATATTTTTTAGTTGTGGGTGGACACAGTACCCTCATTTTATTTTTGTGTGGTGCTGAGGATCAAACCCACTACCCCATGTGTGTTAGGTGACCGTTCCACCACTGAACCACAACCCCAGGCCCACAAATAGTAGACTTTTAAAAATAACTATTAAATAAATTAATCTAGCAGACCAGAGAGGTGGGCTGAATCTAACAAGTAGTTTTTTAATAGGAAAAGATCTGAAGTCTACTATTTGGATTGAAAAAAATTAACCAAGCATAATTGAATAGCTTATTGTTAGCAGATAAACAGTTTTTAAAAAACATTTACTGGACATCAAACTTGTGTGATTTGGTCACCATATCTAAGAAAACTCAGGTGATCCTGCCTGGAATGAGGAAAGTAGTGGTCCAGTAATACTTTGGTGAAGCTTCACTGGACATAGTGTTTTCCAGGGCCACGTTGTAAGACACATGTAGACTACTGACGTTCTTTTATAGGAAAGTGAGCAAATGAAGAGCTGTGAACTATGCAAAATGAGTAATTATTGAAGGAACTCGGGGAAACTTGCTAATTGTTAAATATGGTTCTTCAGAACCTGTGGGTGAAAACTGTTTAGAGGTAATTTGGATTAGCACAGGGATGAATCTGCAAAAAAAGAATGGGTTGCTTTGGCATGTAGTGAATTTATAACATTGAACAATGGAGTATTAATTGTCAAGGATATTATAAAGGGAATTTAAACACTGCTTGACTAGTATTGTCCAACACTGAGCTTTAGTTATTTAGCTTTCTACAAGTTATTTCATAAGGCACACAGCAGTATTTTAGATATTTAGAAAATTTAGTGTATGAAAAAAGGATCTGTAGGATGATTTATTGATGAATCCTGAGACATGTGTGCACAGTACAATCTGAGGATTCTCATGCTTCTGTATTTCATGCTGTTCCCATTACTTGTTGAATGGTAATAGCCCTGATGATGTTAAATTCCATTCCTCCCCTTCCTCATACAAAGCAAGTCCTTTTTGAATTAAATGCAGGTTTCAAGATACACAAAACACCCTGGAAAAGGATTACGTGTCTCTAAATATGAAAGGCAATATAGGATAGTGTTAAGAGCTTGAACTTTGGAGTCATTTGAACCTAGGTTTAATCTAGGCCACCTCATTCTAGACATGTGGCCTTAGGTAAGTTGCTTAACTTCTCTCTGCCTCACTTTTCTTTTTTGTAAAATGGGGATGATAAGGGAATCTATTTGAGTTATGAGGATAAAGGATACAAACATACACGTGTTTTTGTTGAAGTATGCATCTGGCATGTAGAAAACATATTTGTAGCTATGCGATATATATACACATACACTTTAAAAATGCATAAAAGTGTGTGTATGTGTGTATTTTTGTTATAGTAGGTATCTAGTACATAATTCATACTGAAAAAAATGGTAGCTGTTATAACTTTATAAAATTTAATTTACATTAAAGCATAGTTTGTATGCTTTTTTCTTATTTGCATGTAGGTTTTATGTTTTTACTCTTTTGTGTTTACATAGCATAAAAAGTACTTTTATTTAAAACTTAATTCAGATGCCCAAAATTTTTCATCAAATCAGTTACATATTATAATAAAGTATAATAAACACCTATCTGCCCACCTGGCTTAAAAATAAAATAGTACTTAATTATAAGAATGCTCGTAGGTATGTTGTTTAGTAGAAAAAATTGAAACAACCCATGCCTGTTAGCAATAAGACAATATGAAATGGATAATTTGTAGCTGCAAGCAATGACATAGCTGAACTTCAAGAATATAAGGCCATAGAGCAAAAAAACAAATTGAAAGAATTCATATGCTCTATTTTTATGAAATTCAGAAATACATAAAACCAATTATATTGTTTAGATATGCAAACATGGCAAAAAAAACTATGGAAACAAAAGCAAGGGCATAGTAAAATTCAGAATGGTGGGTGTTTCTGAGAAGGTAGGGGAGGGAATGGGTATTTTCTTTTTCTTGGGTGTTAGGTGAGTGAATCTTCATTATATTATTGTAGAACATGCATTTTGTTTCTGTTCAGTACTTAACTAATAATCTTTTTTTTTTTTTGGAACCAGGGATTGAACTCAGGTTCACTCGGCCACTGAGCCACATCCCTAGCCCTATTTTGTATTTTATTTAGAGACAGGGTCTCACTGAGTTGCTTAGGGCCTCACTAAGTTGCTGAGACTGGCTTTGAACTCGCAATCCTCCTGCCCGGCTTAACTAATAATCTTTTAAAACAAACACAATGAGAATTTGTAGTCTTTCTGTATTCATTCACAGTATGCCCTTCCTATATTTTTGTCAGAACCATACTTCTAAATTTCAAATATATTACTTATATTTCTCTAACCTAACCCAGTATTAGATTGCAAACAAAATAAAATAACAAAATCCAAGGAATACTCTGGTAATCTGTTAGTATTTTAAGTGATTACCACATGGAACTCTTAATCTCATTGGTTTGTCCAAATTGTGTTATATGTGGCAATTAAAAAATATAGCCAGGCGTGGTGGTGCATGCCCATAATCCCAGCTGTTCAGGAGGCTAAGGCAGGAGGACCCTGAGTTCAAAGCCAACCTCAGCAAAAGCGAGGCGCTTAGCAACTCAGTAAGACTCTATCTCCAAAAAAAAAAATACAAAATAGGGCTGGGGATGTGACTCAGTGGTTGATTGCCCCTGGGTTCAATCTCCTATACCCCTGCCCCCCAAAGTGTGTGTGTGTATATATGTATACATACACAGTGTGTATATATATATGTACACATATATATATACACACACATATAGTGTGTATATATATATGTATACATATATATATACACACATATATACTGTGATATATAAAATCACAGTATCTCTCTCCCAGAGTCAAGTACAAGTAAATATTAATGACTTACATTCAATTGGGTGAATGTACTTGATTTTTAAAGAATCAAAGAATAGAGAAATGATGACTGTTCTATAACTGTGCTTAGGTCCAGCACAAAAATTGAATTATGTTATATTTGTTATAACACTTATATCCTGTTCCATATTAGTACATATATATGCCTTGTTTTTCTTAATAATTACTTGTTGTAGTTATTAAGCTTTTATCATTTATGATGGGCATTTAAGTTGGTTACAAATAATATCGCTATGAATATCCTTGTTTGTGAAATTATGGGACTTTTTCTATGACTATGTTCCTAGAAGTGAGCATTGCTAGTCAAAGAGAAAATATTAAAAATTTTGACACCTGTGGTCAGATTGCCCTCTGGAAAGCTTATCACCATTGACAACCTCTAATAATAGAGGGTCTTCCGTAGCTCCTAAGACTAGTCTAGAACCCTTTGCTGTAAGATCCTGTCATGTTCTATATTTTTATAACCTTCTTGGCCATTACCTATTATTAGTCTTTCTGATTGATTGGTTTACTATCTGCATTGGCTAGCACAGTGCCTGTTATGTGGGTACAGTAGACATTTACTACGTGTAGGTTTAAGTTAAAAGTCCTGCCTGCAATTTTTGTGTGTTGGAGATGGGAAGATTAGTGTGAAAGTTTGTTCTTTTAGTGTGTTTTGTACAGAGTTCCTCCTCTTTTTTCTGTACTTAGCCATTTGGACAAGAAATTCTCATGAATTCTGGATCTTTAGTGTGTTATGTCTTTACATATTTTCTTCCTGCCAACTGATTTTGTTTGCTGCTGAGAAAATTGTACCTCATATTTTACTTATGTCTCATTCCTCCCTTCTCTACCACTCATTGAAGAACTTTTCTCCACTTTCAACCCAAGTTTGGAGTGTTCTTTTCCAGGAGAACAGCCCCTTTTAACTCCAGTATCTTTCTTTAACCTGGTCCAAACTATTTGGTGTGTTGATGACATTTTTCTTAAGTTAATAGCAAAGCCTTTTCCAAATTTAGCATAGGTTATTACGTCCTTTAATTTTTCTTTTCAAAAATTTCTTTCTTGGTTTATTTTGGTCATGTTATGGTAGAGAAGTTCTACAAACCAGGTACTATATCCAGTAAAACGGAATCTGTTTGCAAATCATTTTTATCCAGTGCCATTCTTTTTTTCCTTTTGGTTTAGATAACCTCAAAATCTCTGACTTCGGCTTGGCCACAGTGTTTCGGCATAATAATCGTGAACGTTTATTGAACAAGATGTGTGGTACTTTGCCTTATGTTGCTCCAGAACTTCTGAAGAGAAAAGAATTTCATGCAGAACCAGTTGATGTTTGGTCTTGTGGAATAGTGCTTACTGCAATGTTGGCTGGAGGTAAGAGCTATTTAGTCTTGATAAGACTTTTGGCTTATCCCCTCGAGTGGTGGCACATTGCCTGTAATTTCAGTGGCTCAGGAGGCTGAGACAGGAGGATTGCAAGTTTGAGGCCAGCTTCATCAACTAGTGAGACCTTGTCTCAAAAACAAACCCAAACAAACAAATGATCTAGGGATGTGACTCAGTGTTTAAGAACCCCTGGGTTCAATCCCTCTTACCAAACCAAACAAACAAACAAACAAAAAAATTCTGGTTTATGGAAAGTCAGATTTGCTATGCCAAAATAAATGAAATAAACCCATAGAATCCATATTTTTGTAATAATATTTTAATACTGTCAGTCATTTTGGGCTGCTGTATCACAGTACCATAGACAGGTGGCTTATGAACAACAGAGATTTATTTCTCACAAAGCTTGGGATGAAGGTCCAGCATATTCTGGTAAGGATCCTTTTCTTGGCTTGCAAGTAACCAACATATTATATGCTCATATGATGCAGAGCAGAGAGAGCAGAAGCTCTTTTTACTATGTTTTCGTAACAGCAATGATCCCATTCATGACGGATTCTACCCTCATGGACCTAATTCCTTCCCCAAAAGGGCTCACCTCTAAACACCATCACATTGCAGAATTCCAACATGAATTTTGAGGTAGAAACAAATATTTAATCATTGCAAACTTATTCATAACTAGCAATCCCAAAATTTTTTAAAATGAGGTATGTGTATCTGTTAAATGAAAAATCAAAACAGCTGTAATGTAAACGTTTTAGAAGTCATGTAAATATTTTTTGGTGGTACTAGGGATTAAACCCAAGCTTCACACATGCTAGACAATCACTCTACCACTGAAGAACATGCACAGACCTTTTTGGATATTTTATCTTGAGATAGAGTCTCTCTAAATTAATTGCTGTCTGTTCTTGAATTTGTGAGCCTTCTACCTCAACCTCCATAGTAGCTGGGATTATAGGTATGTGCCATTGTGCTATGCTTCATGTAAACACTTTTGAAAAGAATAGAGCAAGAAGTGGCTCATCTGTCTTTGAAGTGCCTGTAGAATTTCTATGAAACTTATTTTCTTTCCTTTTTTTTTTTTTTTTTTTTTTTTAACGAAATTTAGTTTGTTTGTAAGACATTGAATTAATTTGGAGGAAACTTTGTATGGATTTGTAATGATTATTTTTCCTTGAACTCTCTACAGTATAATTTTGTGCCCTCAGGAAATTGTAACTTGCTTTATTTTTAGAACTGCCATGGGACCAGCCCAGTGACAGTTGCCAGGAATATTCTGATTGGAAAGAAAAAAAGACATACCTCAACCCTTGGAAAAAAATTGATTCTGCTCCTCTAGGTAACTGGGGTTTCTTGATTGATACTGATTTCTTAGATAATGAAGTCTTGTGCTATTTGAATTTTTTCTTAACATTTTTTTCTTTTATAACATTTTAATGATTACAGAAATAACCCATGATCCTTGTACATAAGTCAGGAAATGTAAATAAAAATGAAAAAAAAATCCTATAATTCCGTCACTTAGAAATAGCACGTTAGAGATATTTTATGTGCTTCTGAGCTTTGTTGTAAATACATATAATGCTTATTATATGTATATTCTACTTATAAGTTTATATATACATATATATATTTTTATAAAAAGTTAGGTCATACTACAAATGATATTTCATAACCCATTTTTTGGTTTTAATGTTCTTTAAACATTTTTCCATGCCCATAATTGTAGGTCTATATCATTGTTTTTAAAGGCTGTGATGATATTCTGCTATATGGATGTACTTTTACTCAGTCAGTCCACTTCATTGGAAATTTAAATTATTTTCTAAATTTTTACTGTTTTAAAACAGATATGAGCTGGGCACAGTGGTGCATGCCTATAATCCCAGTGGCTCAGGAGGCTGAGGCAGGAGGATCATGAATTCAAACCAACCGGCAATAGGGAGATTGCTAAGCAATTCAGTGAGACCCTGTCTCTAAATAAAATACAAATTAGGGCTGGGGATTGAATTCAGGGCAGCTAAGCAATTCATTGAGACCCTGTCTCTAAATAAAATACAAAATAGGGCTGGGGATGTGGCTCGGTGGTCAAGTGCCCAAGTTCAATCCCCGGTACCAGAAAAAAACAGATGTGATAAGTATCCATGTAACTTAATCTTCACATATATCCTTAAATTATTTATTTAAAATAGACCTCCAGAAACAAAATTGCAGGATCAAGGATGTATGTAGATTTTTAAGTATTGTATCTTATTTTGTGAAATTGCTTTTCAAAAAGTTGGTGCCATTTCATCAGTTGCATCAGTTTTACATTTGAAAAATTAGTTTAATCTCACAGGTCTGTTTTTTAATTTTTATTGTAAATTTAATATTAGTGAAATGGGAACCCTTTGTGTATTTATTATTTGTGTATTTATGTATTTTTTGGTTAGTTTTGCTCAGTGTTCACAAGGCGATTTTCTTATTCTGTAAGGACTTTTCCCAGTGATGCTCTACCACTGAGGTACATCCCCAACCCCTTTTATTTTTTTATTTTGAAACAGGGTCTTGCTGAACTGCCCAGGCTGACCTCAAACTTGTGATCCTTCTGCCTCAGTCTTCAAGGGTTATTATCACACCCAGATTTGACCTTTGCATTTGTTACAAATAGTTTCCACAATTTGTCACGTATTTTTATTTATCATTTGTGATTTCTTACTACATTGTTACGTTTGGAAAGTTTTGTTTTTTGTTTTTTTTTTTTCCTATGTTTACTATTTTAAAGTCCCCTATGTTTTCATGGCTTCATTTTTACATTTAGATCTTTGGTTCATTAGAAAATAATTTTAATGTTGAGAGATGTCTGACTTCTTTTTCCAAGATAATTAAGATACCTTAGAATGATGTTTGATTATATTAACTCTCTTAAAAAAGTTACTTGTAGGTAAACACACAACTCTGTGAATGAGGAAATAACAGGAGAGCATGATGTGTTGGAGTGATGAAATTTGGTGTTAAAAATGGATAGGTTTCTTTGTATCTTTCTGTTAATGCCACATGGGGATAAACATTTCTGTCTGACTCTTGTTCTGCTTATTTGCATAGTTAAGAATTAGATCTAGGAAGAATTTTCTAAAGTGTAGACAACAGCAAAGAAAAACTACATGACTTTAAAGCTTTGATGTAGTAACTTTATTCTTTCCCTTCCCCAGAAATAATATTTAGACATAAGAAGGCCAAAAGAATGTGTTCCTTAACCCTAAGTTGTGGGCTTTTCTAATATGTATGACTTTTTGTAAATGTTGCTTAATATTTTGTTTTCAGCTCTGCTGCATAAAATCCTAGTTGAGAATCCATCAGTAAGGATTACCATCCCAGACATCAAAAAAGACAGATGGTACAACAAGCCACTCAAGAAAGGTATTATTCTTAAAATACAAACATTTTTCTCTGTGAAAGAATGAAAAGTCAATATTGTAAATCAACAATACAAGATGGCTGCATCTCTTTCCTCATGGAGATTATTATGTCTAGTAGGGAGAACAAATATCAAAAGTAGTTTTGTTTATTAATAACTACAAAGGAAAGAAAATTGGAGTACTGTAGCTAAGTGTTTGAACAAATGTTAAGGGACAGTGAAGACTTCTTCTCGAGGAAATGACATGAAATTTAAGATTTGAAGATTAAAGGGGAACTAAATAGGCAAGGTGAGTGTCAGATCTGATTCTAAGCAGAGGGAGCAGCATTTGAAATCTTAGTTTTAAAAACTCTGGTGCATTTGAGGAACTTTAAACAAGATTAGTATGGCATGGGTCTTGTCTGTCTTCTTCATCCTTGTGTCAACAATCAGCACATTGTAGGTATGTTGCAGACGCTCAGTGAAAGTTTGTTGAGTAAATAAGTGAGTATGAAGTGGGAAAGGGAGAGCCAGTTGAGATGACACTGGAGAAGCAGACAGCAGCCAAGTTAAAAGAGTGAGGGCTTTGTGAGCCATGTTAAGGATTTTGGGACCTAGCTTAAAGCTATTAGAGAGACTTTAAGGATGAAAATGACAGGGTCATATATTTGGTTTTCAAAGATCTGTCCAGCCACTACTCTTTTCTATTGTTTTTGATGAATAGGAATAGGTTAAGGGTAGTGGATTAGATGGGAGAAATTGGTAGCTTGGAGTAGATTAGTTGTAATGGTATTAGAGAAGAGAAGTGGATTCCAAAGAAATTTAAGAACTTAATTGATATGACTGGTGATTGTTTAGATGTGAAAAATGAAGGGAAATGAACAATCAAGTCCTACCAAACCAGGACTCTTTGGTTCTGGTAACTCAGGAGGAGGAACAGATTTGGGAAGAAATTTTATTTGATTTTTGAGGAAATGAGTAAAAACTGTCCAGTAGTTTTGTGAGTGTGTGTGAGAGAGAGATTCAGGAGATAAGACTAGGCTTGAGATACCAATTTTGGGAATTTAAACCATGGTAGTAAATGAAATTGAGTATAGAGGATTTGAAGGGATACCAGTATTCAAGTGGTAGGTGGAGACCAGGGAAACAGTAATCAGAGAGATGGAAGGAATAACTGGAAAATGTGGAGCGATGGAGGTTAAAGGAAGAAAGTTCATGGCAATGACAGTTGCTGTTAATTGGACTAATACCATGAAGCCTAAATTTTTGTCCTTTGAATTTCATGATATGGCATTTATTCATGATCTTTGCAAGAACAGTTTCTAAATCACATTGTTATAACTCTTCTTTGCTCATTATTATTTTTTTCAGTGCTAAGGATCAAACATAGTACCTCATGCATACTAGGCAAACATTCTACCACTGAGCTATACTCATAGGCCTGAAATAGTTAAACTTATCTCTTTTTTCTTTTTTTTTTTTGCTGGTAGTACTGGGAATTGAACCCAGTTCTTGTACATGCTAGTCAAGTGCTCTGCCACCGAGTTATATCCTCCATTATTTTTCCATAACTTTTAATACTTCTTTCCCCAATCTCACCCTCAGGTGGTAATAGTACTTTCTATTTCACTGGGAAATAGAACAATGCAGAATGAAAATTCACAGGTTCCCACCGCCATCCCCTCCCACCTAACTGCCTCTGTGCTGATAGACTGTACTGTGTATACTGTTGTTGTGAATAAATCAGTCCACGTATAAATCAACTCTCAAAAGAAGTTTCTAATTTCTAACTGCTCAAAGCCAGATTTAAGGATTTCCGTCTACTTTGTTGCCAAACTAATAATCAGTTCTGAGACCTCCTCTTATTCTGTCTGATCAGCAACATTTTATGCAATTGGTCATGCCTTCCTCCTTTAAAAATTGTCTTCATTTGACTTTTCAGATATTACACTCTCTTTAGTTTCATCCTTCTTATTGGTTACTCTTTTTCAATATCCCTTGATGGTTTTCCTTCATGATCTCAGCATCTTAATTGTGGAGCATACCAGGGCTTAACTGATGAACCTCTTTTCCTGTCCACATTCACTCCATTAATAATTTTTTACAGTCTCAGGGCTTTAAGTAAATCTTTATAATAACTTACCACATTTATATCAGCCTGTGCCTTTTCTGTGAACTCCAAACTCATTTGCCTAATGTTTCAAATTTCCCTTGAGTTTTAAGTGGCATCTTAAACTCTGAAATGTCCCAAACTGAGTTACTGATTGTTCCCCTTCATACCTTCTCCTTCCAGAACTTATATTTTCTTTGATGGTAACTGTATCCTTCTTGTGATACAGATTAGAAACTTTGAAGACAGCTTTCATTCCTTTCATTATCTTACCTCCTGTCCAATCTACAGGGAATTTCTGTTAACCTCTACCTCGAATCTGATCACTTTTTATTATCTCCACTGCTACCCTTTCAGTTGAAACCAGTTTGGTATTTTGCCCCAGAGTGTTCTGATTTAAAAGTAAGTAAGTTAGAGCTGGGTGTGGTGACACACTTCTGTAATACCAGAGACTTGAGAAGTTGAAGCCGGAGGATTGCAAGTTGCAGACCACCTTCAGCAACTTAGTGAGACACTGTCTCAAAAAACTAAAACAAAGGGCTGGGGATATAGTTCAGTTGTAAAGTGGCCCTGTGTTCAGTCCCCAGTACCAAAAAAAAAAAAAAAGATGTCACTGTTAAAAATGTCACTGTTCTGGGCTGGGTTGTGGCTTAGTAGTAGAGTGCTTGCCTAGCACATGTAAGGCACTGGGTTTGATCCTCAGCACCACATTAAAAAAAAAAAATGAAATAAAGATATTGTGTCCATCTATAACTATAAATTTTTTG
The DNA here is from genome assembly GCA_020662805.1 of Glaucomys volans. Taxonomy (NCBI): domain Eukaryota; kingdom Metazoa; phylum Chordata; class Mammalia; order Rodentia; family Sciuridae; genus Glaucomys; species Glaucomys volans. The sequence continues at coordinate 165,948 of JAJEJO010001810.1, forward strand.
TTTTAAATGTCACTGTTTTAGTCAGATATTCCAATGCTTTACTTTTCACTCAGAATATGAGCTAAAATCTGTTCATGACTTAGAGGGTCTTGTACAATCTCTTTTTTATTATCTCTCAGACTTTAATTCTGCTTTTCCTCTTGGTCCTAGCTCTATTGATCTCATTATTCTTCAACTACTCCAGGTATACTTTTACCTTATTTTTATAATGACTATTTTTGATGACTGGGACACCTTCCCCCCACCCTGCCCCATGAGACTTACTCATATATATTGTTCTCTGACCTTCTTTGGGTATTGACATCAGTGTCATCTTTTCAGAAAGAATTTTTTGGCCATCCAGGAAAACTTTAAAACTATCCCTTTCTCCCCCAACATGCTTGTTCATGTGATTTTCCTTTATTGCATTATCACCATTTAACTTACTGAATTTGAACTTATTATTTTACTTCATTTTGTCTGTTCATTAGAGTGCAGGATTTAAGAAGTCAATGATTTTTGTCAGTTTTGTTCACTGTTACATACCTGATACATAGAATAATGCCTGGCACCTAGATTTAGTAAAATGTCTGAATGAATGGATTAATTGACAGAAAGGTTGGCCAATCTTAGCATGTTTGATGGGTTTGGGGACAGATCCAGGAAACAAAGAGGCTGAAAGTCTTAAGAAAAAGGAAATAGGTAGCAGAGCATCAAGATCTCTGAGGAGGTAGGAGTATATGGGCTCCATAGTACAAGCAGAGGGGTATATATTGATGGACTCCTTGTGATGGGAGGATGCAGAGGAGGAAAAACAAAATGGGTAAGAATGCAAATAAATTTGCAGATTTGGTAGTGACGTGTTAAGGTAATGTCTATCAAAAGGCTTTATTTTCTCTATTGATGAGAGATGGTATCATATGTTAAATAATGGGATGGCAGTGGTCTTGAAAATTTCAGAAGAGTGTAGAAGTTTCAAAATAATACTGCTAGAGAAAGGGAGAGAAGACTGACTAGAGAAATAGGATTGACTGACAGTGTTGAGGGTCTGGCTGAGGATTATAATCATGAGTTTGTGGTATCATTTTCTTCTTTTCTTTTTTTAATGTTTTATTTCTTTTTAGTTATACATGGGAGTAAAATGTATTTCGACATATCATACATATATGGAGTATAACTTCCCATTCTTGTGGTTATACGTAATGTGGTGTTTCACTGGTTGTATATTCATATATGAACATAGGAAAGTTGTGTTCAGTTCATTCTACTGTCTTTCTTATTCCCATCCACCCTTCCTTCCCTTCATTCCTCTTTGTCTAATCCAGCAAACTTCTATCTGTTCTGCCTTATTGTGAGTTCACATCCACACAGAGAGAACATTCAGCCTTTGGTTTTTGGCCTTTGGCTTATTTCACTTGAGATAGTCTCCAGTTCCAAACCTTTACTGGGAAATGCCATAATTTCATTGTTCTTTATGACTGAGTAATGTTCAATTGTGTATATGTACCATATTTTATCTATTCATCTGTTAAAGAGCACCTAGGTTGGTTCCATAGTTTAGTTATTGTGAATTGAGCTGCTATAAACATTGATGTGGTAGCATCATTTTCTATATAATGATTATTCTTGGTAAAGCTTTTCTTTTCTAGGGCAGCGGAATGTTGGATAGAGCAGATTCATAATGTCTGTTGCCATTATCAGAAATTATTTTTCATTTTGAAAAGTTTTGCTCCTTTAGCTACTGTCTCTGTCTTTGTAGAATATTGTTGTTACCTTAAAAGATGCCATTAAGGCTGGGCATGGTGGCACACACCTGTAATCCCAGTGGCTTGGGAGGCTGAGGCAGGAGGATCCAGAGTTCAAAGCCAGCCTCAGCAATTTAGTGAGGCCCTAAGCAACTCAGTGAGACCCTGTCTCTAAATAAAATACAAATTAGGGCTGGGGGTGTGGCTCAGTGGTGGAGTGCTCCTGGATTCAATCCCCTGTACCAAAAAAAAAAAAAATTTGCCGTTAAAATTGTGCCCTTAATATGATACCCCACACTCTGAACATACTTGTGAAGTACCTAATTTGATAGGTTACTCTTTGTAAGTTTTTTTTTTTTTAACCAGGGATTGAACTCAGCAACACTCGGCCACTGAGCCACATCCCCAGCCCAATTTTGTATTTTATTTAGAGACAGGGTCTCACTGAGTTGCTTAGGGCCTCGCTAAGTTGCTGAGGCTTTGAACTCTGGATCCTCCTGACTCAGCCTCCCAAGTCGCTTGGATTACAGGCGTGCGCCACCGCGCCCGGCTCTTTGTAAGTTTTTAATTTGACCTCATTCCTTACAAAAGCATGCAGAAAGAGCCATTATTTGTATTATGAGTGTTCTGTTCAATAAATGGTTTTTGTTGTAGTTTTGCTTATTCAAGTTGCCAGTTGGGTTTATTAAAAAATAATTGCATAGAAGACTTAATTAAACCTGTGTATTTGTTTCTTTTCTTTTCTTTTTTTTTTCTTTTTTTTTTTTAGGGGCAAAAAGGCCTCGAGTCACATCAGGTGGTGTGTCAGAGTCTCCTGGTGGATTCTCTAAGCACATTCACTCCAACTTGGACTTCTCTCCCATAAGCAGTGCTTCTAGGTAAGACTGATAAAAGATTAAGTAGTTTTGGAAGTATTCCCCATGAAGAATAATACATGTATATATGTATTTTTAAAATAATGAACATAATTTTATCAGTGTAGGAATGATTGTGTGGGACTGGGATTGTGGATCAGTGGTAGAGTGCTCCCCTGGCACGTGTGAGGCACTAGGTTCAATCCTCACCACGTAAAAAAGAAATAAGTAAAGTTATTGTATCCATCTACAACTAAGTATATTTTTTTTGAAAAAAAGAATGTGTGATATAAGAAAAGCCTGGTGGGGTTTATTTAAAGACATATTTTTGACTGGGCATGGTAGCATGAGCCCGTAGTCCTAGCTAGTCCAGAAATAGGAGGATAGTAAGTTCAAGGCCAGCCTGGGCAACATGGCAAGATCCTATCTCAGAAAACAAATTAATTAAAAATTTAAGTTAGGCATGGTGGTGCATGCCTGTAATCCCAGTCACTCAGGAGGCTGAGGCAGGAGAATCGCAAGTTTGAAGCCAGCCTCAGCAACTTAGCAAGGCTTTAGGCAACCTAGTGAGACCCTGTCTTAAAATAAAAAATAAAGGTCATGTGGTGGAGAATAGAAGTACAGTGGATTAGACAAAGGGGAATGAAGAAAAGGGAGAAGGGATAGGAATAGGAAAGACAGTGGAGTGAATCTGACACAAGTTCCTATGTACATATATGAATACACCATAATGAATCTCCACATCGTGTATAGGACAAGATTAGGATCCTAATTAGAATAAGATATACTCCATGTTTATATAAATTTGTCAAAATATAGTCTGCCATTATATCTTAAAAAAAAAGAAAAAAAGGAAACAAAAAAAAAAAATTAAAAGGGTTGGGGATGTTGCTCAGTGGTTAAGCACCCCTGTTTTTAATCTCCAGTACCAAAACAGAAAAGAAAGAATAAAGTCATATGCTTAAAAAATATATATATTAAAGACAGATTTTCCTTTCTCTTAATGTCTCAGTGAAGAAAATGTGAAGTATTCCAGTTCCCAACCAGAACCACGTACAGGTCTTTCCTTATGGGACACCAGTCCCTCATACATTGATAAACTGGTACAAGGGATCAGTTTTTCCCAACCGGCATGTCCTGATCATATGCTGCTAAATAGTCAGTTACTTGGCACCCCAGGATCCTCACAGGTAAGGGAATTTACTTCTTCAAATAAATAATGGTGGTCCTTTATTTTTATTATCTTCAACTCTTTTTAAAATGTGGAAATCTTTCCACATTTTAATATCTTAGGTAAATAGTAGTAATACTTTTGATTTATACATAATTTTTGGACAAGGAAGAAAGAATGAATTAGAGGAGACCTTCAAGGAAAAGAATTCTAAGTCACAGAAAAAAATTTCCAGACTAAATAGCTATGTTGTGACTGCTTTTGGTCACAGGGGACTTACTCAATTTTCTGTTTGGTACATAGAACCCTTGGCAACGTTTGGTCAAAAGAATGACACGATTCTTTACCAAATTGGATGCAGACAAATCTTATCAATGCCTGAAAGAGACTTGTGAGAAACTGGGCTATCAATGGAAAAAGAGTTGTATGAATCAGGTATGTTGACTTTCATGTCTTTTTTTTTTTTTTTAATTCAACATATATTTATTGAGTGCCTATTATGTGCTAGATATTTTTCCAGATATTTGGGACACATCAAAACAAAACAAAGAATCCTGCCCTCTTGGAGCTTACAGTCTATTGTTTATCAGCACTTCACCTGCATATTGCCGGTGACCTTGAGCAAGTCCCCACACCTTTGCACCTCTTTGTGCCTGTCATCAGCTGCCCAATGGGAGAATAAGCAGGCTGGGCTCAGACATGTGTCTGGTGTACTGCAGATGCTGAACAGAACACCTGCCCCAACCCACCACCCAGACAGCAGAGAGGGCTAGAAGTTGATTTTTAATAATAAAGTACAATGAAAGAGGGGGCAGAGGGAGCCTATAGCTGGCTGGTGGGCTGTGGCAGTGGCAGAGGCCCAGGCTGGCTACACAAACTGCTGCTGTTGCTGTTGCTGCTGCTTGGTGGCAGCCTTGCTGGCAAGGTCCTTGGCCTTCTCTGTAGCTGCCAGTGCTGTCTCCTTTGCCTTCTCCTTGGCTTCCTTTGCTGTCTCAACAAGTGTTTTAGAAGGGGCCTCACCTTGCAGCTTGGCCAAGATGTATTCAAAACCCTTCATAGTCTTGGTCACATTGCTTTTGAACCGGGCGAGACCAAATTCCTGGACAGCTCTAGAGACACCAAATAAACTAGAGGAGACCCAGGCTTCCCGACGGATTTCGGTCCAGCCACTGTTGTCAGAGTTCACACGGTAAACACATCGTTCCTCCACCACCATCAGCCGGGCGTGGTTGATGTTCCAGGTGAAGGTGGTCATGGTCTGATTTTGTGGGTCCACAACAGAGTCCTCCAGGATGTACACCGAGTGAGCAACGTTGGCAGGAAACAGTCGCTCCGCCCAGCGGGGCATCCTGTTGGTCTTGGTCAGGAGTCTCCGGGACAGGAGCTTCTGGTCAGGGGTCACCTCCCGGTGTACTATGTCTTCCGTTAAGACATGTTTGCTGCAGGTGTCAGTGAAGCGGACCCTTAGAAAACTGCTCCTGCCAGACCATCTATCAGGGTTCCTGTTGGGAGCCTCTCTGTCTTATCTTCCTGCAATCTTGCAGAGTGATCTGTACTGCAGTTCAGAACTAAGAGTACCTTGAACCTATCTCAGGGCAAATTCCAACTCTCGCCTCCTCCCTGACCTGAATTCCTAGGCTTTCCAACGGGGCTGGCTTTGGGTTTGGCAAACGCCTGGATTTCCAATCCCAAGCTCCCTCCCAACTACTGTGCCGTCGCCTCTTCCTTGTCTCAGCACTCTGAGAAGAGAGAACCTTAGACTAGGGCCTCAAGTAAATCATCACCGAGGACCAGTCTCCTTCCAGGATCTTGCAGGCCTGACCTGGCCGCTTCCCCTGTAAGGTCTCCGAACCCTAAGGACGGCCACGGTTCCGGGGATCCCTCACGTCAGACTCGGAGGAGTGTCTTTCCTGGTCCCATTACTGAGGGGCTGCCCACACTTTGATCTCCAAATACCAAGGCGAGAAGGAGGTCTGCTTTTCTTTGGGCCACGTACCTATAGGGATTCGGGTAACGCTGCCAGAAGGCAGCGAACACTTGGTCCCAGGAACTTCGGAGCACGCTCTGGCCCAGGAAATACTTCACCATCGTCCCGGCCGGGGCGGGCTCAGCACCCGCGCAGCATCAGGGGTGCAGAGCCCGGGGGGGCACGCGGAGGCCGGGCCGGGGCTCGGCGCACGCCCGCCAGGCTCACAACTCAGTCACCACTGCGCCGCACCCAAGCCGCCGCAGCTGCCGCCATGAGGGATTGTCTGACTTTCATGTCTTTTCCTGCAGAAAATGCAACATGTGAATATAAACTCTTATCATTAATATCTTCCAAAAATACAGAGCAATTTAATTTGAAAAAGAAATATTGAAATTTGAGGAATTTTAAATCAAATGTTCTTGATCTTAAGGAATAAAGTTTTTTCAAAAATAAAAATATTAAGTGATTAAAGTCATTGTTTTCTTAAAAGCTACATATGCTTAAATTATAGACAGTAACAATGGACTCCTCCCTGTGAAAGAGGAAAAAGGAGGAAAAAGGAATACATTAGTAATCCCATACTTCTTCCCATCTCCCCTGATCCCACCTACCAATTTTTGTTGTTTATATTATTGTAGCATAATTATAACATTTACTTATTAGTCTAGTCTGCCTTTAGGCTTTGTATCATGAAATACAAATAGAAGGAGTTAATCTGTATTAAAGGAGACTGAAGAGGCCTGATAATTAAAGGCAATGCATGATTTCTCACTAGATCATAGATTTTAAAACAGCTATGAAGGATGTCATTGGAACTATAGGGAAAATTAGAATATGGGCTGTATTAATGTTTTTGTAGCATTGTGAAGTGGTGTGATGATGATATTGTTTGTAAAATGTGCTTATTACAGGAGATACATGTTGAAGTAAGGGTGAAGTTATGTTTGTAACTTAGTTTAAAAACTTAAGAAAGGCAAACAGCTATACAAAGACAATTAAACCCACACATATCTAGATAGATAAAGTAAATGAAAGGTTTATAGTTATTTATTGCACAAATTTCGATTAGGCTTAGCTGGGCAAATCTGCCAATCTTGTCTGGGCTCATTCATCCAGCTGTAGTCATTTGAAGGCTTTACTGTGATCAGTCTAAGATATCCTCATCTTTATGTTTGTGTCTTGATGTTGGCTGTTGGCTAGGCATTTCTTTTCGTGTTACTCATCTCGGCCATAGGAACATTGTAAAAGGCTGGAAGTGGAAGTTGCAAGTCCTCTCTAGATCTTTGCCATCTTCTGATTGTTGCTCTAGCTTTTTAGCCACAAACCTAGCCTCTTTTTGTCTCTTATATTTTCATAATTTTGTTTTCTAATTGCATTTTTATTCTGTTTCTTCTTTCAATTGTATTTTGGTAAAATGCTAAATTTCTTTTGTTGCCAAGAGTTACACAGACACAATCTATTTTTGTGGGGTTTTTTTGTTTTTTGGTGGGGGTACGGTGTACCAGGGATTGAACTCAGGGACACTCAACCACTGAAGCACATCCCCAGCACTATTTTGTATTTTATTTAGAGACAACTGAGTTGCTTAGCACCTCACTTTTGCTGAGGCTGGCTTTGAACTCAGGATCCTCCTGCCTCAGCCTCCTGAGCTGCTGTGATTATGGGCATGTGCCAACCGCGCCCAGCCTTATAGGGTATTTTGGGTTGGACACACATGTTCACCCATCGGGATTAGTAAGATTTTCACAAATTTGATAATACTGCTTATGGAGCTACCCTATATGTTTTTATCATAGAAGTATTAATGACATGGGAATATGGTTTTTATTTAATGGCTTATCTTATTTTTTTGCCTCAGGTTACTGTATCAACAACTGATAGGAGAAATAATAAACTGATCTTCAAAGTGAATTTGGTAGAAATGGATGAGAAGATATTGGTTGACTTCCGGCTTTCTAAGGTATTTTTGATATATTTCATTATAGTGTTCTTTCTATGGAAATATTTCTATGTGAATATTTTTAAATGCACAATAGTCTCCCCATCTTCTGCACTTTTGTTTTCTGCAGTTTTGGTTTCTTTTCTTTTTTTTCCCCAGTTTTGGTTTCTTGAGGTCATCTATACCCTGAAAATATTAAATGTAAAGTTCCAGAATTAAATAACTCATATTTAAATTGAGCATAGTTCTGAGTGGCATGACTCTTTCCCACTGAGGATATGAGTTATCCTTGTGTTCAGCAGAAAAACCTTACGAATAGATTTTTATTCATGTTGAATACAGTACTTGTCTGTTACTCACTTAGTATCTGGCCTGGTTATTACATTGATCATCATAGTACTGCAGTACTTATGTTCAAGTAATGCTTATTTTACTTAGTAGTGGCCCCAAAGTGCAAGGGTACTGTGATTATAGTTGCTGTAGTTTTTATGAATTATTGTTAATCTCTTACTATGTCTTATTTACAAATTAAACTTTGTCCTAGGAATGTGTTTACATGTATACATAGAGAAAGAGGAAAGCACATGATGTATAGTATAGGGTTCCATCCTCTTCATGGTTTCAGGGGGTCTTGGAATGTATGACCCATGAATAAAGGAGGACTGTGTATTTGGCATTTGTAAACATATGGTAACTTGCTTTGTTCATTTAATTTTATGAACTTTTTGTTCTTCTCATTATCTATTCTTCCAAAACATGATTTTTTTCAACTGATACTTTCATTATTAAAAAAGTTTTTGTTTCTATAGGCAATGTAGATAAATATGAAAATAAAAATAATCCCAAATTATGCTTCCCAGCAGTAATCACCCCTAATATTTTGAAACATTGTTTTTTTAATTTATTTATAATGTTTGGGATTTTAATATTATGTTTTATAATAAATGTACATTATAATATAATGGCCCTTACTGCCATAGTAATTCTCTGATCTATTTTCTTATACATTGATTTTTTTGGTCACATTTCTGATTATTTCTATTTTTAAAGATCTTGATATATAAGACCAAAATAGCATTTTCTCTCTTTCCTGAGAGATTGTATGTGCTCTGAAGAAGGTTGGGTGTGGGGAGGTGGTGCACTTTTTTTTATATTGAATGTTTGCTACAGTGCTGTTTTCCAGATACTTGGTGTGAAATTAAATTGTGACGCAGCCTAATGTAATGAAATCCTTCTTGTAGCTGAATCTATTGACTTCGTTGCCATAGAATGATGACAACACTTGAGTGTCCTTCTGTAGTTTGTTTCAAGTTTACAAATTCCCACTACCTATTGAAAACAGTGGTTTAGAGATACTAACCCTTGAAACAGGCCTGGATACATTTTTCTGGCTCTGTGAGTCTAGTATGATGGGGATAGTGAAGGGCACAAAATTGGGTCAAAATTATTTATGCAGTCATCTCCTCTACTAGAATATTATAATAAGAGCACCTGAAAAGTATTGTAGCTGAACATATCTAAGAGTGTTTGTTTCTCTCTCCTAGTAAAGAGAGTTGATTTTATGGCATAATCTTTATTTTTTTTTGACATTATTTTTATATATCATTCTTACTATAGGGTGATGGATTGGAGTTTAAGAGACACTTCCTGAAGATTAAAGGGAAGCTAAGTGATGTTGTGAGCAGCCAGAAGGTTTGGCTTCCTGCCACATGATTGGTCCATTATCTCTGGGGATTCCTGGTGAATATAGTGCTGCTATGTTGACATTATTCTTCCTAGAGAAGATTATCCTATTCTGCAAACTGCAAACAATAGTCCTGAAGAATTCTCTTCCCCTTTATCCAAACATCTTCCCATTCATTGTATGTTTTGCATACAAATAATTACTATGTCTTAATTGTAATACTTTGGGGGAAGGGATGGGTAGAATTCATTAGATATTTCTTTAGCTATGTTTAGTATCTGAATTTGAAATCCATCTGGTGGAAACCAGGTTTTGGGATGGATGGTTTTACCAGCTTTTATACCAGTGTAATATCCCATTTTTACCAAACATTTTTGTTTCATACAAAAGTACATTGATTTAATTGTAAGAATAAATTAACAAAGAACACTTGTGACTTTTGAATACAAAAGTAGATTTATCAGTCTATGAGATGAAGCCAGCTTCAAAGAATGTATCCCCAGATCTGTACTTATATTTCCAAAAAGGGTCTGACCAGTTATATAAACCAGGTTTTGAGTTATAATGATTAATTAAAATTGCAAGTCAGTATTTTTTTCTGGTGTCGCTAGTAACATATAAAATACTTACCGGTCTTTCAAGAAGTTGAGCATAAACTGTAGTGCTTAACTAACTTTACTCAAAAAATTAATATTGCACATCTTAAGTATTTTCTATATTAATTTCTACTTTCACAGCCATATTTTAATTCTTTACTATGGAAATAAATTCTGTTTTGAAAATGAATATTTAACTCTGTGAACTTATTGGTGACTAGGCTTCTAGGTAATAAGAGGGAGGGAAGAGTACAGAAGCTATCATAGAAATAGGTCTGATTCCTGCCTTTTTAACTGTTAGATTTACTAAAACTTTATTTTTTAAACAAAATTTATATTAACTTCTGAATAAATGGGTTGGGGTCCTGTATTTTTCTAGAATTAAAAAATTAATCAGTTATCTCAGTCTGAACAACATGTAAAATTTTATGGTTAGAGTTTATTCACATAGTGTATACGACATTGTCTTAATAGCAGCATACCCAGAGGAGGAAAAATTTGAACCTATTTTATTTATTTGAACCTATTTAGGGGCCTCTTAAGAATTGAGCCAGTACATTCTCAAGTATGAGAAGATTTTTGTTCTTGAGGATTTTCTGCCAGCCATTATTATCTATCAAAAACACAGTTACCTTATTTTGAGCTCTTCCCTGAGCTCCACCCTTTGATAGCCACCAACTGTTTGACATTTCCACTTGAATGTCTAATAGGTATCTCATGACCAAAAATAACTTTTGATTCTATTCCTCTAACCTTATCCTGTTCCCCTTCCAGTTTCCCCCATCGCAATAAATGTTACTTTTTTTTCATATCAAGGGTTTTTTTAAATGGTTCATAAGTTATACTTAACATTAGGATATACTTTGACATTTATAATGGATTACAGTTTGCTCCAATTAAGTCAGTCCCCAGCAGTTAGCCTTACCCTCCCCCTCTTCCTTCCCCCTGTTCCCATTCCTCTACTGATCTTTTCATTTATTTACATTTTTAAAAAATTAATGTCTTGTGGGTAGACATAATGATGAGATTCACTGTAGTATATTCATATATGTACATTGGAAAGTGAGGTCAGATTCATTTCACTGTTTTTTCCTTATCCCTCTGTCCTCCCTCTCCCTCAATCCTCTTCTTCTACTCCCCTGATCTTTCTTTAATTTTGATGGAATCCCCCCATTTCTTCTCTCTACCCCATCTCTTACTTTCAAATTTCCAGTTCTTTAAGCTAAAATTCTAGAAATTAACACTATTTTCCATATTCTACTTTTGATTCAGCAAATCCTCTCTAATTCAGCAAATATATTCAAAATTTATCCTGCTTCACACCTTTGTTAGTACCACTAGTTGAAGACAGTCATCCTTTTATAGTATCCCTCAGCAGTTATTTTTTTAAAAAGTAGTCATAAAGAGCCCTCTAAAAATGTGCATCAGATGTCCCTTTCCTGCCCTCAGTTTGCATGTCTTTTTATCACACTTAAATTTCAAGATTCAAAATTCTGTGTGAGCTATACAGCTTTATGTGATTGTCCTGTGGCCACTGTTTTCATCTGCTACTCAGTTGGTTCATTCTACTCTCCTTCAGCTTATTGTTCTCACAAGATGAACATATTCCAGGGCTGGGGCTGTAGTTCAGTGGTAAAGTGCTTGTCTAGCATGTCTGAGGCACTGGGTTCAATCCTCAGCACCATGTATAAATAAATAAAATTAAAAAAAAAAGATCAGCATATTCCCTTCTCAAAGACTTTTTACTTGCTTTCTCTCTGCCTTGAGTACTTTACTCCCAGATATTTGTGTGATGTGTGCTTCACTTTGGGTCTTTGCTTAAATGTCATTTTCTCTGCAAAGTCTTCCCCTAATTTATATAAAGTAATACTCTGTCACTTTCTCTCCTTTAGTTCTTTTTATCGTAGTGCTTATTACCCAACATGGTATTTTTGTGTTTGTTATGTTTCTCCCATTGGAATATGTAATATATAAGCAAGCTCCTGAAGGTCAGGGACTGGTCTGCCCTGTTCAGTCTGTATCTCTGGCACCTAGAAGAGTGCCTGTTACATTACAGTGTGTAAGAAATGCCTCTTCAATAAAGAAGTCACCATTCTGAGAGTTGATCTTATGGACCCTAAAAAAATGTCCCAAAGCTGTGCTCATTCACCTTCTCCCTGGATTTCTGTACTCTTATCATTGCCCAATCCCTTTCCCTTTAAACATTCTTTTCTTTATATAACTCCTAATTTTTTTGCCATATAAATTTTACAGGTTTTTTTTGGTTTTGTTTTTGTTTTTGCTTAAAAACCTCTCATGGCTTCCTATTGCCCCTCTTTAATATGACCTGCCTGACCTTTTATTACTCATCCTCTGTCCTCTTTGCTTACAGAACTCCAAGTAGAGTTGCTTTCTTTCTGTTCATTCACTACCCCAGGCCCATTCCCCATTAAGGGCCTTCCTTACTGCCTCCTGTGCCTATAACCCCTTCCAGTTGCTTGAATGGTTGACTGAGAATTCAGATCTCAGCTCAAATGTTTCTGCCACCACAGTCGATACCACATTATTCTATTTTCTTCACATAACTGATCACTATTTGAAATTGCCTATTGTCTGTTTCCCTCACCAAAATGTAAGCTTAGACTTTGTCACTCCTTTTCTTGCTTGTATGTCTAGTATATAGAATAATACCTGAAACATAATAGGTATGAACATATCTGGAACATAATAGGTTTCTAAGGTTTGAATATTTACAGACCTTAGAAACTTCCCAGACCCTGTCCCAATCATAACTCTCTCCTCCCACAGGTAAACATAAAATTGACTTTTGTGGTAATTCTTTCCTAAGTTTTCTTTAGTTTTCTCAGGGATATATTCATAAAATACAGTTATGCATCTTAATGTAGTTTTTGTTTTTGAGTTTTATATGTGAAATTATGATGTATGTATTTTGTGTCTGTTAACTTTCTTAGTAGTGATACTTTTGCATGTATAGAATTAATTCATTTTAATTACTGTGTAGAATGCTCTTTAAAAACATTACTAACTTTCCATTCTGCTAGTGGATATTTGGATTATTTACAGTTTCATGCTGTTATAAACAATCCTGCTGAGAACATTCTTCTATTTTATGAATTTCTATAGTCTGTAGAGTCTAGGGTATATACCTGGAAGTGAAATTGCTGGATCTTAGAATATACATATCTTTGATTTTAGTAGAGTAATGGCAAACTACTTTCTAAAGTGAGTGTACCAATTTACACTTTAATTTGAGAACACCTTATGTATTTGGGGGCTATGTTCTTAGATTACATGTTCATTGTTCCTATCACTTTTTCTTAATATATTCAGTTTTTCATATGTTCAGCATACTAGTCCTCTTGTGTCAACTTGTGTTACATACATACTTTTCCATTCTGTCACTTGTTGTTCCACCCTTCATGGAAGTTTATAATTTTAATCTAATCCTATTTAGACCTTTCCTATAGCTAATTATTTATTCCTAAAGGACTCATTCCCTACTCCAAGACCAAGAAGATTTTCTGGTAGATTATCTTCTAAAAGCTTTATAGTTTTTGGCTTATTAAGATCTACAATCTGCCTGAAATTGGATTTTGTGTTTACCATGAGATAGAAGTCAGGTTTCCTCCTCCACCCCATAGGCTATACAGTTTGCACTATTTGTTGAAGAACTTATCCTTTTCCCACTACTCCTCATTGATATCCACTCAGTGTTCAGATGCTCCAGTTATTTTTTTAGTTTGTTTTGAATAGGAATCTAAATAAAATCCATACTTAGCCATCAATTGATGTTTTTTACGTTGATTTTAGTCCATAAATTTCCTCTGTATCCTCCCACACCTTTATTTTTTTCTCTTGGATTTTATTGGTTGAAGAATCCAGCAGACCTACCCTGTAATTTTCCTTAGTCTATATTCAGTGTTCACATCACTTAGGTAGTTTCATATGCTTCCTCCATCTTCTGCATTTCCTTCAGCTATAGATCTTCAAGATGCTAGTGTCAATTATATGTGTTGCATATAAGCAGTTAAAGCCATACATTTCCATCTCAGTGCTGTTTTCCTTCATGCCACAAATTATCTAATACATTTTTTTTTATCCATGGGTTATTTAGAAATAATCATTGTATTTCTTCATTTACAGACCTCTTAGGAATTGTTTTTATTGAGAGAGTACTCAAAGCATAAAATCTGCCCCTTGAAGTATATATTTTCAAGAAGTGTATATATATGAAGTGGTTTTTGGTTCAAAAAGTTGTGCAATCATAACCACTATCAAATTCCAAAACAATTTCATCACTCCAGAACGAGATTCTATCTTCTAGCAGTCACTAATTTTTACCTTCTTTGGTTCCTGGAAAATATTAATCTATTTTATGTTTCTATGTATTTGCTTATTCTGAACACTTTGTACATAAGTAGAATTATGTCTGGCTTCTTCCACTTAGTGTTTTCAAGGTTCATCTGTGTTGTAGCATGTGTCATTACTTCTTTCTCTCTCTCTCTTTTTTTTTTTCCCCTTGTGTGGGGATTGAATGTAGAGCCTCACAAATGCTAAGCAAGTGCTACCATATAGCTACATCTCCAGCCCTTTTTATTTTTAAAGTCAGGGTCTTGCTAAATTGTCCAGGATGGCCTCAAACTTGTGCTCTTCCTACCTCAGCTTCCTGAATTGGGATTACATGTGCACACAAGCTCAGTACTCCTTTCTTATAGCTCAGTATTTCACTGTGTATGTTTTTGTATTTATGTATATATGCATTCTGTGTATTCATCATTTGAGGGACTTTGGGTTCTCTTTACTTTTTGGCTATTATGAATAAGGATGAAATGAACATTCTTGTGCACAATTTTATGTCTGTGTTTTAAGTTCTTTTGGGTAGGTACATAGAAGTAGAATTAATTGCTGGATGGTGATAGTTTTAGAATATTTTGTCATTGATTTTTAACTTAACTGTATTATGGTCATAAAATATTTTATATGGGGGGCTGGGGTTGTGGTTCAGTGGTAGAGTGCTTGCCCAGCATGTGTGAGGCCCTGGGTTCGATCCTCAGCACCACATAAAAATAAAATAAAGTTACTGTGTCCAATTACAACTAAAACAAAATATTTAAAAAAATTTTTTTATGTGGAATTTAGTTGTCTGATTTGTTGATCTTCAGAAAATAATGAATTTTTATAAACTTTGTGCTTAAAAAGAATTTAGTAGGTACAGTTGTTTGGTGTAGACTTCTGTATAAGTCCATGTAATCAGATGAGTTAATCATATTCATATGTTCTAAATCCTTACTGCTTATTCATCTAAGCACTGACAGAAGTATGTTAAATTCCATTATGATTATGGACTTGTGTATTTCTCTTAGTGGTTCTGTTAATTTTGCTTTATGTTTTTTGGGATTACATTCTTAAGTTGCATACACATGCAAACTTGTGAAATCATTGTAGTGAATTAAAACATTTATTTACTTAGAAGTTACCTCTTTGTAAGGACACCAGTTCTTTTTGCCTTAAATAAATTTATCTGATACTAATCTAACCCCACATACTTTCTTTTGGTTAATATTTGCATGGCATACTTTGCATCCTTTTACTTTTAACTATTCTACATCATGGTGAAATGTACCTCTTTAAATTACTATATTTTAATTCAGTTCAAAAAATTTTGACTTTTATCTGGAACACCTATTCTGTTTATAATCAGTATACTTATGATAGATTTATTTCTATCAGTAGTTATTTCAAAGTAACCGTGTTACTTTGGTTTCACTATTTTTCTCTATTTTGGAGTGGGGGTCTTTGTTTTCATTTGTTGTTGTTGTTTTTTTCTTTTTTCTTTTTTTTTTTTGGTCTGGGTTAGTTTAAAAAGTTATTCTTCCTCGGAACTGTATTCTCTTCTATTTTTGTTTTTTGGAGAGTTATCCTAGTAATTACAATATATATACTTGTTCCCATCCGAAGCCAATTTCTTGTCCTCTTTCTGAACAATCAAATGTTCTTACACTTTTCCAATTTATATATTACTATTGACTATTTTATGAAAGTTTGTATTTAAATATGTGTATATAAATATTTTTGAGAAACTTCTAGATTTACATAATTGGAAGAATTAATACAGAGAGATCTTGTGTAACTTTTACCCAGTGCTATCATCTTATAAAACTGTATAACCAGGATATAGACATTGATACACCTCTCCTCAGTAAATATTCAAAGGATTTAAAATCGGCATACTACAGTGATGTAGCCATATCAATGTTTATAGCAACTCAATTCACAGTAGCTAAGCTATGGAACCAACCTAGGTGCCTTTCAACAAATGAATGGATAAAGAAAATGTGGTATATATACACAATGGAGTATTACTCAGACATAAAGAATGACTTTATGACATTTGGCAGTAAAGGAATGGATCTGGAGATTTTCATGCTAAATTAAATAAGCCAGTCCTAAAAAGCCAAAGGTGAAATGTTTTCACTGATATGTGGAAGAGGGAGTAGATTAGACAAAGGGGAAGGAAGGGAAGGGAGGAGGGATAGGAAAAGGAATTGACAGTGGAATCAATCTAAAATAATTTTCCTATGTACATATATGAATGCATCATAGTGAATCCCACCTACCATGTCCATCGGTAAGAATGGGGTCCTAATTAGAAAAAGGTGTATTCCATGCTTGTATAATTACATCAAAAAGAATTCTGTTATATAACAAAAAAAAAAAAAAAAAGAAAGAAAAACAGTTGAGATACAACATTGGAACCTTCTCATCACTTACTACAAGGATCCCTCTTGTCCTTTTATAGCCACACTTGCTTCCCTCCGACTCTATGGCCACCCTAATGTGTCCTGTTTCTGTAAGGTTGTAGAATATTAGTCTGTTCAGGTAGCTATAACGAAAACATCATAAACTGAGTGGCTCACCAGCCACAATTTCTCAGCTCTGGAGGCTCAGAACCCAAGAGGAAGGTGCTGGCAGATTGGCTGTCTAGGGAAGGTGTGTTCTTCACACATGGCACCTTCTTACTCTTCTCACATGGCGGAAAGGCAAAGCAGTGCTCTGCACTAATTGCATTCAGGAGAGTTCTGACCTCTGACCTAATAAACTCCCTAAAGTTCTACTGTCCAGTACCATCACATTGGAGAGTAGGTTTCAGTACATGAGTTTAGCAGTTACAAAAACGGTATCTTATAATATTATAACCTTTTGGGACTGCCTTTTTTCACATAGTATAATTCTCTGGAGATTCCTCTTGGTTGTCAGCATGTATCAAGTTCATTTCTTTTTATTTCTGTGTAGTATTCGATGGCACTGATGTATCACAGTTTAACCATTCACCTGTTGAAGGACATCTTGATTAGTTATACTTTTTGGCTATTAAAGATAAAGCTGCTTGCCTTGCATGCACATATACCCTGGATTCAGTTCCCAGCACCACACATACAAAAAAAAAAAAAAAAAGATAAAGCTGCCTTAAGCATTTACAGGTTTTTATGTGAAAATAGTCCTTTGTTTCTCAGATAACTTCTGGGTTATATGGTAGTTGCATATTTAGGTTGTGTGTGTGTGTGTGTGTGTGTGTGTGTGTGGTGCTGGGGATTAAACTCAGGGCCTTGTGCATGGGAGGCAAGTACCAACTGAGCTACATCCCCAACTCCATATTTAATTTTTGAAGAAGCTGCCAAACTGTTTTTCAGAGAGGCTATATAATTTTATATTCCCACCATCCATATATTGAGTAATCCAGTTTCTTCACATCTTCCCCAGCAGCCACGCTGGTAGGTGTATAATAATATCTCATTGTGATTTTAATTTGCATTTCCCTAGTGGCTAATGATATCAAATATTTTTTTGTGTGCTCATTTGCAATATGGATATGTTTGGTGAAATATTTCTTCATATCCTTTGTTCCTGTATTTTTTGTTTTTTTTTTGTTCTGTTTTTAGAAATAGGATTGAACCCAGGGCACTCTACCATTGAGATACAATCCCCAGCTCTTTTTATTTTTTGAGACAGAGTCTTGCTAAATTGCCAAGGTTTGCCCCAAACATGTAATCCTCCTGTTTCAGCTTCCCAAGTAGCTGGGATTACAGGTGTGCATCACTGCACCTGGCTGCAGGTCTGTTTTTAATTCTTCTGTATATATGCAGAAGTGGAATTGCTAGATCTATTTCTAATTTTTGTGGGAATTGCCATATTGTTTGCCACAGTAGCTGTACCAATTTTTATTTTACTTTTGTTTTTGGTACCAGGGATTGAATCTAGGGGTGCTTAACCACTGAGTCACATCCCCAGCCCAATGTACCAGTTGTTATTCTTACCATCTTACAGTTACAACAATCTATTTAAAATTAATATCAACTTAACTTTGACATAGAAAAACTATACTTCTTTATAACTGTACTTATCCTCCCTATTTAATTTTATCAATAGCTCAAATTATATCTTTAGACATCATACTATCATAAATTTATGATTATTTTAGTGCATTTTTCTTTAAAATTCTGTACAAAATAAAGTGGATAACAAACCAAAATTACAGTAATAATAATATTGACTTTTTTTTTTTTTTTTTTTTTTTTTTTTTGAGAGAGTGTCTATAGGGTCTATGTTACCCAGGGTGATCTCAAACTTCTGGACTCAAGTGATCTCCCACATCCACCTCCTAGGTAGCTGTGGCAACAGGAAAACACCACTGTGCCTGAGTTTGTAATGATTTTCTGTTGTTCCTGTTGTTCTGTGGATGGAAATCTAGGGCCTCATACATGCTAGAGAAGTGCTCTCCCACTGAGCTGCATCCCTAGCCCAATACTACTTTTTATATTTATCTTTATTAGACAGCTTTATATTTTCATATGGCTTTCTGTACTATTATCATCCTTTCATTTTAACTTGAAGGACTCTCACTTGCATTTCTGGTATAGCAGGTCTAGTTATAATCAACTCTTGTATGGAGATTCCTCAGAAAACTTGGAATGGACCCATCATTTGACCCAGCTGTCCCACTCCTCAGTTTATACCCAAAGGACTTAAAATCAGCATACTACAGTGATGCAACCACATCAATGTTCATAGCTGCTCAATTCACAATAGCTTGATTGTGGAACCAACCTAATGCCCTTCACTGAAGAATGGATAAAGAAACTGTGGTATATATACACAATGGAAAATTAGCCATAAAGAAGAATAAAATTATGACATTTGCAGGTAAATGAATGGAGTTGGAGAATATCATGCTAAGTGAAATAAGCCAATCCCCCAAAACCAAAGGGTTGGTGGTGGTGGGGGGAGACCCTTCTGCACTCTTTTCTGAGTATTGGATGAGATCATGTATGTGAAAATCCTCTAAAGTGAGGGACTGTTTGGTATTCCACCTGCCACTCTATACTGAGTAGATGATCCAGTAATATTGCATTGAGAAACTGATTTAAGCATTATGAACTGCTGCATATTTATACAGCAAACGGAAAGGAATAATTTTATTCTTAAAAGTGGACTGTTGAAAACTCAAAATTCTGAAGAACCAAGAAAAGTTGTATTCTATGTACTACAAGTAGAATGGGGGAATAAGGGTAGGAAAGGTGAGGAGGTCACGCAGAGAAGTACCTACAGTATTCTTTAAGCCCCATAAAAGATTATTACCTACTTTACATTCCTCTTCGTTGTCTCTGCCCTGGGAGAACCCTTCACTTTCTTAAGTATGGAATGGTTAAAAAATCATCTACATTGGAGGTAGAAGGAAGTTCAGGCTGACCCTGCAACTGGACTGATGGGAAAAAAAGTCTATCTGGATCCCATGTTCTCTACCATGAGGGATTTATTGAAAAAGAAAATTTGGAATATTGAAAGAGTAAGGGAGAAGACAGAGGACAAAGAATGGGTAATGGTATGACTAGGAAAGATATTTGAGCATCCTGATGCTCAGGCAGAGGCAGATGTGATAAGTTGGTTCATGCTATAGCGGTATTATATAAATTGAGCCAAGTAAGGTGGTGAAGGCTTTTTGCTGCCTGAGTCAGAGCAAAAAGCAGAGGTGCGGGCTTCTAGATCTTGTTGCAGAAAGGTTGATTCCGACAGCATATAATTTGCATCCTCGTTCCATGGGAGAAAAGATTCATAGATGGGCACATGTTCTCACACCCCTGAACCATGAATTGGAGTTTTCCACCTGAAAGGAGTAAAGACAGACTAGAGTTAGCAGAAGCCTTGCTTTGTTCATGCCTTTATTCATGGTCCCCACTGTCCCCACGCAGGACAAGTTTGTGGGCAACTTTCATGTGTGTATTTCTCTCCCTTTTCCCTTCTATCTTCCTCCTCTGGAACCTTTCACCAACAGTTGCACACTCCTCATATTTTCAGTTTGTTCCTCTTTCCTGATTTCTTTTTTGGTTTACAAACATGCTCAAGTTTCCCCAAACTCAAAAAACATGAAACAAATCTTTCTCTTGACCATGCTACTGTTCTACCACTATCACTTCCCCACAAACTTCCCCAGAGAGTTGACAGTCGTCACCCTAACCCTGCTTATATCTGGGCCCCAGACACTCTTGACTCCTTACTCCACTGTTCTGAAAGGGCATTCAAGTTCTACGCAAATTCTGCAGCCTTTTCTCAGGACCTGACTCCTCTGCATGTATCTAGTGCTATTGACTTCTCTCTCGTTTTAAACTGCATGATTTCATTTGTTTTTGCAATAAAAAAAATGTTGAATACATAGACACCAAGAGTTGAATAGTGGTTACCAGGAACAGGGAGTGGGAGTGTTGGGACTTGACATAGAAAAGGGGAGATTATAGATCAAAGTGTGAAGAGTTGCAGTCATGTTAAATGAGTAAGTCTAGAGATCTAACATACAACATGATGACTGTAGTTAATATTATAGTATGTACTAGAAATTTGCTAAGGCTATAGAGTTCAGGCGCTCTTAGAGCAACACAAAAAGTAAGGAAGGAGATGAGTTTCTTTTTTTAAAAAGTATCTTTTTGTAACAGTTTTATTGAGATATCTAACTCATGTACCATAGTCATCCTTTTTTTTAATTTTTATTTATTTTTTTGTGGTGCTGGAGATTGAACCCAGGACCTTGTGCATGCAAGTTATGCACTCTAAAATCATCCTTTTAAAGTGTATAATGTCATGTTTTTTAGTATATTCTCAGAGTTCAAGCATCATCACTAATTTTAGAATATTTTTAGATATTCCATTCCCATTAGCAGTCGCTTCCTGCTTTTCCCTTATTCCTGCCCCTTGGCAACCATGATTCTACTTTCTGTCTCTATGTATTTGCTTATTTTGGACACTTCATGCATATGGAATTATGCAATATATGGCCTTATATGCTTTCTGACTTTTGTCACTTAGCATAGATTTTTTAAGTTTCATGTAGTAGCGTGTACATACTTCATTTATTTTTATGGCTGAGTAATATTCCATTGTATGGATATAAAACATGGCTCCACTGACACCTTGGTTTTGAACTTATAGCCTCCAGAACTCTTAAGAAAATAAATATCTGTTTTTTAAGATACCAACATTGTTGTAATTCGGTAAATCTGCTTTCCTTTGGTTGATTGTTCTTTTGGTTGTTGACTACACTCTCTTGACACTCTTTTCTGACAAAGCCTTCCTTACAGCTGTGTCTGACTCTTCTAGATCTATTCTCTCTGCTCTCCCAAGTCCAATTCTCATATTTCCAACTTAGGATCATCTCCATGTAGATATGCTAAGGACATCTAAAAGTTACTCTGCCCCAAATAAAATTCATTATCTTCCTCCCTGCACATACTTACTTTCCTGAACTTTCCCTTATATATTTTCTGTACCATTCACCTCAAAACCTCTGTCATCTCTGATTCCCCCTTTGTCCTTTCTATCCAATTGGTTCTGAAGGTCTGTCACTTATGCTCTTGCAGTATATGTTGTTCTTATTACTTTACTTCTATTCATCAAACATTTAAGACAATTATCAAGAATACAAGCACCAGTAAGTGTTGGTGAGGATGTGGGGAAAAAGGTACACTCACATACATTGCTGGTGGGACTGCACAATGATGCAACCATTATGGAAAGCAGTGTGGAGATTCCTCAGAAAACTTGGAATGGAATCACCATTTGACCCAGGTATCCTACTCCTCAGTTTATACCAAAAGGACTTAAGATCAGCACACTATAGTGATATAGCCACATCAATGTTTATAGCAGCTCAATTCACAATAGTTAGACTATGGAACCAACCTTGGCGCTCTTTAACAGATGAATGGATAAAGAAAATATGATATGATATATATTATATAATATGTATATACATATATATAGGAATATTACTCAACTTTAAAGAAGAATGAAATTATGGCATTAATTGGTAAATGGAGTTAGAGAATATCATGCTAAGTGAAATATGCCAAATCCAAAAAACCAGAGGCCAAATGTTTTCTCTGATATGCAGAAGCTAATTCACAATAAGGGGGTGGGGGATAGGGGAGAATAGGGTTACCTTATATTAGGTAGAGAGAAGTGAAGCGAGGGAAAGAGGTAAGGTATGGGGGTAGGAATGATAGAGTGAAACAGACATTACCCTGTGTGTATATATGATTGCATGACTGATGTGATCCTATAATATATATAATAAGAAAAATGAGAAATTACACTCCATTTATGTATGATCTATCAAAATATATAAATGCATTCTACTGTTATGTACAACAAATTAGAACAAATAAGAAATTAATTTAAAAATAAAAAATAACATTTAAGGGACCCTTATTATGTGTAGGGAACTATGCTAGACACTGGATAATACTAAAATTAATTACAGCAAGGTCTTTGATGTCAAGAGCTAAGAGAAAGCTATTTTACCTTTCTAAATTTTGGTTCCCTTTCTATTAACAGAAAAAAAATCCTATTTCATGAGAATTAAATGAAAGAGCATATGTTAAAGTATACCTCACAGTTTGATATATGGTGGGGGGAATAAATAAAGGAAAACTGTTAATATTAACCTTATCAAGCCATTCCTCAGTCAAAATCCTAAATTCAGAAACTGACATCAGAGGTCTTGGATGATTTGGCTCCAGCCAACCCAACTTTCCATCTTTGCTTTCTTCTCCTCCCCTATTTGCCATCCCCAAAGACTTTCTGCTGTTATCCTGTTTACATCTGCAATAGTCTGACTTTTCCTTCCATCATTCCCTGTCTCTGGCATATCTTTCAGCAACCAGTCATTGTCATATGACTAAATTAGTAGAGGTCTCTTCAGTCCTACCTACAGGTTGGAATCACCAAGAAACTTTAAAAAACATTGATAAATGGATTCTATCACCAGAGAGTATGATTTAATCAGTACATCCTGAGCATTAGCATTTTAAAAAAACTGCTCAGGTGATTCAAATTGTAATGAATACTGAGAACTACTGGCCCATACCTTACATGTCCCCCAAAGCTTTTTCTGAAAACTATTTCCTCCTTAACTTCTCTGTACCTCTAATCTCTCTTTCCCCTGTGAGCACCCAGTGCTTTGTCTGCCTTAAGACATTTGGCATTTTTTCCTTTGCAGTATTCTTTCCTGTTTCTTCCATTAGACCATAGTCTATTTGTACATAGTCTATATTTGATTCATTTTTCTGTAATGACCCATTGGTGTGTTTTATTAATGTTTCTCAGATGATAGTGGATGAATGCACACATTGTAGAAATGTGGGCAAAATGGTATTTCTAGTGAGAGACCAGACAAATCACAGAGTTGGGCAATAATCATTCATGGGATGGAAGTATTCAAGATCCCTAATTTTGGGAGTGAGTGGTGAATATTAGGGTAGAGAGATGAGGGAATATACTTAGTTGTGGCAACCTGTGAACATAAATTTGTAGACAAATATTTATTAAGTTTATTCATATAGTTTGCTAAATGCCTACTATGTGCTGGACATTTGCTAGGTCCAAGGAATATAAGCCATGAACAAAACAGACATAGACCTGAGCTTGCAGTCAATGTCTCAGTGGTCCAAGGGGGAGCACACAACATTTCTTTAATAGAAACAGATAGCCAGTCTCCCTGCCTCCTTTTAAGAACTCTAAGACCCATTGGAAGGGCCTCAACCTCTCTATCAGTACTTGGGATTCTACTCTTAATTCCTTAAAAGCATGAGGTTCTGAATCTCCCAAGTTCCTGATTCCTCTCCTAGACCACTGCCCCTCCAACTGCCCCTTATTAGTTTTTAAGTTGGTTTATGTGTTTTCTGGCAAAGACTGCCTCTAGAGGTCCCTACATACCTTCAAAGATCTTCTTTAGCATGCACTGCTGGGAATTCTGAGCGGTGCAGACTCCCTCACCACGAAGGCATTTTCCTTGCTCAGTCATATAAGCGCATGTGTAGCAACTTAATGCACCTGAAATTTTAAGATAAGCCTGATGAAATTCCCAGATGGATCAGGTGGGAATATATGGGTGTATAAGAGTCATACATCTGGGGAGAGATGGTGAGTGATAAGTAGCCTGGATTCAAAATTCATTTCTTAGTTCTTGTTGGGATCTGAGGGCCTTGTGTTTGATGGACATATTTTCTGTTCTAGAAGAAATTCCTTCATTCATAGTACTTCCTCTATGACCTTCATTGCTGATGAATCCCAAATTTATCTAATACTGACTTTTACTTTAGTCCATATCTTCATTGGCTTCCTGGACATTTATAATTAGACGTCTTTTTGTCATGTCTTACCTGATGAGAGCATGCTGTCATGTGACTGGCTCCCTTTTTTACTCCTTGTCATACTTTCACAAAGCACACACACTTGGATTCAATTTTGCCTGATTAGTAAGCTATTTTAGAGTGATGATGCAAACCCTGTAAAGACTGCATTATTCTCCATTTTCAAATTGACCTTGTTTTTCTTTTAAAAATTTGTTTAGAAATATTTTTTAGTTGTAGATGGACACAATACCTTTATTTCATTTATTATTTTTATATGGTGCTGAGGATCGAACCCAGTGCCTCACAAGTGCTAGGCAAGTACTCTACCACTGAGCTACAACCCCAGCCTCTCAAACTGACCTTGTTAAAGGCCACTGAAATTTTTCCATGTTACCTTTTTCACTATCTCTACTGTTAATCTCCTAGTTCAGTAAGCATAAAGTGGGAAAAGGGGCCAAAAAACAAATGTGCTTTGAACAAAACAAGTGTGTGTGTGTTTGTGTGTTTGCAGTACTGGGGATTGAACACAGGGACTCTCCACCACTGAACTAATTATCTCCAGCCCTTTTTATTTTGAGCTAATATCTCACTAAGTTGTCCCAGTTGGCCTCAAACTTGGGTTCCTCCTGCCTCAGCCTCCTGAGTTGTAGATGATGTAAGTTTGAATCCAACCATTGCCACTTTCTAGCCATATAACTGACATAGAGCATATTTTTTGCCTTGCTTCTCCCATCTGAAAGTTTAGAATAATGATGCTTATGCAATGGGGTGAAATATGAAGTATTTATGTCTGCTAGTAACTTGAGACATCAACCTTTGGGTCTTATTTTCCTTCCTTGCTCAGCCCCTTTTAAGTAAGTCATAGAATTGCAATTCTGGAACTCATTTTTGTCTCTAACAGACAAAAGTGTCTGCACGCTTCATAATCTTTAGTCTTCAGAACTTTGCATTTCCATGAGCTGCTTCTAGGGGAGACATTGAGCATTTATATTCAGAATATCTATGGAGAATGGAATTGGGGCATCTGGCATTTTGTATTTGTGTAATTGTTCTTAAAAGAGGGTCCTGCAAATTGTGTGACTTTCAAGACCCCACAAAACCTGAAACAGCCTTTTGGTATTATTATGCAGAGACCTAGAAAACCTTTGAGAGAGCTGTTTGTGAAGTGTTAATGGTTGTTTCTTTTATACTCCTTCCCTAAAATTGGGTTTTCCTGATGTGTTCCCCACTCCCCACCTGAAGCCACTTTGACTTACCCGAAGATGTGCTTGCAAATGGTGTACTTGAAAGCTGTTCAGCTGAAGACTGTTCAGCTGCAGACTTTTCACCTGAAGATGCTTCACCTGAAGGTGCTTCACCTGAAGATGATTCACCTGAAGGTGCTTCACTTGAAGTGCGCTCACCTGAAGACTGTTCACTGGAAATATGTTCACCTGAAGGCTGTTCACTTGAAGCATGTTCACCTGAAGGCTGTTCTCCCGAAGGCTGTTCTCCCGAAGGCTGTTCTCCTGAAGGTTGTTCTCCTGCAGGTTGTTCTCCTGCAGGTTGTTCTCCTGAAGGCTGTTCACCTGAAGCATGTTCACCTGAAGGCTGTTCACCCGAAGCATGTTCACCTGAAGGCTGTTCACCCGAAGCATGTTCACCTGAAGGCTGTTCACCCGAAGCATGTTCACCCGATGACTTTTCACCCGAAGGCTGTTCACCTGAAGCATGCTCACTTACGTGTTCACTTGAATGCTCTCCCTCAGCATGTTCACCAGAAGTGTGCTCACTCTCAGAACGTTCACTTGAACTACGCTCGCTGGAACCATGCTCACCTAAAACATTCTCACTTGGAGAAGTCTCATATAAAGCGTCAATATCTGAAGGGTTTGCAAGTGAAAAGTATTCACTTGAAAGTTGCTGAACTGGAGCTTGATGATCCAATGAGCCCAGAGGCTCATCAGACTGACCTGATGATCCTGGGATAGAGAAGAAACAGAAGAGAATAGTGAAGTTGAGAGTGGGGTATTGGTTACTTTTCCCTGGAGTGAGACAAATGGAGACTCCTAAGTTTCCTGTCGGTCTAAATCAGGTACTTGAAGATAGTGCAGATGTTGGGGGAAAGTCAACTGACTACCCCAAGAAACCAGGGAGGATGGAGGTGTTTAATAAAAACACAGAGACCACCTCTGGGATTAAAGGAAAGAATTTTAAGGTATATTAAGAACTGCACAGGGGGATTCATTCATCCATGCATCAAAAGCACCTGAAGGGAAATGAAAGTACCTTCCTGACAAGACCAGCATCCAAAAATAAATGTTCTGTCACTCATGTCATCTGAAGTCTACCTCAACCCTCCTTTCAATTCCTGTACGGGTGAAAGGCAAGAAGAATGGAGATGCAACAGGGAGAAAAAAACTAGTTTTCACCAGCTGAAAATTCTAGCCTAAATTAAGGGTGGACAATTTTAACATTTGGACAAGGTAAACTTTAAAGTAGAAGATGACAAGTACCTAATGAGCCCACAAAAATTGTTAGAAGGAATTAAGTAACCTTTATTTGGTAAGGTCAAGTTTTTTCTCATACTCTAATCCATGTGGGTTGGGGACTCAGTAGTGTTGTAAATTATTGGGTTAAATAATCCTTGGCTTATGTTATCTCTGAGTTGAGATTCCTTGTGACATACCATTTGTACCCACTTCATGGAGTTGTTGAGTGTTCATTAAGGTAAACTGTGAAGTCTTGTCCATTGCCCGTACTCAGTTTTCTCTTTCTGCACCTTACACTGGGAGTCACAAAACTCTCAGATGGTCATTGTCTTCTGACTAAATCTCTTCTAATTTTAATCTGTCTCATTAATAACTGCCAGACAAAATATTTCTTAATTACAACTTTCATTTTATTTAATTGGAAACACCAAACAGACCTTTTGATTATTATTCTTTGATTAGATTGAGCATCGTAAAGGAGACTACAAGACAAGGAGACTACAACAGCTGGTCTATTAATTCTACCTAAAAGCTTAGTACAGGATCTTTAGGCTGAGGTTGTTTTAAGGCCTAGGGTTATTGCTCTTTGAGAATCCTGCAAGAGATATATACTCAAAAAACAAGGTAAGCTGGGTGCGGTGGCGCACGCCTGTAATTCCAGCACTTGGGAGGCTGAGGCAGGAGGATCACGAGTTCAAAGCCAGCCTCAGCAAATGAGCGAGGCCCTAAGCAACTCAGTGAGACGTTGTCTCTAAATAAAATACAAAATAGGGCTGGGGATGTGACTCAGTGGTCGAGTGCCCCTGGGTTCAATCCCCAGTACCAAAAAAAAAAAAGACAAGGTAAGATTTGATTTGATAAGGCTTTTGGTAAGTTTTATTTTAAAAGTTTGTCACATAAATATCTGCCCAACTGATTCTTTAATACTTAATAAAATTTTTAAATAAGAGATGCCTCTGGCATAGAAAACAGGCTTGGAAAAGTATGCTAATTTTTTATTCATTCTTAGAGTTTATAGTTTATTTACTTCACTATGTGACTAACAGATAACTACCATCAAGTGGCTGTATATCTTTGTTTCTGAGTCAACCTTTTTGAAAGTCTAACAAGGCAAAAAGCAAAATCTCTGAAAGCTAATATTGGAGAAAACACTTTGTCATTTCACCAACAGCTCAGAGCTCATAGACCTCTTCTCTTGTAGGAGGCAGCCTTCCATAAATAGGGAATCCTGAAAGAGGAAATACAGAAACATAGCCATGAAGGAGAGGCTTGTAAGGTCTCTGACTCACAGCTCTGCGTGTTTTGAGATGGCTTTCTGGGCACATCACCCTCCTATCTCTTTGTAGCTTTCCTTGGCACATTAAGTATACGAGGATCCCTTACACTCGATTGATGGGAACAGACCATCACTGAACTTCTGCCAAACTCCTAGGCCTGTCCTCCTGTCTCACAGAACATCAGGTACAAATGTTGAATGGCTAAAGAAAAATAGGAACAGGAACATGCCAGGCCAATAGGCCCCTCTGACTGTAAAGCCATAACTAAGGAGAAATCAGCTGGTTCAGGACCTCTCAGAGCTAGTCTTGTTAAGTTACTCTTAATTCTGATTTGGGTAACTAGGATACTGGTCTTCCTTCTTCAAGGGCAGAAATGCCTTAAAGGAGGCCCCTTACACACCCACGAGAACAAAGAAGACTCACCTCTGGCAGATCCAAGCAGATGAAAACTCATTAGTAAGATTAACTCATTCATCTGGATTTAGAAAAAGAGGGGCCTCTAGTGTGGGGCACCCAAGAGCTGCAAAGAAACTGTGAGCAAGAGCTCCCAATACTGAATCAGAGCTTCTGGGAATTCTAGAACCTCAAGAACGTCCCATAATGATTCCTCATAATGGGTTGTGCTCTGAGGTCCTTGTGTGGCTTGTTCAGGCAGGTTGACCCTTTACAACCCATGGCAACTTCCACTAGTGAAGCCTAGTGAGTATTTTCTATGTGTAGGATGCTGTGTTGGGGCTATCTGCCCTATCTGAAAAAAGAAAAAAATATTACCAAAATACATATATTCATTGTAATAAAAATATTAAAATGTCTCTTTTAAATATTCTTGACAATGAAGTGTGGTGGGCTGCTTATTTTCTGTTAGGTTCTCTGAATCAGCCTTTCTTGTCTGATCTGTACCTTGGAAGGTCATCTCTGTTGATTTCATTATTTAGTACTGGTTGGGATTTTCTTCAGATTGAGTTTAACCAGTGGAAGATTGGAGGGGAGAAAGGGAGGAAAGTAAAGAGAGAGAGGACTATTTATTTTTATTTTTTCTATTCTTTCTTCCCACAGTGGTGTTTTCAACCAGCCTGTAGTAACATGATGTTCTCCTTTTACTCAATCCTTCGGCCTAGGGATTATAATGATTTACACTGTTGCTAAAACCAGGACGCTGGGGCTGGAGTTGAGGCTCAGCAGTAGAGTACTTTCCTGTCACGTGCGAGGCCCTGGGTTCGGTACTCAGCCCCATACATAAATAAATAAAATAAACAGATCCATTGACAACTAAAAACAGTGTTTAAAAAAACCTGGATGCTTCAGCTTTTTTGTTTTTTGCATTTCAAATTTCCTTATCCCCACTCACTAGTGTAAATAGTCTTTTCATATAGACCTATTTCAGTCATGATTTTGGCAGGAAGCAGATTAAAAAGCACTAAGGAGAGTTTACACAGAGAGGGGCAGAGTAAAGGGATCAACAAGGGATAGTTGAAAGCTGTATGTTTATCTGTAACATCTATCAAGGAGGTAGCCAAGCTGAGAATATGGGTGCAGTGAGGCGTACACCTGGTAGAAAGCTGGAATTCAGGAGTTGGGGGAGTGTGTGGCAGAACTCCTCTCACTCCCATCTCCTGCTTTTCTTAGCTCTCTTGTACCACTTTGTTACATGTGCCATTGAATATTGGTTCTAGAATAGATGTATTTATCACCATTGCAATTATTTGTTTAATACTTGTCTTTCCCACTGGACTCTAAACCCCTTGAAAGCAAGGACCCTGTCTCAATCACTTTTGTAGCCCCAGTCCCTGGCAGCGTGCTTGTCATATCATAGTAACTTAATAATTATAGTTTTTCCTGAATGAAGGGGTGAATGAATTTCCTTTCTGTGCCTGATGAAGAAGAATCTACAGAGGGTGCTTAGAGTGTGTTGGCTTAAGGCCCTGCTGAAAAAAGAAGGATCAAGCTGGGGTCAATCCATTATCAATTAAAGTACACTAATGAGACCTGATATGTGTTATCATCTGTCTATGTTGCTGCTGTGAATTCATTGGTAATGAGGTGTGAAGAGATGAGCTAAAAGGTCATTTAGACTCAGCTTGTCCCATTTGACTTGAGTTGGAAGACAAGTATTGGAGAAAACACTTTGTCATTTCGCCAATGTAGGATTTCTGAGCCTCAGATTGGGCTCCTTTGGAGGAGAGAAAGGCATGAAAGACCTTCTCAATAGTTCCGTTCCTCCATGGAGAATGAGTTTGGAGAAATAGATACTTTTGTTGGTAGAGTATGTAGAAATGAACAGGAAAAAAGATACTGTTGATACCAGCCATCAATTGTTTATGGCCCTTTCAAACCAAACCTGTGATCATCCAAGCACACCATGCATGAAGAACACACCTAGTGATCAAGAATTCACTTTGGAACTTGACGAGTTCTGGACTGAGACATCTAGAGGCATTCCAGGTCCTGTCTCCTTCCACTGCCAGTCTCTTCCATCCTCTATGAGCTGATGCTCCAGTATCTCAAGCCCCTAAATGAATCACAGAAATCTCCAGTTCTTGTTATTTGTGCGGCTTGTTTGAAAAGGATGAGCTGAACGAAAATGAGTCCTCTCATAGAAATTTATAGCTCCGCAATGGAGATCCAAGTTGAAAGGTCATCCAAGACCACTATGTGAGGCCAAAAGGGCCAAAGGAGAGGAAACAAGCCAAGAGATCCAGGAAAGAATAGCAGAAAAGAGAAGAGAGACATACCATTTCTCATTCCATTTACTTTAAATAATGTGAATTTATATAAACAAATATGTATGAATATACTGCATGTAGGCTGACATGATGGAAACCTGAATGCAGTCTGTGACCTGAAAGGTGGTTCTGGATACATAGCAGTCCTGGTAATATAATTATCTTATGGGCCTTAGTTTCTTTTATTCTTCCTCTCTACCTGTGTTCTAGCTGCTCTTGTTCTGACCTCACTTTTCTCTGTCTTCTCTGTTTTGTGATTTCTACTTAATCACAACTTCTGTTTATTCCTGGCTTATGTTTACCCATGACTTCTGGCATGTGCCTTTCTCTCTTTCAGCTTCTGGTCCTAACACACACAATGAATTTTCCTCACATTCAGAGTTTTCAAGAGATAGAAGCTGAATTGTTTAACCTCTTCCTCTTGTCCCCTTGGCACAAACTTCTAATGCCAAACTGTGTCAGAAACCTTTTATAAAATACATGGTGGCCAGAGTGGAGAGGCTGTTTGATACCTAGTGTGGCCATCCATGTTGTGAAATGTAGCGAAGGGGCCATTGTAGCCATTCTGAGGCTGCTCACGTGTTGCAAGGAGGGGGCAGTAAAACTGGAAAGTATGCCACTTCATTCATACTGTGCTATGGGCAAGGTAGGCATCAAGATCTTCACAATCTGTCCCTACATTTTCTTCCTCAGTCTTGTCTTTCAGAACATCCTTTCTGGGAGGAACTGGATGGTTCCAGAGGAAAGATCTTACAGGTTTGAGTACTTGAGTAAAACAAAGAAATAGGTGTTTGCCCATCCTGTCTCTGTTATGCTAAAGTGAAACGCTACTTCCTGATGAGCCCCCACGTGTCCAGTGACTATTTTAGACTCTATCTAATGTGAACACGTGGCCAAGGATCACCAGCATTTCAGAAAAGCCTCTGATGTGAAAAGCCAAAATGCACAGAAGTATCACTGAGGACCTAGAAACTAGGAGGAGATGAAAATCTTTATACATCATATTTGTAGTGATATAATTTCCCACTACAAGGTATAAAGAGAAACTCCTAAAAGTTTACAGAAAGAAAAATAGTATCTATGGAAAGAATCAGGAAAAAGTAACAGCACTGTATTTCTTAAAAGTAACATGGGAATGTTTAAAAACTAGAGAATGAGTTTATTTTTTTTATTTTTCTTATTTTTTGCAGTGCTGGGTATTGAACCCAGGACCTTGTAGCTTGCAAGGCAGGCATTCTACCAACTGAGCTATATTCCCAGCCCAAGAATGAGTTTTTAAAATGTGAGTGAAATTATTCAACCCATATTTATTTACTCAGTTTGATTTGAGAATAGAATAGAGACTTTTCAGAAAACCAAAATCTCAAAACAAACAAATTCCTGTATTAGAAGTAATCTCCTATAAATAATGGGATACCAGCCCACTGTGGTTTAAAGTAAGAGTTTGTGTTCTCACACCGAAAGTCTGAAGGTAGCCAGTTTCTTACAATGGGTCAGACTTCTCAATGTCAAAGCCAACTTTCTGAAATTCTTCTGCCCTTTCCCTGTTCTTCTTGTTCATAGTCACAAGATGGCAGCATAATCTCAGGCA
Source organism: Glaucomys volans (assembly GCA_020662805.1). NCBI lineage: Eukaryota > Metazoa > Chordata > Mammalia > Rodentia > Sciuridae > Glaucomys > Glaucomys volans. The sequence goes on from JAJEJO010001810.1 coordinate 198,628, forward strand.
TCACATCCAGATGACATCAAGGTGGTAGGTGTGTATTAATTTCTCTCATTGTGCTACAAATTACCAAAAATTTAGCAGATTCAAACAATGCTCACTTTAGTTCTACAGGTCAGCAATCTAGGACTCATCTGGAGTCAGAACTCCAGATGGAGTCATCAACGAGTCAGAAGGCTAAAATTAAGATGCTTTCAGGTCTGACTAGACTCTTATCTAAAGATTCTGGGGAAGAATCTACTTTTTCTTTTCTTTTTTGGTACTGGGGTTTGAACCCAGGGGTGTTCTACCACTGAACTAAATCCTGAGCCTTTTTTTATTTTTTATTTTGAGTCAGTGTTTTGCTAAGTTGCCCTATCTGACCTTCAACTTGGGATTCTCCTACCTCAGCCTACAGAGTCTCTGGGATTATAGGTGTACACCATCATGCATGGTTAGAGAGAAGAATCCAATTCTAAAATCATTCAGATTGTTGGCAGAATTTATGTCCTTGCAGGCATAAGTATGTATTTTCTTGCTGACTCAGTTCTCTCTCAACTCTTGAAGGCCATTTACATTGCTTCTCCTTTGGCCTTTCCATCTTCAAAGTTGGAAAATTTTAATATCTGATTTCTCGTTTTGCCTTCATCTTGAGAACCTTCGGCTTTGAAGGGTTCAAGTGATTACATTAAGCCCCACAGATAATCTTTCCCTCACATATGGTTAGAGTGATGCCATATTTGCTGCTTCCACCTACACCAGAGGGGCAGATGGTCCATGCACAAGTCTCTTTGAGCTTATTATTAGAATTCTACTTATCTCAGGGTCAGTATGCATATCTTTTGTCAGGTAAGGTAAGTTTTTTTTCTCCAGAAATAGCCCTTCCTATACCTCACTTTCCATTCCTTAGGTCACCTCAATGAATGGCTCACAGAACTCAAGAAGTGAATTACCAGTTTATTATAAAGGATACAACTCGGGAACAGTCCAATGGAAGAGACATAGGACAGGGTATGTGGTAGCCACACAGAGCTTTCATTCTTTCATTCTCTCTCTGATTGTGCCACTTGCCCAATACATAAATGTGTTCACCAATCCAGATGGTCCCCAAGTCCCATCATTTAGGGAGTTTTGTGGAGGTTTTGTTATAAAGGCACATTTGATGAAATCAGTGACCATCGTGGAGCTGAACTTTCTAACCTTATAACCACAGATTGGTTTTTCTGGTGACCAACTCTGTCCTGACTCTATCCTGTCATAAGTATCGTATTAGCATACAAAAGGACAGTAAGTTTCAAGGGTGTGGAGTCCTGTGTCATGAACCAGGTACAAAAATCAAATATATATTTTTTATTATATCACACAAAAATTCCTAGGACAACAACAAAGGAAGGTTCTAATATGATCACTGTGCCACAGGTTTAGAAAACAACCTACACAGATCAGAGCAGAAGAATGGAGGGCTCAAAACAAAGATCTCCAGAAAAACAACAGAAGAATATATTATCTGGTAGCCTTGATAGTAGCCACATGGAAACATAGTGACAAGCTCTTGGAAAGTTGTGGGAAGCTTAGCTAAAAGTTTAATGTTAATTAAGAAAATTATAAGGTACTTATTCTTTTCAGAAGAAAGAAAATACATAATAAAGAAAGCATAATCCTAGTACTAATCTTATTTCATTTGTGAATATGTTTATATCCATGAGGGCTCAATTGCAGGGCATAGGAACTAGTCCACTAGCTATTTTCAGCAGAAAGGTGCTTAAACAAGGATCTGGGTGTTTACAAATGTCTGGAATAGAGAGTAGTTGATTATAAGCTGGATCTTTGGGAATGGCTCCCTGAACAACACCTAGAACTGGCCTACCAGAGGAATTGTCACCCTGCAGCGTCAGGGAGCTTCCAGAGCAACTGCTGACATCAAGAACACCTCCTGCATGAACCAGGAATCAAGAATCTGTTGCCATCAAGACTTTCAGCTGTAGATCTACACTGTAGCTGCTTGATTGGCACTGGCAAAAAAGACTGTCACATTCCCCTTCTCTCAATATCATAAAAATTGGTTCTGGATCTTGGAATACTGTTGCTATTTAAAAGAACAAAACAATTTACAAATTTCTGCAGTATACTTATCAATCAATATAGAGATAAAGATGACCCTCATTTTTACATTCCAAGCAATTGGTGAAATTCTAATGACATTCAAAAAGGAACTGGGAATTGGAGTTCTTAGCTTTCTGTGAAGAAACATATACTAGGAGTTGGAGAAGATGTTGAGTGCTAATCCATCAAACTGGAATGACAGTTTCCCATCTCCAGGAGACCTTTTATTTCCCTTTGTGACAATGGCTGTCTCCTTGATCTAAGTTTAATCAGTCTCCTTCTGAGCCATCTGTTCAACTAGGTCTAATTTTGAGCTCTCCTCTCTGTAAAAATCCACTTTGAGCAAGATTTCTGTTTAACCAATTGAGCAAAAATCCCCTATCCTTGGTATCTGATCTCCTTCTGTCAACTCTGGCCTGCTTTCAGCAAGAATTGTTGAGTCCATCCACCAATAAGTCTGTCTCCCTTACCCACTATGTTTTCTCTTAGTAATTTCTCACACACTGATCCCCACCCTATTCCTTAGCTATAAATTCCCATTTGGCCTTCTTGTATTTGGAGTAAAGCCCAATCTCCTCTACTGCAGTATCCTACCGAAATGTTCCCTGTACCTGTTTTGATAGTCCCCTTTGAATAAAGAGTTTCTTATTTTCTTTAGCAAATATCATGAATAGTTTTTTCTTAAGCAAAAGATATTTGCTTGTGGTTCTCCCTTAATCATTTAACTTCATTCAAATGAATGAATGAATGGTTCAAATATCACTTCTTAGAGATTCATGCCTAAGATGGGTGAATTAAAATAGTGACAATAACTTATTATCTCTTGAGAACAAGCTGAGAAGTGGCTGGAAAGGGTGGGTATGGGTGTGGGCTATAGTGGCTGGGATCTTGGGGAGGGCTTTAGATCTTAATTAGCATGATATGTATTTATAAATATTATCTAATCATCTGAAACTTAGAGAAACCAGGACAAACTTAATAGAGGAACTCCCACTTCATTTGCCTCCTACAATTTGTTCAAAGGAATCCCTTCCTGACCTCCTAGAAGTGCACACTGAGACCACTGGTCCATTCTGCACCCTGAATCTTCTGGAAGTCTGTGAATCTGAAATGGTAACCAGGATATCTCTTTCTGTAATTTGTGCTGACTTGGCACCAGGCTAGCTGGAATGGAGGAAAAGAATTGAAGGAGCATCAGCTGTTTCCAGTGTAGAGCCCTCTGCATTTTTTGGTCCCATCCCCACTAGGAGTGACTTTTTTTGGCACTGAGTTACAACAGAAAGGGCACTATCCAGATTTCAGCTCTGCTGGTTCTGGTTGTATGACCTTTGAGAGATTCTCCCTCCCTGAGCCTGAGTGCCCTTGTTTGTAGAATGGGACTAACATTCTTTCCTCTCAAGTTTCTGAGGAGTAAATGGATCAGTACAGTGGAACACACTCAGCACAACGTCTGACATGGGGCAGGCACTTAAAAAACTAGTCATTAAGTATTAAGATTTGCTTCCCTTTGGGATTTAAGTTCTGTTAATACTATAATAAATAATTTGTTTACATGGCACTTTACAGTCTTAACAATAACACTGTGAGGCACATATTAACCCTATTTTACAGAGAAAAGGAGATTCTGTGAAGTTATATGTTGTTAATTTAGTTAATCTTGATTTCATAGCAGATAATTCTCATGACTCCATAATTCTCTGTGTCTGTTGATAATGTGTACTGAAGGCATTCCAGAGTCATAGCTTCTGCAAAAGTGACCAGGAAGTGACTGGAGGGAGGAGGAGCCTATCAGCTCTGAAGATCCCCTCAGGTGCTTGAGGCCAGCTGCTGTCACCTTCTACCCACTGCTGCCTTACCCTGACTTGTGCACATACATTGATCCCTCCCAAGTTCTAGTCTCAGGGACACAAGAAGGAGTGACATTTTCTCAGTGAATAGGTAGGACTTGGCTGCTCAAACTCTTTTTAGGCACCTACTTCTGCAGGGTGATGTTCTAAAAATGGTTGCCTAATTTCTTCATCTTCACTTTAACAGTTTATTCCCCTTTTAACAAATGAAGGAAGGATAAAAGAGATTAAAAATTCCCTCCAATATCACATAGTAAATAAGTCACAGCTCTGAGTCTCTAATGCATAATCAAACAGCTGACTTCAGAACCTAAGGTATTTTCTTGTTTTGATTTCTTTTAAAATTATACTCTGTAGCCTCCCAAGATATTGTAAAAGGAACAAAAGGAAATGCCCATTCAGAATAATAGTGAGGCAGAATGTGGATTCAATAATATAAGAGAGATTAAGATAAAAATGAAATATTGGGAGCAAGGGGGTGAGGAAAGACTATCAGGAAAAAATTTTATTAAAGAGACATTTGGAATGGGACGCTAACAGGGGCTCTCAACTGGGATGATTTTCCCTTCAGAGGGCATTTGGCAATGTCTGGAAATATTTTTGGTTGTTACTTCTGAGAGATAGTGGTGCTCCTGGAATATACGGTTGGGAGAACTGGATATAAGGCAAGTGCCGTTTGGGGGAGTCTTGAATGCCAAGCTGAGGAGGTGGTACTTAATTAGTCGGATCGGTGAAAAGTTTAAACTGGAGAGTAAAAGAATTGCAGCTATTCTAGGAAGCCAAATCCAAGGAGGCATGTGAGTTGGATTGGAGCTGAGAGTAAAGAAGCTGGTTATAGCTGGTAGGGTGGCACATGCTATAAGCTCAGCAGTATGGGAGGCTGAAGCAGGAGGATTGCAAGTTCAAAGCCAGCCTCAGCAATTTAGCAAGGCCCTAAGCAATTTAGCAAAACCCTATCTCTAAATAAAGTATAAAAAAGGGCTAGGATTGTGCCTTAGTGGTTAAGTACCCCTGGGCTCAATCCCTGATGACAAAAACAAACAAACGAAAACTGGTTAAAAATTGGTTACATCTAAGAGCACAGAGACCAAAAAATGGACAAGGCAGAATTTCATAGAGATTAAGAGGAGCTAGAATTAAGTAATAAACCATTTCACTATTAATTCCTAATCCGTAAGATCACCCTGGAAAGGCAGAAGTGGTCAGAAAGCAGAAGAGACATTTCAATAGACTGCTTACAATCAAGTTCTAACCAGCATACACTCTCTTCTCTTTTGTCTCTCTCTGTCTCTCTCAACACATGGTTATTGACCTTCCTCTTCTTCACTATTCCATTAGCATCTGGCAAACACATTTGAGACATAAAACACTGCTAGCATATCAGGAATGTAGAATGGAATGGAGTGTTTTTACTTATTTCCAAGAAAGCAGTTCTAAAAGTCATTGTTGATTCAATCGATGATAGAACCAAATGTATGATTCCACTTATGGAAACACAGTTAGAGGCACCATGATGAGGACCTTCACAGTGACTAGATCTATATACCAATTGTGCAGAAGTTACATTATTGTGACTGTACTTCATGGGCAACTGTCAGATATAAGTGTCCTGTGTCCTTAATCAGAGTCAGAGGCTGCCTGTGCTCTTCTGGGGTCAAGTGTTGTAGTTCACCACTTTTATCGTCACGTATCCTGAAAAAAGAGGAGAAAGAAACTTTTTTGTTAATCTGCTTGTCAAGTAATGAAGAGTGTAAGAAAGTGAGGAGCTACATGCTTGGAGTCAGTGGCCAGACGTTTTTTTTTTTTTTGGTACCAGGGATTGAACCCAGGGGCACTCAACCACTGAGCCACATCTCCAGCCCTATTTTGTATTTTATTTAGAGACAGGGTCTCACTGAGTTGCTTAGCACCTTGCTGTTGCTGAGGCCACTTTGAACTCAAGATCCTCCTGTCTCAGCCTCCCAAGCCACTGGGATTACAGGCATGCAATGCGGTGCCTTGGGTCAAGTGTTGTAGTTATCCACTTTTATCATCACGTGATAAAAGAGATCAAACTTTTAAACATCAGATGAGGATACTCCCAAGGGGATGAAAGAAAAGGTCTATGCAGGATTGAAGACATCATTTGTGGGACCCAGAGCACTGTGAAAATGGGGGTCTTCATTTAAAAATTATCAAGAATTTCAAGATGCTGACAGTACAGCATTAAAACCAACAGCCCTTTGCAGTGTGGGGCCTACATGTGTGCGTGTGAAGCTGCAGGAGACCTATATAATTCAAAAACAGTTAAGCTCCTAACTGCACCTTAATACACACATATGTCAAAAAGAAGACTTCTCCACCATACCTGAACTCATTTTAAATAAGTCATTGATCATCTGATATTTCTCCTCATCCTCGATTTTTTCAATATGGAAAGTTTCAAACACATACTAAAGTTAGGGAACCCTCCAATGCCTTTCACACAGCTTCAACAATTATGCATAAATAACTAAGCTTATTTTATCTCCATCCTTCTCACAATTCCATCCACCCATGTAGGTAATTTGGAAGCAAACCTGCAAGATGGATTTTTTGAAAGAATTTTTTTTTTCCGCTGAAAATATCAGGAATCATGTACAATATTTTATTGCCTATAATTTAATATGTTATCACATAAACCCAGAGAGAGGCAGAATAGGTGGGGAATAGAGTTAGAAGCAATGTTTCACCAAGCAGTGGGCCAGGGGTAAATTTGCACCAGTGCTTTTATGGTTCTCAAGGGTAAAACTCAGGGTGTTTTGACAGATTCACCTCAGCATTTCTCTGTGGGAAGATTCAGAACACTTGTCCATGTTCAGAGTTTCCTAGTCAGTGAAGTCAACATAAGGGTCTTTGTCATGAAGTTTCTCTTAGGCTTTTGCAGAAACTCAAAATAAAGATTTCCTTGCTATGGCTTCTCCAGATAAGCTTCCATGGCTTTATGGCTCTGCCAGTAGTGTAGCATGCACAGAGCAGGTTAGACATGTCTACGGGACTTTTTAGGACAATGAGTTCTCTGTTGTCATTTCATCAACCCTGAAAAGGACAGGCCTATTCAAAAGTAGGAACATCTTGGTTGGCTATCCATACACACTTGTCTCTCAGTGACAAATCAAGTCAAGGGTAGGACAAGTGATGTTATCACTAGGAAGGGGACTAGCTTTACAATAAATGTGGCTTAACCATTGGTATGTTGGGAGCTGTGTTGGCTCATGAGAGTCAATTGTTAAAGTTTCAGTAATTTTATGAGCTGTTTATTGAACAGAACTATTATTAAAAATTAACTTACAGAAAATGATAACTAAATTAAACTTATATTACAAACAAAAGATAATCAAAACACCATCACTTCTTAACCTACATTTTGCCATTGTCTGTGCTCTGAAAGTCATTTAGTTACATTGCACCAAGGTGCTAAAAATACTGCTTAATGGTGTGCATGTCTCTTCTCACTTTCACATTCAGTGACATCAGAATGCTAGTTCAAAATTTCCATTTATACCACAGAAATGTACAAATGCTACAAATCAGGACTCTGCTCACCCTACCTCACCCCACAAGCCAGTTGTTAAACACTTGCAAGTACACAACTGGGCCAAACAATCTGGAAAAAGTTGATGACCAAATTATCTTCAGGACACGGAGACATTTTTAAAATCCTCTAGCACTGGAACTCAAGTTTGACATGGTAATTGTTAAGTGTTTTTAAAATTAACAGCCAGGAATTCCACTGTGGGGAAAACTAGATGAGGAAGGGTGATATGCGATCATAGTTGGGATGAATGTATGAAGTTTGCTATTGTCTGTCCCTGGATTTTCCCCAAAAGGCCCATTTTAACTGTTAAAGATGTGGTCCTCAGCTCTGCGTTATTGAGAGATGCTGGAATCTTTAAGAGGTAGGACCCAGGAGGAGGAGTCACAGTCACTGAGGGTGTGCCCTTGAAGGGGATATTGGGGCCCCACCCCTTCTTGTCTTTATTTTAATTTCCTGTCTGTTGTAAGGTGAACAGGCTCCTGCTGTGATGTTCTGTGCCACCGCAGGCCCAAAGTGGCAGAATTAAGTGGCCATAGACTGAAAACTCTAAAATCTTGAGCCAGAATAAACTTCCTTTCAAATTCATTATGTCAGGTATTTTGTCCTAGTGACAGCAAGCTGACTAACCCAGTCTCACGGAGGTTATGTATGGAATAACCTTTATATGAGTCTCTACATTTCTGGAAACCCTGGAGTTCTGTCACCTTTGTGCTGAGTGTAGGTGTTGCCCCGGAAAGCTTGCTGAGACCAGGTGCCCAGGACCGTGCCTTCCCTGGGTTCATCTGCAGCCATTCCTCCTCTCATTCTGTGATACTCAGTCATGGAGCCAGGCTACCTTCTTATAGTTGAAGGTAGGGAGGCTAATTAGCAAACAGCACACAAGTTAACATTTCATGAAGTTACCAGCGTACATGACTACTTTTATGTTTATATTGAATAATGGAAAAGGATTGCGGAGAAGTTTTTAAAACAACACAGGACTAGCTGGGAGGATCCCTGGTTATTTGGTTGCCTGTACTTAGGAAAGTAAAGAGGTGAGGCAGAGATTTCAGGAACATCAACAAGGAATCCTGGCTGCAGGCGGGTGGTATGAGAGTTGCTGTGAGGACTGTTAGCCATATTTTGTGGATCTGGAGGAGTTGTGTCTGCTGGGAGCTCATTCCTTCATGAATCAATTGCACTGTCTGGCCTGACCTTGCATCTGCCTGGGAAGAACTGAATTGCTGCCTCCTCCTCAACCCTCTTTCCACTCATTGATAGTAGCACAGCAGAGTCTCTAGTACTAACCCCACATTATGAATAAAAATGGACATCACCATCTTTTAAAATGCACACCACTTTTTGGCAGATATTTAAGATCTTACCACACCCTAAGGTGGAACCCTTTAAACGTTCTTGATAGTGGCTAAGGAAGAGTTGGCTGCTTTCTGATATTTCCATGTGCTGAGATGACTTTGTCAAGCATTGTGCAGTTTGTACTAGGTTTTCTTTTTTCAAGTCTATTAATTATATACATACATATATTTATTAAAATAATTCCTGCTTCCCCACCTTAAATTTCTGGTGCTATTCATTCCCATGATCAACCCATGCACAATGCACAATGTTGAGCTCCTTAGCACCCCACAGGCTAAAATGAATCCTGCCTCTATTGCAGAAAGGACTGAGTAGTGGCTCAAAGCAGTTGGTGGCCTTGGGGAGCTTGGGCAACTGGGCCCTCTGGAAGGGAGAATTGGGCAGGTCCAGGGAGTAGAGAGAAAGGAATTCTTAGAGCTGGGCTACAGAGTCAGGCCCATACTTCTCTCATCCACAGCATACTAGGCTTAAAGCTAAAAGGGAGTCCCAGAAGAAGCATTTGGTTAAAATAATTTTTTTGCAAATGACAGAAAATCATTTCTTCTGACACATGTTTATTCTTGTAATTATAATCTGAGATTAGCACTAGGGACCTTCTCTAAGGAGGCCACAGGTGACATCTCTGGGAGCAGCGATTTTATCCTTTGGTCCCTGAACAACAGTTTGGAGGCTCTTGGGACCCGTCAAGGTTTCTATTAGCAGAGGAACAGAGTTAGTGCAGTCAGCAAAGCTGGATTTGAATCTTCATTATCCTTTCTGTCACTTTGGCTAGATTGTTTTCTCACCAATACAAGATGTTAATAACTACCACATAGTCTCTTATACAAGAAGCAAATGGAATGACATTGTTCAAAAGTTTCACACTAAGTCTGGCATGTGGCAATCCATGTCCTGTGTTGTTTTCTGGTGGGGTACGTGACATAGCCTTCCAAGTCTTCAGCACCGGGCTGGGGAATAATTGCACCTATGCCTTTGTGGAGTATGTCCCCATTCCAGTGGGTTTCCAGTTCTTAAGGTGGGAAGGAGGGGTAAGCTAATCATTGAAGTACCATGTTTGAGTAAGAGTAGATTCCTGGAATGTGCCTAGGGCTGTGGAGAAGCCCGAGGCCAAAGCTACAAACCTTTTTCTGGAGAATAGTGTTTTTAAATTCCATTCAGCACGTATGTAAACAAATAGAAAACTCTATCTGGTTGGGATTGCAGACTGCCTGGAGGATAAACCCCAAGTCTGCTATTTTGGGTTTAATGCTTTACTGAATAATAGTCTAGCCATATATCCATTTCCAAGAGATCAGGAAACTTAATACCTGGATTCACCATGTTGAGGCAAGTAGTTTCTTTTTGTATGGAAGATCATGACACAGTGTGCTGCACCTCACTAGGCTCATCAGTCACCCGATCTCATAGCTTGTGTGATTGGGTCACCAGCCATAATTTCCCCATTTATTATGGTATTTGCTGGTAAATGAATCAAAATGGAGAATATCATGCTAAATGAAATTAGCCAAATTCAGAAACTCAAAGTCGAATGTTTTCTCTTATATGTGGAAGCTAGAGTAAAATAAAGGGGGAGGGAAGGGTGAGATTACATAAAGAACCAATCAAATATAAATTAATAGACAAGCAAAAGGAAGTTTAGTAGAGTAGAGGAAGGAGAATAGGAGAGGAGGGGAGGATGGAAGAGAAAAGTATGTGTGGGGAGAATCTTGTGTAACTATAAAGCTTTAATAATAAAAAAAAGGGGAGGATAGAAAAAAAATCTGTCAGAAAGAAGCCTGAAAGCACCTGTGGAGGGCCAATGGAGGTAAACTGAGGTGGTAGGACCTGGCTACACCCTTCCACCTCTGCCTGCAGATCCCCACCCCCCACCCTGGCTCTCTGTTCATGCTGCCCTCTGGGGAAACTCAGTCCTCTCCCACTGGCTGTCCTTCCCAGCCTGGGGTTATAAAAACGGGACTTGCTGGGGTAGGGGACCCACAGCTCTGTCCTGCTTTCTGCTGCTCCTGGTCCTCGGGTACCACCACTATGGGAAAGCACCTGTTACTGCTACTGCTGAGCCTCTCCTTGTTATGGGGATTCCTGCAAGGTGAGCCCTGGGGGTGTTGAGCTGGGTGAGCAGACAACCTGGTGGCCAAGGATTGGTGGGTCTTGGGGAGGTGGGGAGCAGGGACCAGGCCCTTACCTTACCCTTAGAGGTGATGGCCACAGCCTTCATAACCCTAGGCCTTCTTTCTCTCTTTTGCTTTCCACTTTGGGCCCAGCTTTACTCCTTCTCTCTTATTCCTCCTCCTTGCTCCTCCTTCAGGCTCCTATACCCTCCTGCCTCAAGTCTAATCTTTAATACTCCCAATTTCTCTGTCTTTCTGTTGGACAGCACAAGATTCCAGTGAGAAGGGGACAACTCTTTGGTGAAGCAGGAGACGATGAAAGGACAGGGAGGAGTTGTTCCAACTGGGTGCTGGGCTCAGGCATCCTGACCTTGGTCTTCCTTCCAGAAGCCCCATCAGTTCCTAGGAGTCCAGCTCCTTCCCTCAATCTGGGAATGGCTCTTGTTCCTTGTTTAGGCCTCAGGGCCACAGACTCAAGTGCCTTCTGACCAGTGAGTCTGCCCGAACCAGCCTCATTCCCCTGCTTTTGTCTTTCAGCTCTGACGTGTGCCAAGTGTCCTCGAATCAGTGCTGATGGGGTTTGCAAGAGTGGGGAAAGCTCCTGCCAGGCTCATGGCAGACAGCAGTGCTTCCTGAGAAAAGTCTATGAAGGTAGGTGGAGCCTGAGAGGTTTGGGGTGATCTTTTACTGACCTTTTTTTTTTTTTTTATCTTTTACTGATCTTGAGGGAGGAGGCCCTCTCAGGAGATCTGAAGGCAGGAGCAGAGTGTGTGGGAGCATATTTTCCCCCTGTAGGAAAAAGCTTCTCTGGTTCTGGTACTAGGCTATCATTGGCTCTTGATCAGAACAATAGACCTATTAAGAGGAAAAAAAGTGCTTATTGATAAGTCTCTGGGTGGTCCTCAGGGACCTTCTAGGAAAACATAGGATGACAGCCACTGGACTTTAAAATTCCACTCCTAGAACTTTTGAGAGCCAAATGGAGGTAGGGATAGAGGTTGAGGGGAGGATGGCTTAAAGAAGCTACCTCCATCACCTCGGGGTGGCTGGTCTCCCTTCCCACTTGAGAGCCTGACCCTCCAGGGCAAAGTGCTATATCTTATTCACTGAGTCACTGATTTTTTCTATAAATATTTGTTTACTTCTTGTTTTTCTTGCTCTTCAGGTGACAGATTCCTGTACGGATACCAGGGCTGTAGCGACTTGTGTGCTCCCATGTCCTTCTTCAACCGAAATGCAAAAGTGGATTTTATATGCTGCAGTGACACATCTTTCTGTAACAGGCTTTAGAGGCCTGGTCCTTTTTCACCCTGTTCTCCTTTGGGCAAACACTGGCCCTCCAGCTTAGCCTTTCCCTGCACTCCTGTAGCCTTGAAACACCCTGGGCTGTTTTTCCCCAGCACTGCCCAAGCCACTATACCTGCTTGTTCTTAGCATTAGGTGTTAGCATTTCAATAGCTACTCCAGAATACCCTCCATGCTCCTTCCTCAGATTCCAGTTTCCTTTCCTCTCTCCCTCCATCACTGGCTGGCATATAGCAAGCTCTCCCATCCCCTTCTCCGTCTTTTTCTTTCTTCAACAAATTTTTTTTAAATTAATAAACACTGTAATTTACAATGCATTGATTATACAACAGTGAATAATGTCAGACCTGGTCTCTGCCCTCAATGGATTTTCAGTCCAGTTATTTCTTGGGATTAATCTATATCCCTGGGCATGCTAAGCACTTGCTCTACCACTGAGCTATGCCTCAGCCCTCCATTTACATTTTGCATGTACACACACACACACACACACACACACACGCATGAGCACATACACATACTCACTCACCACACACATTGCCTTTCCTCAGTCTTTTGGAAAAGTTCTCCAGTATAGCTTTTTTCCTAATAAATCCCGTGTTTGAAGTTGGTGTTACTTTGCATTTTTAAGTTTTATATTATTAGAATGCATGCTCAAGTTAGAAAATCTATATAAGACTGGCAAGAACATATGTAGCTAATCCCATCCTATTGTTGTACCCAAAGAAAATAAAATCATCCATCACGTAAAGTCAAAAGAAGCCTTTATTTTAGCTGGCCAGTGACGATTGCCCTTATGCCTTAAAGCGGGGTCCTGGGAAATCACGAGACAGTTCTTTTGTTGCCAACTTTTATAGGGTGCAGGAAGGGATTAGGGTGGGGCTATAGGGAGGGGAAGGGGTTGGGGTGGGTATAGGGAGGGGATTTGGGATTGGAGTGGGCTATAGGCAGGGGATCTGGGATTGGGCTGGGGCTGACTCTCCCGATCTCGATGGAGAATCTCCCTGGGGAACACAACATTTTAATCTGTTTTCTGCTGCTATAACATTCCCCACTGGTCTTATCCACATTAACAAATCCTTGTTTAGGAAACTAGTGGTTTTTTAGTTTCCAACTTCCCGGACTCTGATGGGTTCCATTCCTCAGTTTGACCAGATTTCTTATTTTACACTAACTGCCTGTCCTTAATTAGGAACTTTTTACTGCTATAAGGAGAGGGGGCGCCGACTGCTCTTGCTGCTTTGAGCTGGAAGGGGGCGGAGTCTGGGAAAGCAGTTTGAAGTTCCTTTTAGAAATCTGGTCAATGAGGAGCAGAAGTCTGCTTGGGAAGAGCAGGTTGTAAAGTCATCTGGGGTGGGTGCTTCTATGAGAGAGAAACAAAATGACATAAGTACCAAAGTGAGATTAATACAGAATAGAAGTCAATCTCTCACCAGGTGAAGAACTGAGAAGTTGTTCCCATAACAAGGCCTATCAAAGGCTGGAGAGGTTGAGGCCTTTATTTGGGAACTTGAGTTATCAGGTACCTTTGCCTAAGAATCTCTCTTTTGTAGCCTCCAGTCCTATTCTAGGGGCTAACACAAGTACATCTTAGGTTACATTAAACTATTGTTTCTTTTAAATGCTCCAGAATGTCTATGGTTTGGTTTTAACTGTTTTGCTAGGTGTTTAAGATCAAGTTGGTCAAATTGACCTGTTCCTGTCTCTTAAGAGTCAGCCAAGTTCCCACAGGGGTCACTCTGTGGGGAATTTGAGAGTCCTGTGCTTGGGTGGCGGCAGCTCCTGCATTTCAGCAGCTCCTTCATTCCAGCAGCCTCTGCATTCTGGGGTGGGCAGCAGCGCTCCTCCTGGATTCCAGCAGCTCCAAGGCAGTGGCTTCTGCCTTGTGGACAGCTGACAGCTCTTTGCTTCCATTCATGGCAAAGGGAGGCTGGTCCTTGCTCACTCTCATCAGCCCCAGGAGGGCAGGGGCCAAGCCTGTCTGGCCCACTGTTGCACCTCCTTGTTCTTAGCAATCTTTGCTGTGTTTCCAACTCTGGGGGGCAAGCCTGGAATGCATGGGTTATTGAGAAGTGTCCACTCAGATTGGGTTCTGTCCTGGATGGCTCTAAGCTCTGGTGGTGGTGGCATCTGGGCCTCAGTGACTTTTTTGCTCTGGCTGTGGCAGTTCCCGCAACCTAGAGGCCGATGGCAGCCGGTGTTTCCTTGGATCTGGACACAGCGATGCCTTCTGTGCCACATAGAAACCAGGCAGTGTCTTTTTCCCACTGCCTGCTTGGATGAAAACTCTGAGTTCTGGCAGCAGTGAAGTCAGCAGTGTTGACTCGGAGTTGCAAAGTTCCTTAGAGAACTGTCCTTGGGGAACTCTTATTCCCTGGATGCAGGCTGACTCTGAGGGCAAGAACCAAAACTGGTTTTCTTGGCCCCTTTATTTTAATCTCAACCCTTAAGTTTGATCTTAAACATCCAACAAGCCAGTTTCACCAGTTACTATTTTGTCTATTTCATAGGTGATGGCCTAGTATACTTCTTTAAAACATTAATCTGGCATCAGCTATAGAGTTTACAAGGAAAATACAAAATAGAATTAACAACAGTAAAAACATATCTAGTTTGTGTAATAGTCATCCTAAATCCTGCCTGAGTTACATATTATATTTTCTATTTGATATCACAGTAATTTTACAAAAAAACCAATCTTTTGAATATAACTTTAAATGATCTGAAAGCTGACTTATTTTGGAAACATTCTGACTTGTAGCAGGGTGGGAGGCAGACCCTTATTTCAGGTGAGGCAGGGCCTTTTACAGTCTTAGGCAGACTGTTCTAGGTTTGAAGTTATTTTTTTGCCCCCTCTTAAGACATCATTTTACACAGTTTATATGCATTGTTTCCTGAATCTATGTGAATAGTTGTTGACACAATATATTGCATTTAAAATAAATCAAGGAAAGGCTGAGAGCTTTTAACTTTCCTTTTGTGTGGCAAAGTGACCAAATATTTTTTGTTTCATGATATTAACCTTTTAAACAATTCAGGCTCTCACTAACTTTAAATACATTTGCATTTAAATTTTGATCTCAGTGTAAAAAGTAACAAATTTGCGTATACTCTATTGTTAGCAGGTTCTGTTATTGAATATTAAATGATAAAAATTAAGTCCCCAATAAAATTTGTTATTCTTATAAATTACCAGCACGGACAAGCCCAGTTTTGAGAATATTAGCCCAACAAATCCTCTGCTCTAAAGACTTGTGCACCTGGAAGGCACGGACACATTAATATAATAACCAAGATCAAACAAGTATGTTGAATAGTATTTGCCATCTCTTTCCTGTGGAAAAGTCCCAAAAAAACAATTGACATTACACATTTTATAGACATCAACTTTTTTTAATTGACTACCTAGACTTGTGAGGTTAGATATATTTTACCTTCATTTATTTACTGAATTTAAATTGAACTTTTTAATCATGTGAATCAAATATACTTGAATCCATTTTTTCTTTTAGTGTTATGTTAATCTCTAATATCATGTACATGAATTTTGGACACAATATACACTTAAACAAAAGGCCTTGTAGGTTTTTATCTCCATTGCAATGTAACAAGATGTTCAAAAATCTAAGTTGAATAAAAAGGACTGACCAAAAGTTATGATCTCAAGTACTTGGCTGGCAGTTAGTTATTCTCAAATAAAACACTCTTTTGTTTTTTTCCTTGGGTTGGAAATTGGTCTCCTACTGGGTTTTTGCTTCCTCTATTATCATTTTAATATAAGTTCTACTTGAGATT
>JAJEJO010001811.1:0-95918 GCA_020662805.1 Glaucomys volans
ACTAAGAAAGTGATTCCAGTTTAAAAACATCAAAAGTAAGAAACACTTAGAAACCTTTAATCAAGGACCTGAGGTATTTGTACCCTATGAACTAGAACCCTTGACTGAAAGAAATAAAGAACTGTCATTTGAATATAAATAACTTCCTCCAAGGGGCCCTAGGTTGAAGGGCTTGGTGCCCAGGGTGGAGGCTGCAAGATGCTGTGGATCTTTAAGAGGTGGGGCTTGTGATTTCCCTAGGTAAATAGAGGCATACCCTGAGGGAATGTTGGGATCCCTCTCTTTCTCCCTCTCTCAGCTTCCTGAAGTTCCATTTGAGTACTTGCTCTGATATGAGCTCCCACTATGGGATGGTACAGCTGTGAACATGCTTTAACCTTCAAGAAAAAGGAAGAATGATCCCAAAAAATGATTCCAAGATCACCAGGACTGCTATCCCACTACAAGTCAGGCAGACAAGGCTGCTTCCTACTTGGTTTTAAAGGGTGGGTCTCTGCAGTTGATTTCTGACAACAGGCATGACAGCAGGACCTCTACTGAGAACCATGCAAAGAGGCTGCCCTACTGGAATGAAAGGTTGGGATCTTCTCCTCAGACCATGGGGAGATGCTGCCACCCAAGTTGGTCTAGAAGGCAGAGTTGTTCTGGAATCCAGAGTATTATAATCACACCTTAAGATTTAATGGAATTTGCATTGCTTAGTTTTGGACATGCTTGGGCTCCATCATCCTTTCCCTCTTCTCTGTTTCTCCCTTTTAGAATGGGAGTATCTATTGTTTTCCTGTTCTTTCATTATGTATCTTGGAAGTAGATGATCTTATTTTATAGATTCATTGGAGGAGAGGAATTTTGTCTTAGGATGAATTTTGCCTTGAGTCTTATGAATATCTGATTTCGATAAGATTTAGATGAGACTAACTTTAAATTTTTGTATTGATTATAGAATGAGTTAGCACTTTGGAGGTTGTTAGGATGGAATAAATGTTTTTGCATGAGAAAACATGAATTGTGAGGGGGGCAGTAGTACAATGTGATGAACTGAATGTATGTGTCCCCTTGTCCCCCAAAATTAACATTCTAAAGTCCTAACATCCAGTGTGATAGCTGGACTTGGAGATGTGGTCTCTAAGGAAGAACTTAAATGAAATTATAAGTGTTGGACTCTGTTCCAAAGACACTATGCATCTCTTTCTCTCCCTCACTTCTACTCCCTTACCCTCTTTCTCTCTGTTTCTCTCTCTTTATGCACTGGGGAAAGACCATGGTAGGGTATGGTGACAAGGCTATTGTTTATAATCGAGAAAGAGAGATTTTTTCCAGAACTATGCTTTTTGAGATCTCAGTCTTCAAGTGTCCACAATGTGGGAAAATAAATTTCTATTGTTTAATCCACAGGCCTGTGGTAGTTTATCACGGCCTTCCAAGAAGACTATTACACTGTTTATGTAAAATGGTACAACTGCTGTAGAAAACAGTATGCTAATTGCTCAAATAATCGAACATACAATTAACATATAATCCAGCAGTTCCTCTTATAAGCCCAAAAGAACAGAAGCCAGGGAGTTGAACAGATATTTGTATACTAATACTCATAGCAGCATTGTTCACAATACCCCAAAGGTATAAATAAACCAAATAAATGAATGGGTGAACTGAATGTGATATTATATATTGCCAAAAAGAAACAAAATTCTGACACATGATACAGCATGGATGAGCATGGATTTAAGATATTTTGCTATATAACAGGCTCAGAAGGACAAATATTGAATGATTCCAATTTCAAGAACAATTTTGAGTAATCAAATCCAGATAGACAAAAAGGAGAATGGTGGTTACCAGAGGCTTGAGGAGAGAGGAGTGGAGAGTTAATGGGTACAGAGTTCCAGTATGGAAGATGGAATGTTCCAATGATGGCAGCCCAGAAATTTGAATGCACTTCATGCTGCTGAACATGAACATGATTAAAGTGATGTTTTAGTTGTAAATATTTCACCACAAAACTTAAAGTTGGTAATAAGGGATTCTCTTATTACAAGGTGCTATTATTTCCACTTTTTATATCACAAACAATTTACAAGTGAGATCGATATTTTAGGATTTTGAGACTTCCTGGGAAATCAAATGAATGAAGATGGTAACCAAGAGGTTAAGCAACTTCTCTCAACCAGGTATGGAGCACATTACATTTCCTTCTGTTCTCAACTATAAAAGGAACTCAGGAGATAGAGTTAATATTCTCGCAAGCAGGTAGAATGATTTTCATTTCTTTCCTACCTGACTTATTCTTATGTGTTTAAAAGCAATGAAGCACTGTGTGTTTCTGCCTCAACACAGATTACCTGAGTGTAATGGTCAGTTCTTATGTCCTCATCTGTTGATGGCCATTCTCCATATACAAAATTTTTAGACTCATTGTACCAGATTTCAATTACTTGAGGCCAGGGGACAGGCTTAGATTCTGAATACAAATTTTCTCCACAAAAGGTATCTGAAAAGATAAAAGAGGGGCTAGGTTATACTCTTAAATTTTGAGAATACCATATAAGGAAATTGCCCTCATCTTTATTTGGCAATTGGTTCACTGATAATCCAGGCAACAACTTATAAGAGAAGCCAAATTCAATTGTATCCTTTCTGTCAATCTTCCTTCTAATAGATCACTGGGCATGTGGTGTCAGGTTTGGTGAGAAGTTGACAATAAGAGATGGTAAGCTTTGAAATCAAATCAACCAACACTGCAGTCTCTGCTGCTTCCAAGGAGGAAGTGGGTGAAATCAAAGAGAAGCCCGCGAGTTATAATAGGTCCTTTGCTCCAAAGCAGCCACATACAGGATCTGTGTTGTGTAAGGATCTTGACATGAATATTGTTTATTTGGCCACTTACTGGTCAAGGCACACACTACTGATCAGACATGGTGCATAGCTGCACTCAAGTCTTCTCTAATACTGAGGTGAGGACTTTGATTCTTTTTTCCTTATTGCTAGGACTCAACATTTGAAAATTAGAATATCCACATTTTAAAAATTAAGAATAATCAAACATTACATTAGGCCAGAGTCTACCGCCATGTATAGGCAAGTGAAGATGCGGAGTAGATGATGTAGCTTATTCTTGCTGGGTGACTTAGGAATCCACGTTCTTGGTGAGATTACTTTTTAATTTTGATTTTTTATAAGATGCTGGTCATATAGACATATACGTACTTTTAATTCTCCTCTCAAGTGGGTTGCTCTCTGTCAGATCACAAAGCGTTGACAAGATTTTAGCATTTTCTGCAGCTTCTTCATTCCAATTCTAAAGTGACAAGAACAAAACCAAGCACACGATGTAATTAACGTTTCTATCAAAAGATGCTAGTTTACTGTTTCTAAAAATCTAAGACTTGTAATATCTTTGTGTAAATTAAAGTTTAAATAATTATATTACTCTTAGATATTCTAATAGGAAAAGGGACATAGATTACAAATCATTGTATTGGTCTTTGAATTCACAAGTTCAAAATTAGGAATAACACCAAGCAGTAGCGTCTCTCTCAGAGGCAGTAAAAAAATTAAGTAAACACTTTCAGAAAAACAGATCAGAGTTAGAAATCTGGCCCAATAATTTATCAATCATTTTACCTCTGACATGTCTTCTTACCTCTTTGAATCTCAGTTTCTGTGAATCTGTAAATGTGACCCAACATTCATATCCCAAGGCTTGTTCAAAAAGTTTAATGTGATGATCTACACGATACGTTTGTAATATTATAAATTTTATGCTGTGTGTTCCATAAACAAATAATAGATATGATTAGAAGCATATACAGTCATACATCTCCACCTGAAATTATAAATAATCTCAAAACGGTAGATATCACCACACCCTAGAATCTCTTACCAATTCTGCATGTGTTTTCTCTCACTGTATCTTGCTGTTACTTTATTAGTGAGGTACTATTATTTTCCCTGTATGTAAATGAAGTAATTGAGGCCCAGAAATTTTGAATAACTTTTAAGGATCACACTACCAGAAAGTGACAAGGAGTTTGTAACAACTAGTCTGGCTCCAGGGTGAGATCTGAGCTCTCAATGTAGTCAGGTGTGCTGAGTCAGGGCATTTTGCTGACCAAAGCTCAGCAACAGCTGTTCTCCAAGTAAAGCTTAAGCTGGAGCAGTCAGTAGGTGTGACACCATGACAACTAAGTTCCCTAACACGTCCTTACCAACTATATATTTAATTAAGACTGTCCTTATATCACATATAACTCATTACTAATAAAATGTGTAAGTTTTTTTTAAATGAACTTTTATGTAATTATTCAGTTATTCTTTTTTTTTTAATTTATTTTTTTTTATTGAACACAAATGGAGTACAGCTATTGTTTCACTGGTTATTCTTTAGAATAATGTTTGGACAACTTTCCCATTTGCAACATTGTCCTTGGCATGGGAAGGGGTTTATTATTGCATGTGTGTATGCTGCCACCACGTGGTGATTTTCTAGAATTACCCTTCAGGTTGAATATGAAGTAACTTAAGCCTAGCACTGAGGAAAAACATGGTTTTGCAAATTTTAATTATTTCACACAAGGAAAGAGAGATTTTAATTATGCCTATATCTCATTGAAGGAACAGAGGTGACCACAGGTCTGATCAGTGCATAGTATCTTCAGTATCCTCAGGCAGTGGGAATACCATTTTACTGACTAGAAAAGGAAACTTGCCTATTAGGATCATATTGCTAAATACCCAGAACTGGACCTCCTCTGACTAAAATCATAGGTAACTGTTTGTAGTGAATGCTGTGATGCTTTATACAGGTTCCTTTCCAACCTGAAGGACTCAAATCCTCAGCAGGTAGGAGTCCTTCCCATAGACAGCTCTACTATTTCCTGTCTCTGAGAATTGCCTTTATCTGTGAGCATATTCCCTTCTCTGGGGCAGCCCACTTCCAAGAGCTGATAAATGCCAATACCAGGCCACCTTTCTCCAATTTGAGACAATTCAGTGAAACTTCCTAGTGTTTCAGCTTCCCATGGAATAAGCTGAGGCTTATGTTGTAATGATGTCATGAACAAAATCCTCCCTATGTAGAATCCTGCATTGCTCCCTGCTCCCACAGCCAGGTATAAAGCTGGACATCACTTCACAATGAGCATCCTGCATGATAATCTCTGTCCCACAATCTGCTTGTCTTATCTGGGAAAGCTATCTCCAGTGCTCATTGCCCAGTCTTCAGTTCAGATCACTTTGAAGCTGTCTAGGACATTACCTCTGATTAATGATCGTAAATGTCACAAATGAGCATGGTTGTTGCCCAGAACTATGAATGCTAAAATCTTATGTTTGAACATAAGATTAAATAGAACTACTATTTTTTCTTAAATGTCTGGCATTTATTTATTCTCTCTATTTCTGTCATTCCTTAATTTTTGCTGTTGCTATTTCTATCCATTTACTTCTCTGTGTGTCCTATTAATGGTTTAAGAAAAATCTCAACACCCATATTTCCTTTAAAATATGAGTCAGTTTTGCCAGTACATATATTACCTTTTGGATATTCATAACATTGAACCTTAATACTTAAATGTGTGTTCTGACATACTTTTCTAAGGTTTCCTTGTATTCATCTTTCATTTCCAATAGGAAGGTCTCTGTAATCAGAGACTATAATTTCCATTCATTCTTTAATGTGTTTTGGATCACATAGCTAGAGTTATTTGCTCATCTGACTGCTAAGGAGTTTGGATCCTGTTTCTCCTAGGAGAGGTAAGTAATTAAGAGCAGGGTCCCTGGTGCTAGCCCACTGGCAACTAAATCTGAGCTCCAACATTTAGGATTTTGGATAAGCTACTTTTCCTGCGGCTCTGTGTTACAATTTATAAAATGGAGATGATCTTATTGGTACAATTAAATGAGTTAATGTAATAAGGTACCAGAAAATACTTATTAAAAATATCACACTCATGGTAGCTACCATACGAGTATGATTTTCATAGCTATGAAAGCTATGGATTTGTTTTCTTCAAATAACACTTTCAAAATTAAGACATCCGAGAAATAAATTGCAAAATCCTTTCAGTATTGTCTTTCTTCCTCTTCTTCATTTGCAAGAGAGCGTCCTCTGGTAAAGTCACACTCCGCACTGTTTCAAACCCTCAGTACTCTAGACCAACCCAGGGTCCAAGGGAGCAGACTAAGGCTTCCACAAACCTGAGGATACTGCTGGATGGTAAATGTGAGACTACTCACTTTATATACCAAGACTTCCCTAAGTTTGTCTTGTGGCAGAGCACACCATATTTATAGTGGAAGCATAATTCCTCTAACCTTTTATGGAATGCAATAAAACTGGAAAATAGATTTGCCAGTACTTAACTGCTAGCATCAACTGGCATTGAACCTGGACATCCTCAGATAAGTGTTTTAATAGCCTCCAGGCTTCTTCCAGATGAGGATAGCTATTCAATGCCCAAATAATTATTTTCATCCCAGTTGTTATATACTGTCAGCATCGTATCAGCTAAGAGCTTGCCGCAGTCTCTATGTCAGATATCCTGAATCAGAACATCAGACAGTAGGACCTTGTGTTACCAGGTTCTTCAGTGACAACTTTATGGAGTTCCTTTGGTGATTCTCAAGCACACTAATATTTGAGGAACACTATCCCAAGGTACAGAAAAATGAAGCTGAGCTCTGTGAGTCAAAATTGCTACTCTGTCATTTACGGACTGTACAATCTGTTAGGAAGTTATTTACCTCCTTCTGCTATGTCTTAAGTTTGTTGTAACCAATGGATATTTATTTATTTATTTATTTATTAAAATTTATTTATTTACTTTGGTTCAATGTACACAAATGGAGTACAAAGTACTGGTTGTGTACAAAGTAGAATCACACCATTTGCATATTCATACATATACATAGTATAATGATGTTTGTCACATTCTATTATCTTTCCTTCCCCACCCCCCTCCCCTTACTTTCCTCTATACAATACATCCTTCCTCCATTCTTCCCCTCCCTCCCTCCCCCGCCCCCGTTATGTGCTATCAACTACTTATCAGAGAAATCATTCGGCCTTTGGTTTTTTGGGATTGGCTTCTCTCACTTAACATGATACTCTCCAACTCCATCCATTTACCTGCAAATGTCATAATTTTATTATTCTTTATGGCTGAATAATATTCCATTGTATATATGTACCATAGTTTCTTTATCCATTCATCTATTGAAGGGCATCTAGTTTGGTTCCACAATCTCCCTATAGTGAATTGGGCTGCTATAAACATTGATATGGCTGCATCACTATAACATGCAGATTTTAAGTCCCTTGGGTATAGGCCATGGAGTGGGATAGCTGGGTCAAAAGGTGGGTCCATTCCAAGTTTTTGAGGACTCTCCATACTGCTTTCCAGAGTGGCTGCAACAATTTGCAACCCCACCAGCAATGTATGAGAGTACCTTTTTCCCCACATCCTCGCCAACACCTATTGTTGCTTGTATTCTTGATAATAGACATTCTAATTGGGGTGAGATGGAATCTCAAAGTAGTTTTGATTTACATTTCTCTTATTACTAGAGATGTTGAACATTTTTTCATATATCTGTTGATTGCTTGTAGATCCTCTTCTGTGAAGTGTCTGTTCATTTCCTTAGCCCATTTATTGATTGGGTAATTTGTGTTCTTGCTGTAAAGTTTTTTGAGCTCATTATAAATTCTGGATATTAGTGGTATTGGCACCAAAATAGGCAGGTAGACCAATGTTACAGAATAGAGGACACAGAGACAAACCCACATAAATACAGGTATCTCATTCTTGACAAAGGAGCCAAAAACATACAATGGAGAAAAGACAGCCTCTTCAACAAATGGTGCTGGGAAAACTGGAAATCCATATGCAGCAAAATGAAACTAAACCCCTATTTCTCACCCTGTCCAAAACTCAACTCAAAATGGATCAAGGACCTTGGAATTAGACCAGAGACCCCGCACCTAACAGAAGAAAAAGTAGGTCCAAATCTTCATTATATTGGCCTAGGTCCAGATTTCCTTAACATGACCCCCAAAGCACAAGAAATAAAAGCAGGAATCAATAATTGGGATAGGTTCAAACTAAAAAGCTTTTTCTCAACAAAGGAAACAATCAGCAATGTGAAGAGAGAGCCTTCCGAGTGGGAGAACATCTTTGCCACATAAACGGATATTTGGAATATTGAAAGTTAAGAGAATGCAGTAAGATCCTGGTCAACGCCATGGGTATTACTCCCTCATTGGGATCTTTGCTGCTGGATCTTACCATCTTCAGCATGTTCCTGGCTGGTGGAACCACTCTTCTCCTGAGGGCATTGTGTGTATTGACGATTTCTTCTTGGACAGCTGTTGATCCTGTGTTGAGTTTAGTGAATGGGATTTTGGATGATTTTGTCTGTTATTAGAAAATCATTTATTAATGTTACTTCTTTCAAGTGGAACTTGTTATACACGGCACATTATTTGCACAGCTGTAGACGAAGTGAATTTAGAGTTTACATTGAATAAACAGTGATCCAAGGCATTTTGGAATTTATGGTGGAATCTATTTCTCAGTGTGAGTTTTAAGGAGTTCTGAATGTCAGGCTGAGGTGACACTAGTCTTCAGAATAGTGCAGTGATTTCTTTGTG
This sequence comes from Glaucomys volans, assembly GCA_020662805.1. Lineage (NCBI taxonomy): Eukaryota > Metazoa > Chordata > Mammalia > Rodentia > Sciuridae > Glaucomys > Glaucomys volans. The sequence goes on from JAJEJO010001811.1 coordinate 8,651, forward strand.
ATTTAAAGTTTTTCCAATTTATGATTTATAGGTTGGGGCATGTTGAAGTGCTTCCTATTAGACAACAGGGAACATAATGGAACAACATGTCTTGAAATTACTCCATTTACAGACTGACTTCCTTCCTTGGCTCATTCTCTTTGCACCTCCTCCTCCCACTAAATATTGTCCTTGCTTCCAAAATAAACCACTGGCACTTGAATCGCTATCTAATGGTACATGTCTGTGAGAACTCAAACTGATATGTTCATTACTGAGTGTGAAGCCTGTATTTTTTCTCATTTATATGAGAAAATAACAATGTCTGCCTGCACATGTGTAAAACAGAATTCACACTCAGCCTATAGTTTAAAATCAGGTGACTATTCTTCCAATTTGCTTACCTTTATTCTGTAACTCACTAAGAAGAAAAATACATGGCCAAAATATTCTAAGCTAGTATTAGTTGTTATAAAGAATATTTTTATGGGGGGCATTTATCACATGCACTTCATAATCTTAAATGATGAGGGAGAATGTCATTATTTTATATTTACAGGTTTGTGGAAGAGGAGAGGGCATGAATGTGGAAAGCAGAGGACCCCTCTAGAGACTGTCGCTATAGACGTTATTTCATTGAAAGTAGACTCATGTGGTGCTATTATCTGTGAAGCTCTGATCTAAACTAGGGGAGAAGTTGGGGAGTCGCAAGAACCCACGTACTACATTAAGATTAGGTGATAACTTGTCTGGGATTGTAAACAACAACAGTGTTGTCTGTTTTTTTTTTTTTTTCCATTTAGACATGGAAAATGAATGGATATATTTTAAAGAGATAGTGCCTTTTGCATATTCCCAGTTGTTTTGATTTGTATTACCTCAAAAAATGAAACCAGCATGAACTCACCATGGAGCTAAATTAACATGGAGATTAATTTTAGGGCTGGCTTCTTCTTAGCCATGTAACTTTACCATGTACTTAATCTAGTTGTTCCTTGATTCTCTAACCAGTAACAGGGTATGAAAAACAGTACTTGTTTAATAGGGTTACTGTGAGAAGTAGCAGGGTAATTGTTGAAGCCTCTTCATAGCAGAGACCATAACATTATTTTAATGAAGGGTTAGTGCTTATCTTCTTCTTAAAAGTAATTTCATAACTCACCATGCTTGCATATTCTTACCTCCAAAACAGGCAGAAAGCCAGCAGAAACTGCCAAAATTAAGAAGTATTTCATCGCCATCCCTGGAAAGAAAAAGAACACCCTGCCCACTGAAGAACACATTTGATAAGAAGGATGCTCTTTAAATTAGTTCTTTCAGGGAACACACAGATGCAAGCAATCTCATCTTTATCTCTCTTTTTTTTATCTACATTCCCCCCTTCTTTCCTTTCTCCAAATCTTTACATATCCTCACACTCCAAGATTTCCAATCATGTAAAAATTCACTACTTAGCCTGAATGTCTAAATGAAAATATGATTAAAATGAATATTTGTTTCACCTTATTTTCCTAGAATTTCTATTGTTATATTCATCATGAGCATTATTTTGAAAAAAACTGAAAAACTTGTAATTTCTTTAAAATTTTAGATAAGGTGATGTTTTTCTAATATACTTAATGCCATTATCAACATTTTTGCACATAGGACCCTACAATTTTTAGGATTTTTTTTTCATAAGTTACCATGGAGTTGGAGCCCAGAACTGAAAAGTTATTGAAGTCTGTGAATTTTTTCATCTGTAATAACATGAATGACATAAATCTAATTTTACTTCTAAATATACCCTAAATCTGTTTCTAATACATAACATTCTTAGTAAATATGTAAGAGATGACTTTAGATTTTCAGATGTTAGAAACCAATGTGACACACATTCCCCTCCATCACAATCTGAATAGTTTAATACTGTGTGATAAAATAAAAAAATACTGATCCTGAAGTTGAAGTACTAGTATTTTGTCCTAGGTTCTATTCTCTATGACACTTTAAATCCACAAGTTCCCTGAAAATCAGCTTCTTTTTGTTTAGAATGAAATTCAACATGCTGGAGATACAGATGTCTTTCAAATTCATAGGACTTCAAGAGAAAACCAATCCTTTATAGTTAGCTAATATTGTTCTTTGCAGAATATTGCAATATCCTTAACATACTTCGTAACCCCAAATTGAAAGCATAGTATGCTTTATAAAAGGACTCTAATTCTGACATATAATATTACTTAGATTATTGGAAATATATGTACAACAGTAATCCTTTAGATATGGATATAATATCTTTTGTTACATATGGATAAAAAATCAGTGTTTTATAATGCATGTATAAAATATTTGGTACTATACTGCATAGAGATAATTTAATGCTAGAATTTATAACCTGTCAAGGATTGAAAAAGACATTGAAAAAGAAAACACTGTGAGAAAGTTGGCATCAACTGGGATTATGATTACCTAGAATTTTTGATTCATCCAAAGAACTTGGATTGATCAAAGATGAAGACAACTATGCAAAAGGGAAATTGCTAAGAAAGCACCCTTAAATTTTTTAGTCCAAGTTTGGCTTGGATAGAATGTTCATACTTAACCTAGAACTCCTCGGAGAACAAAACCAAAAGGAAAACAGAAGGACCACCATGGTTTACCTACGGTTCAAACAGCCAGTTGAGGCAGCTAAGTCAAAGCTAGAAATAAAAAGCTCACACTCAGATGTCAAAAGTATTAAGCATTCAAGAATAAGGATTGAATCCAAGTGATCACAAGGTTATTCATGTTGGCCCAGCATTATGAGAGTACAAACTCTGGGTTTTTGAATAGGAGATAACAGTTCAGAATTTGGAGTCAGAGCTTGGGGCAGAAGGAATAATAAATAGCAGACAATAGGCAGAGATTTTGAAAACAACAAAAACTGCTGAGGTAACAAAGATGCATACACGCAAATGAGAATTGAAGAACAGGACTCGGTTGAACAGAGCTTGTGGGGTGGGTAATATAAGTGGTTCCAGGTAAGAGACACAGTAGAAGCAGAGTGAGGCTAATTCACTGGAATATTGGGATAGAATACGTGCAGAGACTGGCCAGGGCTATACCCAAAGCATGAGCTAAATGAGTTTCTATTGCCTGGAGACTGCACTTGAGAAATAATTAGACTTTTTGACCAATGAAATATATAGTTGCTTGAACTCAGGTAAAGGCAATTCTTATGAACAAAAGTATTACAGATGAAGTAGAAGCATCAGGTCATTGGCTTTAATAGCATTGTTTTTTTCTTAGCCACACTTATTTCATTCAAAAAAGGTAATTTTAAGCCAATATTTTTAAAAAGAACTTTTTGGCAATAATACCAAAGACTTGAGACACTATTTAAAATCTCCTTATTTTTTAGCTTAAAATTGTGTTTCTTATTGACAAATAGATTATGAACACTTGAAAGTAAATATTTTGTAGGAAGAAAGATCAAGGATGAGGTAATAGGAGAATGTGTCCTGCCCCTTGGTGTGCCCATAGAAATGCATTCTCCTGTGTTAAACTGTAAGACCATGACCTTCTCCAAAAGTACTTGCGTAAAGAACAGTCTTTTCCTTTCCTTGACCAAAAAATTGATAAGAAAGTGCTGTACAAAGAACATTTCTTCTATTTTTAAAACTCTGCTTCAGTGAATCTGCTACCCTTCATTATATATTATTACTAAAGTGCACAAATCATAAGTGCACAGTTGATAAATTTGTAAATATGTATATACCTGTGCAAATGCACACAATATTTTTAACACTTAAGAGGCCCATTATCCTTTCTTCAGTGTGCAGCCCCCAAGAGTAAAAGCTATTCTAATTTTCATAACTGTGGGTTAGTTTTATCAGTTTTTAAACTTTGTATAAGTGAAATATATATATGTTGGTGAGAGACTTCTTTCACTCAATACTGTGGCTAGGAGTTGGATCCATGTTACTTATGAAGAAGTTGCTGTGTGTTACTAGCTACATAGTATTAACAGGTAGCAGACAAACACGAGTAGTGGGGACATTACTAAGGGGATAATTGTGTAGACTGTGCTTACTGTACTGATTTCCCATAGACTTTCTTTTAAAAAGGAATTTGCCTGAGGCCCCCCCTGAAGCTCTGGACCTTCGTGTCTTAAGTCAATCTTGTAGTCAAGATATGCTACATTCTTCTGCAACAATCTATGATCTGAAGGAGAAATGCAGGCCCAAAGAGTTCTCTCAACTGATAAAAAAATACAAATTACCCTGAGGGGGTACTTTCTGACCTTCATACCAACTAGATTTCAGGACTCAGGGAGACAGGATTATTAGAAGCAAAGCCCATCAACCATAAAATCTGTAAGAACAAGTTCCAATTAGAACTCAGCGTAGTCTAAGGTGACCCAGAGTTGCCTTTGGATCTTCAGCATGTCACTAAAGTAGTGAAATTTCCCCTCCATGGGGTAGAACCATGTGCAGTGGGGACTCAAAAGTCTGATGCAATCTTGCTATGGGTCAAAAGTTGAGAGGTGGATCTGGTTGGAGCTCTCTGGAAAATTCCCTGGGACCACCTATAAAACTGGAGTATGAGGGGGTACACCATCTATCTCCTCTCTGAGAGGACCTGCTCTTTCCCTAAAAAGTCTCCCTTTCCCCCCTTTGCCTTTCCCCTCTAATAAACTCCTGCCTGTTACTATGCACTGGTAGATCGGCATTCTTGCTGTGAGGTCCCAAAACACTGGTTGTAGACCCCCATTGTGTCTTCAGCCCTGTGGGTCATTCTTATTCTGCAACAGTAATCTACTGTATATGTACCATATATTTTTGGCTCATTATCTTTTATACCTATTTTGATTGGTTTTAGTTTGGAGATACGAAAATCTTCTATAAACATTTTCTCCACATAGCTTTCTTAGACACTGTTGTGACGGGTTTTTGGTATCTGCTATATACTTCAGGGTGAAATTAACAGGTCATATGATAAACATGCTTTATTTTTGTCAAATGTTTTTCTGGTGTTTTATCAATTCTTATGTCTACCAATTTTATGTCCCCACCCTCTCTTTGTATTCCTAGTCTTTTTTACATTCATTGTTATCCATTATGCTTCAATGCTATCCATTATATTTTTCTAATGACTAATGATATTGATTACATTTTAATATGTCTATCAGTCACTTTAATACCATCATTTTTGCAGTTTCAGTTCAGTTTTCTTTTTCTTATTGGTACACTTCTTTATGTGAGATTTAGTTGAATGTGTTGCAAATATCTTTTCTTAGTCTCTGTTTTACTTTTGAAGTCTCTTACATGGACCTTTTGTTTGAATAAAAGTTTGCAATTTAAATCTGGCGGAACATGCCTGGATTCCAGCTAGCTGGATTCAACTGCCTACATTCATAACAAATAGGCAAAAGATGAAAAATGAATTATGAACCTTATGCAGTTTGATCAGACTGCATTAGATTGCTTCTCCTGCCTGTTTCTCTGAAGCAGTTACATTTCACAGAAACAAAAACCAGGTGATATGCAGATCTAGGTTTAGTTGGCAGGAAGAGGGCAAAATGGAGAAAATGCAGGAAATACGCACATGCAGATTAGATCGCTAGAGCTACATAGGCCTAAGAAGGCGTCGATGTCCATTTTCAACTGCTTTGGTGCCTGTCAGTGTGGGAAGTTGAATGTTTTAGTCTCCATTCTCACAGGGAGAATTTGCTCTGAATTTAGGGGATTCCTCAAATTCACTCTGTTTCAGTTTGTCTTTCTTTCCTTTATGCTTCACTTATGTATGTATGTGATATATATATATATATGAGTGTGTTCTATTTCAGAAATTCTGGTATTCCAAATTAATGCGTTATGAAGGAATTCTCCTCCAGAAGACAAATTCACCATTGAAAAAATTTTGAAGAGGTACAAAGCTGGAGGACTTAAATTACCGGATATACTACCATTATACTACCAGACCTAGTATAATGCTTCAGTACCAAAGACAGAGTGCTAGTTACACATGTATATAAAAAATGGATCAATAGAGTGTTAAGGAATACAGAAACAGATTCACTTATGTAATCATCTGATTTATGACAAAGGTTCAAATACAGTGGAATGGGAGAGGTCAGTGGGATATCTAATAAAGAAAAGATAGATTTTGATTTCTACATCTAATTATAAAAGTAAAATTTATTTTGATATAGGTCATAGAGTAGCTTCTTCCTTATTTACTAATGATCTGAATGTGAAAACTGCATTATATTTTAAGTCATGAATTCCAGTTCTAAGATGATCTACTATTTAATGTATGCAGTCACATCTCTTCTACACAAATTATTGTTGGATATTCCTCTTGAATTTATTCCATTGTTTTACATATTAAAGGTCCCCATAAACATGAGAGGGGAGTAGCATTGGCAGCATTGGTATATATATTCAAAGTAAGATTTTACAAAAGCAGAGCTCAGAAGAATGGTTCATAGAAGAGGAAACATTAATGGAATAGAGATGGCAATGGAAAGGGGATGAGGTAGAAGGAAATGTCCAGAGAGAAGTTGTTGGAAAAGGTTGAGATCAAGTGCGTACAAAAGTGTGTGCTTTCTGGAGTTCCAGTCCTGGCATGAAGACACTGGAGACCTGAAGAAGGATTGGAGACTGACAGATGAAACGGCTGCAGAACAAGTGTGGACAGCTCAAAATTCCCCCTCCCCTATCAATTCTCAATTTCTCCTGCAACATGCCTCTTTATAGTCTTTGTAAAGGACAGACTTTTTCTCTATTTTCCATGAAATACCTACCGATTGTCCATGTAACATCTAAAACCAGTTTGCCTTCAATTGTAAAAAGAGATGCAAACTACTTCCTATTTGAACATCTTCCCCTCCAGCTGGCTGATTGTTTTGAAAGAGGATCCAAACAGTTCATGAAAGACAATATGTCAGCCTAGCACTATCATATTTATATAATGACGTGGTAATTGATCCCACATGAAAAATGTTTCTCCTAAGCCCTACCCCAAGAAGTTTATGAGAATGAACTCAACAGATCATATTATTTTGGATTTGTACAGTATGTCTTGTTTATAAATCCATTCATTAAAATTATGGAAACCATGAACATTTACTTTAAGATTACATTGGTGCTGGGATAAGACATTGCATATCGTCTCCTATTTTACATAACAATGCTACTAGTTAGTGACTTATTAATTTCTTTTTCTATTAAAGAAACGGAAAAAGACACAATGTAACTTACCCAATCCACACAGCTTGTAAATCTGTGTCCTACTAGGAATCAGTTCTTTAGCTATGTAGTGTACTCTTGCCATTAAATGACACTTCACTGAGAAGATTTGTTCAATGAGGCAGTCAGGACCAGGGAAATGCTTATAACAGATCAAGGGATTCACAGCAGGCAGACAGCATGAATACAAAGTATTTCAAATTAATCTAGAGTCTGAAGATTGTGATTCATGATTGTGGACATATTTTTAGCTTATAACCTAAGCAAAGTCTTCAAGGGACCTTTACAGTGTTAAACTTTTACAACGGGAATAAAGTTGCAAAGATTAGCTGCATGATTCAATGACGCTGCAGCCAGACAGCAAGGAAACTGAAAGGGAAAGTGACCTAATGTTGAAGGAAAGGGAATTGCTTTATTGGCTTCATTTCATTCATTCATTCATTCATTCATTCATTCATTCATTCAATAAGTACTGAGATCTTAATATGAACCGCACCCTCTCATAGATTCTGTAGCTATATAAAATAACCAAATGTAAACTGCAGAATCTCACACAGTTTGCAGTCTAGTGTCTGGCTTATGGTACATGCAGTGCATTTATGAAAAGGATTCTATAATGCATCAGACCCTTTGAAAGGTTATGGGGCTAATAAAGAAAACAGTCCATTTTTCTAAGGAACTTTGTGTTTAACAGGAAAACTATCTGTAGTAGGCAACATTCTAATAGAGACGTGTGCAGGAAAAATGTGGAAACAACTACCATAAGAAATCCAGAATACTAGATGGTATTATAGTAAATATGAAACAGTAAAATTGAGTTTGAAGGAGAAAAATGGATAAAATTTTCAAGAGAAGAACATATCACATATATAAAGGAAATCATATATAAGAGTAGAGAAATCACTGGGTCAAATCAGATGTTTATGATTTTTATTATTATTATGAAAACTTGGGAAGTGTGTGTGTGAGAGTGTGTGTGTGTGTGTGTGTGTGTGTGTGTGTGTGTACTTACATTGAAATCTCTCTCTACAGGGCTTGCTGGTGTCTTTTTTTCCCAGTGTGGATTGACATTTTGCTTTGGGAAAAAAAGAAGGCATTATTTTACAAAAATTCCTTATTCACATCTTTTTTGAGAGAGATCAACTGATTATCTACAAGGGAAGAATATAAGGTAAGAAGTGTGTAGTCATGAGTGTTAGTGCTGTAGTAGGAGTTAGCACATAAAAATTAACAGAAAGACGGAGGCTCTTATAAGACAGAATTTTCTGGTCTTAACCAAAAGCTCATAATGAATGCCTAAGATATGGTCTTTAAGTGTTAAATGGAAAACACACCAAATCTTATCTGTAAATTCCTTACCATTATGAAGACAGGGAATTTACAGATTCTTACATTGTAAGAAAAAGTTGGAAAAGAATAATGTTTCTTCACTAGACCAGGATGGTTTGTGTACTGGGAATGTATGATTGTCATTTATTTCTTGCTACACTGCTGTTTATAAGGAAGAATGTTGATTCAACACCAAGTCAAGTGTTTATGGAAACTTAATTGCTTTGGTTTTATCTGTTGGTCCTGTCAATTCCTGGCATTGCTCTAACCAACACAATGCTGTCTGTATTTATATCACTGATGACTTCATATAGAGTCGCTATCCAGCTTTAAATATGGTTTTAAAAGAATTTGGGAAGTGTTGGAAAGCAGAGAACAACTTGATTTGCATGTGAGCCCCAAACATGGGTGCCAGTTGGCTGCTTCTGTTCATCTCTTTTCTATTTTCATAGGTTGTTCTCTTTCTGCTTTAGCTTTTTAGCATAGTAGGAAATGATCTGCAATGACTTTTTTCCCCTAAAACAAAAAATTGAGACACATTGGTCTAACATATGATATAACAACGTGATAGAGTATTTTAATTTGGAACTATCCCAGAAAACCCTTGGAAGATAAATGAAGACTAAAGTGTTTATAAGCACATCATGTTTGTTAAAATACATGCATTATAAAACTTTAAAAATCAATCATTTACTCAGGGATCGGCTACCCAAAGTTTTAGAAAACACAAACATACAAGACACAGCAAAAAAGAAATCGGTATACATATATTAAATATGACTTGAAAATGTTATTTGTTTAAGAACAGTTTCATGTATTCTGGCTGAAACATCCCAAGGGCAAGATTCGACCTACTAAAATCCCTGGGATCCACTCAGGCTGATAAATCTGTATAAAAATTTTAATTTTTTTTTTCTGTTTAGTGGCTTCACACTTATGTTCCATGGCCCCAGATATCCTTTCCCCTGCTCTCTTCTCTTTCTCTGTGGCTGAACTCTTACCTGTGAGAGTCCCATTTGGGAGTGATTGCTTCTTCACACTATTTAGCAAAATTGTGCTTATGTTTCAAAGTCCTCCATGTTGCAAGGCTTCAAGAAATGTAGACTTGTCTAGAAAGTTGGGCCAGCAGGTCTGGGACTCCTTTAGATCTCTTCAAATTCAAATATCTCTCACATATGGAAGAAAGCTAAAACCTTTTTTAAAAAATGTAATTCTAAGAAACTTTGTGGGATTCATGGCACTTTGAACTTTTTTCCCCCTCTTATGATAAACTTTACAGCTTTAATAATCAGTAATGAAAATCAATACATATTAATCTTTCAACTTTGTTTCACTTGTTTACTTCTTATAATAAATAATTTGAGTATAGCTGTTGTTTCTCTGGTTGTACACAAAGTAGAGTCACACCATTTGTGTAATCATACCTGTACATAGGGTAATGATATCTGTCTTATTCTGCTATTATTCTTAACCCCCCATCTGATCCCACTTGCCTTTTTCCTCTATGCAATCCATCTTTCCTCCATTCTTGCCTCCCTTCCACCCTGCATTATGTATCATCATCCACTTATCAGAAAGATCATTTGGCCTTTGGTTTTTTGGAATTGGCTAATGTCACTTAGCATGACATTCTCCAACTTCATCCATTTACCTGCAAATGCCATAATTTTATTCTTCTTTATGACTGAGTAATATTCCATTGTGTATATATACCACAGTTTCTTTATCCATTCATCTACTGAAGGGCATCTAGGTTGGTTCCACAATCTAGCTATTGTGAATTGGGCAGCTATGAACACTGATGTGGCTGAATCACTGTAGTAATCTGATTTTAAGTCCTTTGGGTATAGGCCAAGGAGTGGGATAGCTGGGTCAAATGGTGGATCCATTCCAAATTTTCTGAGGAATCTCCACACTGCTTTCTACTCCATTTGTGTACAATGAATCAAAATAAATTAATTTAAAAAAACTTGAGGAATAGCCTGCTCCCTATCCCCACAAGCAAAGGAACTAGTTACCATTTCTGATCTGCCACTGAATTCATGTTCTTTTACCTTTTCCACATTTGTTGGTGTAGTTCTTCTTTCTTGGCGAATGTTTCGCATTCTGCTGTCATATATAACTCATTAGAACAAAAAATAAAGAAAGAAGGAACTTCTAAATTAAACCACTCTGTTACTTACCTCGAAAATGTATCACAATTAAAAAGTCTGAAATAGTTTATAACTAACTTTAGAATTCAAGTAAAACAAAGTTTTCCTATAAAGGCCTTAATGAAAGCATTCATTCAAAACTAGAGATGAAGACAAATCGACTTATATATGCAGGGAACTGGCAGATGCAATTTAATTGTTACTTTATTTATTGTAAGACAGTATCCCATCCTACATTTCTCTTCATTTACTATTCACTGAGGTTCTAATATTCAAGACTAGAAAATTTAATATTGGAAAAAATAAAACCTGAAATTGGAAATAAATAAATAAATAAATAAATAAATAATTTGAAAGCTTAATAGTTTAAACAATGATGATACTCTCACAGTTTCTGGAGCTTAGTAATTAAGGAATGGTTTGAATGAGCAGATTGGATTATGGTGTCTCATCAATGTAGTCAGATACCAGGGTTATATGCAAGTATTTATCCAGGGATTCAGTTGCTTCCAAGTGCATTTACTCAGATGAGTTTCAAGTTAGCCCTGTTTGTATATCATGGAATCTTTGTATTCCTAAGCACCCAAGCAAGTGATCCAGGAGAAGTTGCAATGCTTTTCATGACACAGATTGAAAGTCATACACTGTAGTATTTTACTGGGCACAGAAACTAGACATGATTTCACATAGAAGGAGACCATACAAGGACAAAAATACCAGGAGGCCATTATTATTGCCACCATCTTGGAAGCTGCTGTCATAAATACCCATCACAAAACCCTTCTAAATCTAAGTTTAGTTTTTCCTATCTCCAACTTGAAGAAAATCTTGCTCTTCCTCTCCAGCAAGCTGGAAGACAGTAGAGAGAGGGGTCCTGTTTTGGGAGTAAATGTGTTTAAGCATCATATCTAACACTTAAATGGAAAATAAGATGGAATGGTCTGAACGTGGGATTTTCCCCAAAGTTCATACATTGGAACTGAATACACAATGTGATAGTATCAAGAGGTGGGTGTTTGCAGAAGTGAATAAGTCATGAGGCAGAACCCTCAAGAATGGGATTAGCACTTTATAAAAGAGGTTGAAGGGTGGGGCCATTGTCGCAGCTGAATGCATGATCTATGAGGAGTGAGGCCCTCACCAGAGTTTGAATCTCCTTCATGTTGGATTTGTCGGTCTTCAGAACAGCAAGATAAATTTATTTATAAATTATGAAGACTAAGGAACTTTGGTCTTGGTTGCGTGAACAGACTAAGAAGGACAGATATATAAAATGTGCCAAATAAAATTTTTTTCATGAATGCCAAGTGTAATAATTATATGGATTTTTCTAAAAATTTATTATAGCAATTTAGACACAGTACATCTGGAATTTGGATTAGTAAGGAAGACAATAGGAAATAATTGGCATACTGAAATTGAGTAATTGAGGGAGAATTTAGTAAAGAGAATTTTCTAAGGCATGGGTAAGGTAAAAGGAAACCAGTATGGACAATGCAGCTACCAGATAGTAAGTGAATTTATCACCCCTTGCCTGAGTGGGTGAAAGGAAGTGGAACTTACTAAAAGCTAGAAAGCAGGAGAGCTATGTGGGAAGAGCTACCTCATAGGGAACTATTAACTTAAGTGTATAAACAAAGCCAGCTCATGAGAGTCCTTCAGAAGAAAAAATGAGGGGAAAGAAATTACTTGTGACTTTGACCAAACTCATCATGAAGCCAAAGATCAGGTCGATACAGACAATCATGTAAATATATGTGTGCTAATTTCTCAACTTCAGTTCCCTTGAGACAGAGCTATATTTTTGCCCCCATGTTAAGAAAGAGATTTTTTTTTCTGCTTGAAATGAATTTCCAAGTGTTGCTTGAGATGGTTTGTGTAGGGCTTAGAAGACATTTTAGGGCCCATGTTAAAAACAACCTAAATCTGCCAAAGACAAAGAGTCTGAGGAAAGAAAGTGAAAGGCAGTAGCAGAAATGTTTTAGTCAGCTTTTTCTCAGCTGTGACTTAAAGACCTGACAAGGACAATTTTAGAGAAGGAAAAGTTTATTTGAGGGTTCACAGTTTCAGAGGTCTCAGTCCACCAGACAGCAGCCCCATTCCTTGGGGCTCAAGGTGAGACAGAACAATGTGGCAGGGGTGGTGACAGAGGGAAGTGGCTCAAATGATGATCAGGAAACAGAGAGAGACTGCACTCTCCAGATACAAACATATACTCCAATGCTCACCTCCTCCAGGGGATTAACTCACTAATTAAGTTAAGGCTCTCATAATCCAATCATTTCACCTCCAAATGTCCTTGCATTACCTCACACATGAACTTTTGAGGGACACCTCACATCCAAACCATAACAAGGAGCTTGGATTAACGGGTAATCAGAAAAGAGTGGCTCAAGGAGTCGACTTCAGAGTCAGAACACAGGGCTCCAAATCCTGGAACTGCTGCTTGCAGGATGACTGACACTTCACATCTCTGTGTTCCTGTGCGTCCATGTGAAGACCCGGCCACAACAATTCCAACTCTTAGCATTGTTGTCATGGTTACATGATTTTTATGTGTTTGAAACATCTAGATAGTTCCAAGCATGAAACATGAGTTGTTTTCATCATCATTATTGTAAGTCTCATACCTGTTAGAGGGACTTAAAATTCGAAAGAGGGCAGACCTTGAAAAGAATACAAGAGAGTTTAATTTAAAACAATGATCATACAGCTTCCATCAGACAACACGCCCCCCCCACACACACACATCCATTAACAAAAATTCAGGTAAGTGACTTTCTTCATGATGAGTTCATTCAACAAGCATCAACTAAGGCCACCTTTGTGCTAGATGCTACACAAGATGAGGAAGACCTAGTTTTGAACAAAGAAATCGCACTACTGGCATGGAGGCCACTTACCGTGACTGTCCTGCTAGAGGAAACAGATACAGCAATGAGGACAAAGAGATATTAGATTACCAAGAACTCTTGCAAGCATGAATGGAAGGAAGAAGGCAATTTGGGAGGAAATGGAGAGGTTTATATAGGACATAGCAGAGAGTAACAGCGTGTGATTTTGAATATAATAAAAATTCAGCCAAAATCAAACCTGATTATTCAGGGCCATACCCACCATATATTTGAAGAACGTATAGAAATTGGTGAGAAATCTATAAAAGGTTGCCTATTAAAAGAAGAGATAAGTCTTATTCAAGAATATAGCACAACTTTCCTCTTTTTTGTAAAAAATGGGAGATAGAAGATTTAAAGATTTTAATGCTTAAGAGACACATTTGGAAAAGTTGAATAAATCTCGTGTCTCCCATTATTATGATTTCATTAACACCAGCAACATAAGTGAGACATAATCTTAGAGATAAAGAGTAGTCTTTCAAATTTAATATACCTTGTTCTACCAGCTCAAGTCTTCATTTTGTTGGAATGTGAAGTAAACTTCATCCTGAATGATCAGGGCTGACCCTGCACTTTGAGGGATCATTTCAGGGTTGTGTTACCTACACGTCCTAACAGGAGAACATGGAAAACAGTTTTAAATTGATTGTCTTCGAGCAGGATCTGACTGCCAAAGTATAAACTCAAAATTTTATAAAGACCAAATTTAATGTTTACTCACAATATTGAACTTTCAATCCAGTCAATGGGTCCAATTTTAAAAATTAAGTATTATCTCCAGACACGTCTGTGCTGTCACATTTATCGTTGCTTCTTTAAGTCTTTCCAGACACGTTTTGTAATGTTTAAAAAGATAAAAGTGTGCTAAGTTCTTGACAAATACATTTTTCTGTCTTACTCCTTGTTTTAATACATAGCTGCTTGCAGTTTTCTAATCCATTTCTATATATTGTTAGGAAAAGAAAAATAAATGAATGAAGGCGAACATCTTCAATTAATTATAGAACTTCAGCAAGTCCTAAACTAATGAAGCTTGTTAACTAATTAGTAGCAGATTATCTTCCAGTAGTTATTAAAATATAGCTAAGGTGATCTTGAATAATATTTGAGTTAAAAATGATAGTTTCTAGAGATGAGTGCAATGGGACACACCTATAACCCCAGCTACTATGGAGACTGAGGCAGGAGTATCAATTGCAAGTTCAAGGCCAACCTAGGTAACTAGAAAAACCCTGTCTCAAAACAAAAGAAGAAAACAAAGAAAAGAGCTGGGGATGTAGCTCAGTGATAGAGCACCCCTTCATCTAATCCCCAGAACCTATCTGTCTATTTATCTATCTACTTATCTTTTATCTATCATCCATCTACAAAGTTTCTTCAGGTAAGTACTGATGCCCAATGCTATAATTATTTTTAATGGATCAGTTATTTTCATGTCACTAGAAACAGTCTTAGAAAATGTGATATTGTTTCTCTGTCTCGTGCCAGAGAAATTCAAATCACAACTGAAAACAAGCAGAGAGTAACAGCATTTGATTTTGAATGTAAATGTTAGAAAAAAATCAGGTTTTAATATTTTAAATAAATCTGAGCCCCATTTAAACTTATTTGTTGCCTTTGGACCTTCAAAGATTAACTTAAAACTAAGTTTGTATAATCTGACTTCCCTGTTTCTTGATTTTTCCTGATTTAGAAATTCAAGCAGTTCAGAAGCAGAGTTGGCACATGGGCAAATGTGAGTCATATGATATTGGGTTTATGGTAGTCTCAGAAATTACTATCTCCAGAATAGGGTGCTTATCAACAACGTGAAGTGTGCCTTGGATAAATTTTGGAGCAAGTTTTAATTAGGATCTAAAGCAGAAGGACATGGTTCTGAATGATATTATTTTAGAATAAATTCCATTGGGAAAAAAACCAATAATCTGTCAAGAGTCAAAAATTACAGATTCCCAGTAATTTGGTTACACAAATAACTAAAATGAAGCATAAATTTGCCAAGGTATGCAAACCAAGGTATGCAAGGTATTACCTAAGCCAGTCAGAGTGGCATGTGCCTGTCAGTAGTTCCAGCTACTCAGGAGTCTGAGGCAGAAGGATTGCTTGAATCCAGAAGGTCAAGGAAAACCTAGGGAATATAATACAACCCTATCTGAAGCACAAACAAGCCAACAGTACTCTCTGAGGGCTGGGAAAGTAGCTCAGTGATAGAGCATCTGCTTAGTATATGCAAAGCCCTGTATTCATTTCTTTGTAAGAGCAAGTCTCTGGTAGATTGCTCCAAATTCTAAAACTTCTCCCTGTCAGAAAGATATTTGAATTTTATTTTCTCTCTGGATAAACCTAAAAAGCAAATACAAATATCCTGTGACCATCCCCCAATGTCTTCTATGCTTCAGCACTATTTCACCCCAGCCTTCAAAAACACCTGGCCCTTTACTACAGAATAATTGGTTCAGATTTAATTCTGGTCTCCATTCCCTATTGGAGTAGCCCCTTTATCTCCCTTGTAATAATACTTTCAAATACAAGTCAGTCTTCACTAAATCTGGATCTGGATTTTTTTATTTGACACATTTGATCAAGTTCATGTTATATTTGTTTTAGAATCATGATTTTTTTTAAAAAATTATCTCAAATGGCAAACTGTGGAGACCTCACAACTCCCCAGATCAGAGGGAAATTATTCTAATTTGAAAGTTAAGGAAATTTAACAGATTTAGCAGCTGATCTTCTATAAGCAGGGTGGAAAGTTACAACTGAGAACCTTGATTCAGCATATAAAGATCATCATGTAATTACCTCTCTCTTCTTTTTATTTCTTAATTTTTCATTGTGCTTTTCATTTGGGTTTCTGAATTCAAAGCTCTTCTGGTTCATCTTCTAGGATATATGAGCCTCCTATTTTTTTCAAGGAAGGAGTCATTAGCCTGTAAAAGTAGAGGAGGGCACTAAGGGAGAGTCAGGGAGAGTAAGTCTTCTAAATGGAAACTTTCAACCCATCGTTCTAAGTTTCACATTTCTATCATTCATATGTACTCTGTTCCACAAATTGGGCCATAAATTCATATCTTTTAAATTTTACATTTTCCACTGAGAGTATCATAACACTTTCCTCATATTTGTTAACCAAATATATGATGAACTAACAGCCACTAGATTTGCGTATAATCCAAATTGCCAAAATCTCAAAGGGTTTGTTCTCTATTTTATATGCACTAAAATTTCTTAAAGGAAAGGCTTTATTTGAGCTTTCTTCATAATTGCACTTATGAAGCTCTGTATTTCTACTACAGCAATCAAGACAGTTTCCTCCAAAATTAAAAAAAAAAATCATTTACAGTTTGTCATTTTTAAGTGTGAGAAGGAAAGGGATTTTTAGAGCAAGTCTTATAGATTTTCTACAAAGGGTTTCCCTAAATCTAAAAGAAGAAATGACTCAGGAATTCCTCAGTTTAGGAGTAGAGGGTGAAATGTGTTGTAATTTTAGCAGCGCCAGTAAGTAGTACAGATGGGATGCAAAGATAGCCAGGCAGATGGTGCCAAGGCAAGAATAGCAGCTGCCGATGAGTGAGAGCTGAGCAGATGGTGCAATGGCATAGGCCACGGCCGCCTTCAGCTGTGAGAAGTATAATAAGTTCATGTTAGAAGATTCTGGAACAGCTGTCCTGAAGCTAGTACAATATGAGGTCATTCATTTCAATGATCATTTGGTGGTGTGCATTTGTGTTCAGTGTTAGGTAAAGACAACCAATGATTATTGAGCAGAAGAATGCCACTGTAAGAATACAGTCATATAGTTCATATTTTCAATAATCTGATGGAGTACATATTATTTAATTGTGTGTACTTGCAGGTATAAGAAGGAGGCCTTATATTTGCATCAGGCATTATTGTGGAGGTTTCTCAAGCCTTACCAAGACATATTATATCTTAATTGTTCTTGCCAGTTTTTTGTATCATATGAAAACCTTCACGTGCATGAGAATCAAATGTGATATTTTCTTAAAAAAATACAAAATTTTAAGTTCATTCTAAAAACTATTAAACTAGAAATTCTAGAAGTGAAGCCATAAATATGTTGTTAGCAAGCTTATCCAGGAAATCTTAGCACACTAAATTTAGGGTTCAACTTAATGATGTTTTGGGAGAAATTGGACATAAAATCTGTATGAATAATTATAAGAAAAAGAAACTATACTTTGGACTTCTGTATATGGGAAATCAGATGTCATTAACTTGATTTCTCCATCTCTCAGGTCTTTTCTGGACCTCTCACTAGAGAACAGAAAAGTTTACCTTCCAAACAACTCTTCCACTCAGTTCTGAACATAACTCTCTTCTTAACTGGTCTATATTGCCATCCTGGGAGACAATAATTCCCAGGTCTGCAGTGGGGACTGTTATCATAGATCAGCAAATGCAATGACCAAAGAGTAAGTGAATATGGATAATTTAGGAAATTGAATACAACTGGAACAGGGTGGGCATGAAAAACAGGAGAGGGGAGAAAATATTCATATGCTAAAAATTTTGAACTTTTTTCTTGAGAAAATTTTCTAAAATTGAAAGATTTACTCAATTTATAGTTTTAGATTATCATTGTAGAAAGATCATCTTTATCATCCCTCTCATATTTAGTTTGAATACCATTCAAAGGATCCCTGAAATTTAAGGAATCTTAGCAATAGAACTCTCATATCTTGTTTCCTGATTCAAAACACATTCCTTTTAAAGTTGATAAAGGGATAAAAACTAGACAATTTATCATAGGACTTAGAATTTATTATTCTGAAATATTTCATTTTTAGGATAAGAGTGGTAAAGGGTATTGCCCATATTAAAAGGAAAAATAAGCCATGGGTAAAATGCTATTTATGCAAGGAGCATATATATTTGTGCCATACTGTCAAACTTGGTTGTACCTAATTGTACAGTGAAGGTGTCCCACCTTACAAGTGACTTTCTACACCTCTTGATCTAACAATTCAGAAAGTGTTGAAGATGAAACTAAATCAATCATTCTGGGGACTTGTGATAATATAATAAAAGTAGCTCAATAGTATCGAAAGCTTACAATATGCTAAGAATTCAACATGTTACTTTATTCTCATCATAATCTATACAGAGGTAATATAACAATTCCCACTTATTAGGTATAAGAAAATGATCCTTAAAGAAATTAAATAATCTGGCCAAGATAACTTAAGGCATGTGCTAAGAAATGTGTAGAAGTGTTGAGGATGTGTCTTAGTGGTACAGCACTTGTAACCTAACTTTATCCTTAGCATCCTATTTTATAAAATGAATGTGAGGACACTACCCCCATAGCATACCTAAGAGTATTAAATAAAACACACACACACACACACACACATAAAGTCAATAAGGTGATAATTTGGGCTTATATTTAGAGAATGTGGGCTCTAAAATCACCATGGGATTGGAAGAAAGGACTATAATACTGCTTACCAGTTTGTCTTTATTTGTAGCCTAGAAGTAACTCAATTCACATTTGCACACTGTCCAGAGAGATTTAGTGGCCTCATTAACTTCAGGGGGCTAAGAAGGATGAGCAACAGATGGAATATTTGGTGAGCTCCTCTGTCACTTAATAGTACACAAACCAATGAAATTGAGTTCAAAATTATTTCAAGAAAGGATTGCCATAGAACAACAAACCTTAATTTTGCCTCAGACAAAACTGAAATGGATTTAATTTGGAGGGGGAATTCAATCCAACCTTTCAGATACTTTAGACTATGTAATCCAATCCTTCAAGATCTATTTTAATTTTTGTAGAGATTCTCTTCTGCTAAATGGTCCTCATTTACAGACATTTTTGGAAGGAATTCTGACATCCATCTACAGCTATCTGTAAATTACTCTGCTTTTTCACATAATATAGTGAGATATTTATATTTCTGATTTTAAAACCTGAACAACTGACCTGGCCAGAGCAGAGGGGAAAAGCTTCTGCCTCCTTCTTTCTTTAAGAACTAGGTTATGGCACGTTATAACTCCGTAAACAGCAAAATGTTATCAACCCTGCCCTTTTAAAATACCAGGCCTAAATAAAGAATAACAAAGCAGTCATGTTTATTTACAATATTAATTAAAAACTTTCTCTAGGACACACAATCATGCGTGGCAATTTTTCCCTTGTCTCTTATTAATGTTATAATTCTTTTGAGCTTTTCTTGTCTCATGATTTCATGAGTACATTTTGAAATCAGGGTTAACATTTTACAAATACTCAATTAATAAGAGCTTATTATGCCTGCAAATTTTCCTACCTCATTACCTTCTGTCAGTACATAATAACCATAACTAAGGAAATAATTACTTTCCATTCTAAGAATTCCTATAGGAACAAATGATATTTTTCTGGCAGCGTTTATGAAAACTTGAAGATATGCCAAAAATAAATCATGGGAAAGTGCTGTTTGTCAGGATGCTTAGCCCCAATACGGGTTATTGTCAGCATCCAGCAGATGTGAGGTGATGACACAGTGGCAGGTCATATTTCCAACTAGACTTGGCAGTCCTTTGAGTAATAGAAGCCAAGGCATGTTAGCCTTGACTTGGGCTAGAACACCCCCTTGAAAAATCGTTTTTCCTCATTAACACATAAGCAACCAAGGCTTCTATTTTCTACTAAAGCTAATGAACATATCTTTTCTTAAAAGTAAATACCCAAACGAGTAGATTGTATTTCACACACCCATGTTATGTACAAACTGCCTCTTCATAGGATTTATAGTCAGAGGACCATTGGGCTTGGTGAAGGTGAACTTTATTTCAGACAGAAGATATGTCACTTGTGATTTTTTTAGTCTCTTCATACCTATGAAGATCTAAGTAATTATTATGATCAGTTAATTTTTTTTCTAAATTTTTTTTCTGATTATAGATACATACGCATGGTCATAGAAAGCCCACTTATTTTAGGGAACTAATTCCAAAAAAATACCTGTCCTAAAAGATGAGATTTTTTCATGAACACAAAATTAATGCAATTCACTATTTAAAAACAGTTACTCCGTCTTCCAGATAGCAGCTTTAAAAACTGTAAAGGGATTAAAATTAATCTACTCCTATGTAATGAAAAGACAACCCCAAAATGAAATGGCAGATTTATGTTTTTTATTAAATGTTCTTTTTAGATATACATGACAATAGAGTGTATTTTGACATATTATACATACATGGAGCTTAAATTTCCATTCTTGTGGTTGTACAAGATATGGAGTTACACTGGTCATGTTTTCATATAGAACATAGGATAGTTATTTTTAAGAAGGCTATAGGAAAAAAAATATATAAGATATTCACTCTTATTTTTATGAACCAAGTTTTTCTCAACAGGGATTTTTACAGTCACCAAGTTTCTATTAGGCCTTTTACTCTTCACTTTAGGTAACTTAAAAAGCTGTTTACTATATCAAAAATTAGGTGCTAAGAGGAAGACTCACCATTTTATAATGAGTGTTAAGGACCTGTCTTTATGAGTATTCTTACGGTGTAAATGTTTTGTTTTTGGTCTTCAATATGTTACAACTTTGCAAAAAATTTTTTGAGGAAAGTATATATATTCAGAATGCATTAGTGGCTGTCCTTTGGTTGAAGGAATAGTTTCAAGACAGTAATAATGAATGTGACATAATCCATCATTTTATATCTTTTGATGCCAAATATTCAATAAATTTAACTCTCTTACAACAACCTTGCAGTGAATTCACTTGACAGACATGAAGAAGTTAAATTCCTACCTAAGTACCTACGAGCTTCTTGAGATAGCATTTGAAGCCAGCATTTCTTACTTCTTGCTGAAGATCCATCCATGATCCATAGCACTCATCACATCTTATGAACTTTTTCCTCAATATTCGATTTTTTTCAGTTTAGTCACCAACATGTTGATGGAAGTCAAAGATCTGTAATTTTAGTTAGTAATTTAGGTATTCACTTATAAACCAAAATACACAAAATTAGAGATCCATGGTTAATTGTGTTTACTGCAGTATGTTGAATTTCTTTCATCTAATGAGATTTACCATTTTGCTATATAGAAAATTTATGAAGCACTTTAATACTTATGACATTTCACCTCTCAGTAGTGACACTGGTGATTAAGACTATGAGAACATCAACATGCACATCTTTTTGTGCATCGGATTTTTACTGGAAGATCTCACTGCTCTTTGATTTGAGCTTTGACTAACAGAGCACTTATCAACTCATGTTATTTCCCAACAAAGTATTTGAAATTTTGTTCTTGTAGTGACATATTTGCATGTAATTTTATCTCATTTTCTTCAACATCGCAACTAACAAGGAATGGAATGCTAGAATAATTAATTAGTAAGGATTTGGGTATAGAATGTACTTATTTCAAGTGTTGTTTGTGAAAAATTAGTAACTATAGGAAAAATAATGTTATCGTGCAATTGAAAATGGATTAAATCCAGTTTTTGAGTCCTCCTCTTGCTCCTTTAAGATAGCACTTCAAGTAGAGTAGTCTTCAGTGCAGTGACCAGCAAAATATTGCTACTGTCAATTCATTTATCTCTTACATTCTTACCATCCCAACTTTACCCTTCAAAGAAGAATCCAGACTTGCTGATAAAGTTTATGATGATTAAAGCAAGGAGGTTAAAACTGAATTTGGGTATGTAGTAAGCCTTGCTATTTTAAAGAATAATAAAGAACTTTGGAAAACTCAATGCAATGCTTATAAAATATGTTTTAATATTGAATAGGGATATAAAGGAAATTGGGGGTAATTAGAAGTTGGATAGAATTGGGAGCAACTAGGAAAATATTGACACATAAAAATATCTGTGATGCTTTCTGTCAGAGTCAATCTTGGAAGGACACTGCACACATGGAATGATAGCCATGTGATCAAGGAGAAAGAACAAAGGAAGCATCTCTAATTTACCACACATTCCCATGCCATCATTAAGGATAGAAGACAGGAATTTAAGGAAAAAAAGAAAGAGAAATGAGGGCCTGGTGGTTGAGAGCTCTACAATGTAATGCCAAAGAGTCCCCAAAATGGAGTAATTCAGAATGACGTGAGTGTTCCATACACAGATTTAATCTGTTCCATTTAAGCATATCCTGACTCAGTGAAAGTTGATACACCAGGTGCTATTGGGAAACAGAAAAAAGAATGCTGCATAGTCAAAAGTACCAAAAGTCATGGGTAAAAGCATGAGTGCCACTTAAAACTTGGTAAATCTCTTTACAGATGCCTGAAAATTCATCTTGGCTAAAAGGGGATGGTTCAAATTCATTAGTTACATATACATTCACATTCTCTTTGGAAGAATAGCATGAACAATTTTAAGAGTTTGGCCAAGATGAAATTTTGATATTACCAGCATTAATGAAATTAATATATGAACACTCAAAAAATGAATTTTTCCAATGGAGGACAGACATATTGCTGAATAGCATGTTTATTTCCTCATTTGACTTTTGAAATTAATTAATTAATTAATTTTTTTATTCATTACTTTCAATATTTTAGATCAAACTCAGGATCTCACATAGGGCAGGCAAGCACTATACTGCTGAGCCTCAGTATATCAGCAACCTCTGTGATTCATTCTGCTGCTTATTCTGAATGTTGATATTACTACTTTAGGCTTACTTCTGTACTGATGCAATAAAGTGATTAAATGTGATATTAGTATTTTTTAGTGTTTCAATTTTTGTGTCAAATACTAGTTGGTGATGTTTTAACTATTTTTATGAAGTAGTGCATTTTATAGTCTAAAATATTGAATGGAGTAAGCTATTTTATGAGTAAAATATTTTGCAAGATAAGGTCATTGATAGCACTCTGAGTATGTGTCTCCTCTTGATGAATTATACACACAATAGTCAAATCCCAAATTCTCTTAAGCTCCTCTTTCTTTCTCTCTCTCCTCTCTCTCTCTTATACCCACACCCTTTTAGGTCCTGATGCATGTATTTTGACTTTCTAATTTTATATCCATGTAAAATATATCAAATATATCAAAATTTTCTGTGTGCCAATCTTAATAGTTGTCTCTCTATTCTTTCATACTTGAATCCAGAAAATTTATGATCAGATAAATATTCATTTTTCAGTTTAATATGTTCTGTATTCCTTTTGATCTTTAGACTTTGTAGAAGACAGTACACTGTGAAGCTGTCCAAGGTTAAATAGAAATAGATTAAAAATGTTTAGGGTAGGTCGTTTGGTAAATATGTCAGAGTTAGTTCACACTGTATCCCCATTCTCAAAACACATAACATGATAGACAGAACATTATTAGTACATATTTAAAAAGACATTCTCATACTCAGAAGCAGGTTAAGTATATCTGTGTAGCAGAAATGGAATGAAAATAAAATAGCCACTTGAAGAGGGAAGACTAGTGGGCTTCAGTACTGGAAAGGGTTAGTGGTATGTTTAAGTTCAACTACCAGGGAAAGCAGCTCTACTAGTGCCTCACCCATTGGGAGGGAGGAGAGCACGGGGTAGAGACGACCTCTCTGCAAGAGGAATGTGGGAACAGTTTTGACTGCAGTTAGACTCTGTAATCTAATGAGCAATATCTGGGAATACCAGGGAAGGGTAGGGACACTCAAACAGATCTGAGGTCAAACCATATACTTATTCTGTGTGGTTGTATTTTTTAAGACAAAATACAGAACCAGAAATGAACATACTCATCCTCACCTGAGAAATGTTGGGGGGAATCCTCAAAAAATCAGAGGCCCCACAATCATGAAGAAGCATGTAACAAGAGGAAACAATCAGCCAGCCAAGAAATTCCAAAATATGGCAGCATAAGAGACATTAATTTTATGGAAGGATCCCAATAAGATAATTCTGCTCTGAAGTAATAATAGTAAAAGAATAATCCAAAAGGGAATTAGAGTAAGACTGAATGAACTTCTCAGAAAATTTGACTAGAGTTCCAAAAATAAACAGAAGGCTATAAAACAAAATCAGTTGAATATGTATCAAGATCTGTTGGATAGAGAGAAAGAACACATTATTTATCTCAGAAACAAACAAATAAAAAGTTCTCCAAATGTATTATCCTTTCCTTTGAGGGAGAATCTACAGCTCCTTTAAGCTTGAGTGGATGAAGCTGATTCTGTTGTGGAATAGCCTGGGATCTCACAGTTACTAGCCACTAACCAACCCCCATCTGAATGTTCTTCTAAAGTCCTAAATATCCCTGGTAAAAAAAGAAGCAAAGATTAAAACAGATGTCTAGGTTTACTTAAGCAACGAAGAACCTTCTTTCTGATCTGATCCAGACTAACAACCTTAACCTACAAACACTTTGAAGAGCCTTCATTGATATGAGCTGCCTTGTGAAGATAAAACTAGGAGGGAAAAAGAGCATCATGTCTCCAACATTTATCTCAAAGTCAAGTAAGCTTGCCTTGTGTTTAGGTTACTACTTTCTAAGACACCAATTGTCACATCTTTGAAATTGTCATGAGTCAGCCTAAGACATGATTTGCTTACCTCTAATCACTTACAATTACCTCTGGCCTTCTTCGTCACTGCTACTTGATCTAGGCACAATTTCCAGAAAAAAAAGTTATCTGTCAGATCACCATTGGGGTAGTGTTTTTACCTTAAAGAGTATATTTGCGGTAGATAAAGAGCTATAAGACATTTTTGTTAAATCATTTTATGCATCCATGACTGTACTTAATGCTAAATCAGAAGAAAATGTAGTTGCAGCCCATTTAGGCCCTCGGGGTCTGGACTGTATGGCGAGTGCTGAAAATGCTCAGTGAGCCAAGAAGCTGTCAGCACCATGATCACTGGTGCCAAGAGAGGCCCAGGCAGACTGCTTACTGCTGGCACTCTTCTTTCCCTGACAGTGACGCTGATGGTGAGAAGGACACCCCTGCTGCTGTTCTGGTCCTTGTCAGAACAAGAATCACAAGCAGACCTACAAATAGCCACTTCAGTGTCTTCTAGGAACCAAATGCAAAATATTCCTAATGTGTGTAAGACAGAGGGGGATCAGAGGCAGGTGGGTGTCTACAGCTATGAATGATAGCTACAAGCTTTCTTTTTTTATGTTCCTCAGCCATGTTTCTATCTAGTAGCAAATATGATTAATGGAAAGTTGAGAAGAGATTAACCCTTCTCCTCAAATCCCAAAATTGTGTTTTAAATCCCCAAATTGTGTTTTTAATTTCACCACTAAGTTATTTCCAGAGCAAATGCAAACTCAAATAACTTTGGGAATTTATTTTAGTTTTTATTGTAAATAAGAGAGAAGAAATCCCAAACATATAAGAATAAAGCACCAATTAGTGGGCAATGTGGTACATGCCTGCAATCCCAGCAATGCGGGAGGCTGAGGCAGGAGGATGGCAAGTTCAAAGTCATCCTCAGCAAAAGCAAGGTGCTAAGCAACTCAGTGAGACCTTGTCTCTAAATAAAATATAAAATAAGCCTGAGGATGTGGCTCAGTGGTTGAGTGCCTGGTTACCCACCCCCCCAAGAAAAAGAATAAAGCACGCATCACATCTGACACATATTTGAAATCATAATGTCCTGTACAAGTAGGTATTTGAGCAACAAGAACACTTTAAAGAAGAACACAGTAATCAGTCAGTTACAAAAATGATTGCTTTTTGTAATTGCCGTTCTTAATTTTAATGATATCATTTACCAAGCACTTCATGGATACATTTCAAAGTTGATTTCCTCCATATATGTATAATATGTCAAAATATACTCTATTGTCATGTGTTTCTAAAAAGAGCAAATGAAAAATGCAAAAAAAATTGTAGTTTAAATAATATTTGCTACTGCTTCTGTGCATGTTACCAAAAATCTTTTAGAGGGCAAACAAATCATGATATTGAATAAGGTTCTCAAAAGATCTTCTTTTTTTTTATCATTGAAGCAATTTCTGTTATTGCAATATCTTTGAGACTCTCCCTAACATGTTCCAGGAAGAATTTTTTTAATCTGTGCAAAATAGTAGCTATGCATGCTGGGAAGGGTATGAAATCATGAATGCATCACCCCTGTGGGTTACCGAGTATTTTATCAACAAAGAGGAATAACTGACTATACATCACAGTGCTGAATAGATTCCACTATGAAAGCTAGTTTTTTTTTTTTTTAATTTTAAGGAGTATTTAAACTGTTGAATTTAAAAAGTATTTTATGGATGGAATATTTTTATTTCTATTTCATAATAATATATTTAATATCTATTACTGATTTGCTGAAAATTTACTGGGTGGTGGAGGTATTTTGAAGAACATAAAGCATTTATCTCCATCACTAGAAATTATACAATACAACTTAATCAACCAATTTTTCATCAAACACTATGGATGTTAATGGTTTCCTTATTTTACTCTTGGAAATCATGATTCTCTACACTCTCATCCCACACCAACTCTCAAATTTCTTCTTCTAGTTACTGTCCGTCTCAGGCTCAACTCATTTTATCTCTTTATAGACTTCTATTAGTGTTTTCTGAATATCTACTCATTGACTCAGATTATCCATGTTTGCAATATTATAGATATTTTTATTTCCTGTCTTTGTGCTTAAGTCTTAATGTTGCTACATTTCTTCAGTGAGTGCTTGATTTTTAATCAGACTTACATCTATTCTGAAAACCTATCTGTATCTCATAGCAGAATCCATCCACAGATATGAGTTCTCCTTGAAATGGTCAAGTAACAAGGCATGTTGGCCGTGGACTTTGAAGTCAGGTTGTTAGGGTTCTGATTTCATCCCTCCCCACAGTGTGAGCTGGTTGCCTATTAGCAGAATCCTCAGTCTCTCTCTGCATCAGTCTCCTATTCTGCGAACTAGGCAGAATGGTCTATCTCATAGGTGGTTGTGAAGCTTAATAAGAAAATGCACATGACATCCTTAGGATGATTAAAATACTCAAATATTTTCACATATAATTTGTAACCCTACTTCATTGTAGGGCATCACTAAGGTTTTCTGATAATGACATGAGGCAACTAATAGAAATTAATTGCTCTGAATTTAAATAAATATCTCTATATTTAATTATACTAAATTTACTATAGTTAAATTAAATGTATTAATTATATAATAAATACATTGATTATATTAATGGATTAAATTGTATTTAATTAACATAAATAGAACCCTTTTACTGCTGTCTTTCACTTGAATATTTTTCTCTGTGAAATATTCAATTGTCAAAATGTAACTGGACACTGAAGACTGACTTAGAGGTGAGTCAATGTCAATGCTGTGACATAAAAGCTAACTTTCATTGCGGCAAGTAACAATTAATTTCCCAGCTGAAATCCATATCTATCAAGCAAGGAAGAAAAAAATTAAGTATTGACTTATAAAGAAGAGTCTATTTAATAGTGTATTCTGATATCAAGAAAGTGTACTGCCCACAGTGGGATATCATTTGAAATAAGGATGACTGTCT
This sequence comes from Glaucomys volans, assembly GCA_020662805.1. NCBI lineage: Eukaryota > Metazoa > Chordata > Mammalia > Rodentia > Sciuridae > Glaucomys > Glaucomys volans. Next base: position 36,688 of record JAJEJO010001811.1, read on the forward strand.
TCCATCTAGGCAAGAAATTCTCTATGAAGAAGACCCCAGCGAAAAATACTTTAAACAATTTGAATTTATTTTTTGATATGAAACTGTTTGGTTTTAGCTTTAGACAACTTTTTGACTAAATGAATAAAGACAATGAGTATGCATTATCATCATATTTATCCCACCACCTAATTTAATACTTAGCTTACTAAAAAGTGTAAAATAAAAGAAGAGAGTGCAGAGAAATGTTTAAAGTATCCAACAAATTGTGTTTACGTCCATTTACCTTTAGACAAACTTGGCTGAGGAATTGACACCTTGATGCCTGTAGCTTGATCTTATGGAGATCACACAGGACCTGAAGAGAAGAGGACTTCACTTTAGGAGACCCTTAAATGGGAAATCATGAATGATAGATTAAACTTAACCTTGACCTTGCCAAATGAGCATTTAAAGAAAAAGTGGCAAGCAAATTTCTTAGGGTTCATATGAAAAACCAAACAATCAACCAACGAATGAACCAACCAACCAACAAAAACCTCTCAGAATGAAAATTCCTGTTTCAACTATAACCAGAAGCTGGCAATACCTAACACTCTATTATGACAGGAGCCTCTCACTTACACTGAATTCTGATGGGTTTGAAGTATCTATGAAAGAAGTGTGTGTGTATGTGTGTGTGTGTGTGTGTGTGTGTGTGTGATGTGAATGTGTACTTTTGTATGTGAGCACCCAAAACCTTGTCCCGCATACTCCTGTTAGGTAGCTACTCAGTCATGAATGGGTGAGCAAGTAAAAGACAAGGAAGGGCAAATGAAAGGCACAAGCATCCTTATCTTGTGGCCCAAAGCTTGGTCCTTGTCCCTGATGCCAATCTAATAATGAGGGCATGGTTTTGAGAAAAAGGAAACAGGTGGTTTATTGCTTAGCTAGCAAAGGAGAAACACAGGGGACTCCTGTCCCAAAGGCTGTAATTCTGCCCATGAGGGAGAACACGAGTTTTCAAGAGGTGATTTGGAGAAAATGAGACTAGGGAGGAGAGATCTAGAAAGAAGATCAGGGAGGAGAAGGTTAGGGAAAAGAAGATCAGGGAGAATGACAGGGAAAAGATTGGAGAAAAGAAAAAAAAAAAACTAAACTTTCAAAGCCACAGGGAATATAGTCAAAGCATCAAGAGAATCCCTATTACAATCTGACAGATAAGTCCCTGGAAGATGGGGACTTCCTGTGTTAAAACCTCTCCCAGCTTAATTTTATAAAAATACCATTTCTGGACTTTTCCTCATTAGCTCCTGCTACTGAGACTTCATTGTCACAAGCCCCAAACACCTTGATAGCCAAAACATCAAGAGCCTCACAAAAGTTGATGGGGGTTATTCAAAGGGTAATGAACTGATTAAGAGGACAGGAAATCGAGGCAAAAACAGGGGAACTCAATAACAAACCCAGTAAGGGGATGGGAAATTGAGACAAAATGGGGGGACTCAATTTCCTTAAAAACTCCAACATTGAGCACCACCCCATCTTCTCTTGGAGGTAGCCCATGCAGCTCCTATGCCATCAGTCACAAGTTAAGAGGTAGATTTGGCTGGGACTCAGGAAATTTACTGGGACTTCCAATAAAACTATAGGGCAAGAGGAGTGTATTGTCCCTCCCCTTTATGAGAAGATCCACTCTCTCCCTTGAGATTATCCCTGATGGATATGGAAAAGGACACACCCAGGACAGGGAAATATCCCACAAAAACTGTCTGACACTGAAGAAGTGGGAGGAGGAAAGCAATCATTAATCCTCTCCCAGTAAATCCTTTCCTAGTAACAATGGGCCACAAGGAAGATGAGCAGACTTTCTTCCCTTTCTGGGTTGTCCCCAGCGTCTCCACCATAAGCAAACATTCATCCCTTCCCAACCACAATGGGTCCTGAGGGAGGAGGCAGATACTGAGCACTGGGCCCTGGAGTTTTACCCTTTCCCAATTGACAATGGAAGGAGAAACGCAAATAGTGAAGCTCTGGGTAACAATGGGTCCCAGAGGAAGAGGATAAGCAGTGAACACCAAGTTCTGAGCTTTTCCCAGTGACAATGAGGTTCAGGTTTTTTACAACTTTTTTCCTGACTGCCCAAACCAACACATTCTGCCTCAGTCTCCAATGATTAATTCACCCTCATTGTAACCTATGAAACTCAGACTCCTTCTGTAACTGGGGGTCATCTTTCTACCCAGAAATTGAGCCCTATTAGTGCTTGATTGATTGATTCCACTGTGGAATAAAGAAAAGCTTGCTGATCCATTTGAGGTCTGCTTCTGTCCTGCTTGTTTGTGTTTTCATAATGGTGCCAAAACCAAAAATTGGTCATTTTTGCTTACAATTCCCTTTCCCCTTTCCTCTGTCTTCTAATAAACTCATGCCTGTAACTCTGAGCAACATGTCTGAAACCTCTCTGACCTGATCTCAAGAACCCAGGGTGAAGTGGGGGCCTTTATGCTGCCTCAGTTTCCCAGAAGTCCCTCACCCTGCTATACTCCTAGGAAAATGAGTATTCCATCACCAATTTTGATTGCAAATTTCTTATCCAGGATCTGTTATTTTCAGATAATCATACATCTTTTGTAATTTTCAACAAGCCAAAAGGATTCTTAATTAACTATGAAGACTCATGTTCAAATCACAGGTTTGCCATTTACCATTTTTGTAATCTTGGTTGAGTTTTACCTTTCTCTGAACCTCATTTTCTCATTGATAAAATGGAGTCACTGATTAAACCACTATCTTGTGTGAATGTCTATGATTTCATAATTCTTAAACTCCAAGTTCTCTTACTCTGTGTTTCTTTCTGCATCAACAGGCAATTCACAATGTCTGTAAAAACAACTACATGATTCTTTGAAAATAGGTGAATTTTAACAAATTTACTAAGCCTGGGCATAGTTTATTGTGATTGAAAAATGAAAGTAATTCTTTAGAAGTTCAGAGAAAATCTGACATTACTCCCCCCCTCCACATATACACTTTTTTTTTTTTTTTTTTTTTTTTGTACTAGGAATTGAATCCAGGGGCACTCTACCACTGAGCTACATCACCAGTCCTTCTTACGTTTTAATTTAAAACAGGGTCTTGTTATGTTGCTGAGACTGGCTTCAAACTTGCAATCCTGCTGCCTCAGCCTCCTGAGTCACTGGGATTACATACCTCCTTCACTATTTTGAGCTTTGAGATTATATTCACAAAGAGGAGTTGGGAGCTGGAGAAGAATCAAAATCTACTTCATGATGTAGATATAAAAGTGTGTGAAAAATTAGGGGAATGTATATTTTAGCACAGTAAATATTTGCAGAATAATAATTTGCAAACCAGGGTATTTTAGGAAGAAAGTTTGGTTTTTCTTTATTTGTGTAGAGTGCATCTTAATTGCTGAGATAGGTGAAGAAAGTTTTCTCTTAATTTGAAAAAAATAACCATTTAAAGAATTAATTTTTTCATTTTAGAATAACAGGCTATTGATAGAGAAAAACAGGTCAAATGTATAGGTCACAATCTTCATTTATTATTATGTGGCTCAAATTACTATTTCAACAAAATAGTGGATAAGGGTATCCCCTATGTAGTACACTTTTTATTAGTGTCCCTATGTGTTGCTCCTTTACTACTGAAGAGAAGATAGTTGGGTTTGAAATTTGTTTCTTGTGAAAGATGATTTGGAAGTTTTTTTGTGTGTAAAGGTCCTATTCTCCCACACACACCCTCCCCCCCCCCATGATGTCTTAAATTGTTTCACAAATATCATCTTTTGGTAAAGCTCCATATTGTGTCTCTGGGGATTAATAATTTATCACCTTTGCATCATTTACACAAATTAACCACAACATAAACTCTTTCTCTGAGTTACCTTTGCAATTGCAAATGATACCATTGCTTTAGTGACTTGCACAAGACATTAATCAAAGGTGTTTTAATTAAGTGTAAAGTGATAATTGCCTTTCATAGGCAAATTTAGTGTGTGAGACTTAAGAGACAAACTGAAAGAGAATAGTGTTGGTTTTCCTCATTTAGTTGGATTTTGGTAGTACTAAAGTCTTAAGTGATTGCTCAGATCTTTAGAGGAGCAAGGAAGAGTGGAGAAAGTCAGTATATGTTGTAGCACAGTGTTTTAAAAATTGCCTTCCTAAACAGCATTATTAGGAAAGAACTCATTTCCCTTCTTAATGTGAACCCCATGCTCTTGAAAGGTGACAAACTGGCAATCTCAGGGAAGAATTTCCCATCCAGAGACTGGGTACCAGATTGACATTGACTAGGATGAATCCTCCCATCCCACCTCCATGGGCTCATCTCTGCCAAGATCAGAAGGAGCTGACAGTCTCTGCAATGCCTGCTCTGGATTCACATCCGATGACCTGTTTGGCTCCTGGCCTCTCTGCTGAGACCACCAGCAGGGGAGCTAATTACTGCTAGTATGTAACATGGACCCTCTCCCCCAGGATTAGCTGAATGGAGATCACTTCTTTTATAGTCCTGCTGTGAACAGCTATTACCCAGTAAGAACTTGTCCCCAGTAATGATTAAGTGGGGTTTGCATCGGAGACCTAGAAGTAAAGGATCCATAATGAATCCCTGGAGTCATTCAAGTCTCCACTCATCTTGCTGTAGTCCCAAAAGGAGATTTTAAAAAATCTCTGTAATTTTTTTCCCCTTTTACAGGCTGTATGTTTTTGCTAGCTGTCTGGTCTCCCTTTCTCTCTGCATAAGCAGTTTTAGGCTTTATTTAAATGTTGCATTTCCAAGTGTTCATGACTTTGTTCAGGGCTCTCCACACATCACTCATGCCTTATTTTGCAGGGTGAACGGGTAATTAGCATCTTTCACAATTAGCCAGGATTTGCTCTGCTAATTTCATTCCCTGATGAAGGTGCTAACTTGGCGTGAAACTGTAATATGTTGAGTGATTTATTAAGTCTACACTGATGGTTGGAAATCACATGCCTGCCTTTACTCTTGAGAAAGTTAACAGCATCCATTTGTAAGAGATGGTATTTGAAAAGTGATGCTGGTGTGATTGAATGTGTGAATGTATAATGAAGTCAACCCAGATAGCCCCTTTCTGATTAAATTGTATTAAAATCATGTGGCAGTTCCTCGAACAGAGACTCTCAAGAAAGAAATATGTGCTTATCTTTAAGAGCAGCTGTCAGTCACAGTGTCTGTCACTGCAGGCTATAGAGGGAAAAGTCATACCTGTTTCTTAAGCAACAAATAGAAGACTTCATACTGAAGGCTGTTTGCCTAAACAAGCTGTATGTATGACTTTTAAAACCACAGGCTGAAAACTTCTTGAATAAATCACCAAATTAAGCAATTTGATATATGCATCATCAGATTTTACTGCAGTGAGTTTTCCTTATTTTATTTCTACTCTAAGTCTTTAATCTTCAATACAAGAATTCTTTTTTATTTTAAATTTTTTTGAGAAAGGTCTTGTTATGTTGCTCAGCCCAACCTTGAACTTGCTTTTCTCCTTCTTCAGCCTTCTGAGTAGCTAAAATTATAGGTGTGTACCACCATGCTTAAATTCAGTATGAGAATTCAAACTGTACCAATGAGTAATGATGATACTGAAAACCAGACTTTTGACAGCCCTAGAATACCTGTTGCTTTTCTGTATTTATCCTGTGTTTCCAATGGAAAATATGTTAATTAAAAAATAATAAAAGAAAATGTGAAAAAATTCCTGTACACAGCATAAATCTAGAGAACCCAAAGATTGGGTAAACTGACATGTACCTCCTGCTGAGCTATGTTGTGAAGACTTAGTGTTTATTCAGACAGTATTACTGCCAAAAATCAGATTCAAATATCCGATGTTGATCAGAAAAAGACAATAGAAATTTAGAAATTGAGGAATATTCTTTAAAGACAACTTATCCTAAATAATTTTGAAGTATTCTTCAAAAATGGCAGGATTAGAATAGGCAACAAGTAGTTGAGGAACAGCATCAGATTAAGAAAGAATAACGACAATAAAAGATAATGGAAAGTGTGATCTTGTGTTCGATTCTTATTGGGCGGAAATTGCTGTAAATGATATTATTGGGACAACTGGTAAAATTTGAATATGATTTTATATTAGATAATAGTACTGCATTAATTTTACAAGTGTGCTGTAACTGTGTAACATGATGTCTTTGTTCTTCAGTGAAAAATGTTGAATAATTTATGGGAGAAAAGTCATTAGATCTGCACTTACTCTTAAATGGTTCAGTCAAAAAATATAGGCATACATAAATAAAATATGACATATGTATATATACATTGCACACCAAGTAAGAGAAAGTGAAAGAGAAAAACGTGGCAAAACCTTAACCATCAGTGAGGAGTATTCATAAATTGATTATAGTCTTCTCGTAATTTCCTGTAGATATTTTTTTCCAAATAAAAAGTAAACACTAAAAAAAAAAAAAAAAAAAAGACTGTGTGGTCACATCAGAAAACAGTCCACACATAACTAATTGTTCATTCTGAATAACATCTTTTTTTGTGATTTCAGCTTTAAAAAGCATTCAAGTTCAAATAAATTTTATTTTTTTAAGAATAAAAGAAGCATATCCTAAATAGTTGTATAATTTAGTATTCTTACATATTAAGTCTTAGCCTTTTCCATTTGTATAAAATCACAGAAGACTGGACTATTTAGAATTGGAAAGGACTGAGTAAGCCTTGAAGAGTGAAATTTAAAAAACCTCTGATATAAGTTTCTGAGAGGACAGCATGAGGCAAAAGTTATAAATGATGAAATGATTTTTAGAGAGCTAAATTATCCTCATCAATTACAGAGGATTAATGACATCCAAAATTAAATTAAAAAGTAGTAGCATGAATATTTTATCTAGGAATATAGAAATAGAAAAATGAAAAACAGCAAAGAGATTCTGAACATTGAAAATAAGAAAGGGGGAATATGGAACAAGGTTGGTATTGCTCATTAAAAATCTTAAGTATTTTATTTATTTATTTATTTACTTATTTACTTATTTATTGGTACAGGAGATTGAACCCAGGGTGCTTATCCACTGAGCCTTATCTCCAGCCCTTTTTATTTTTTGTTTTGAGATAGGGTCTCACTAAGTTGCTGAAGCTGGCTTTGAACATGCAACCCTCCTGCTTCAGCCTCTTGAGCTACTGTGATTACAGGTGTGGGCCACCACGCCCAGCACAATTTAATTTTTATTTATTTATTTTTTTGGTGGTGTTGGGGACTAACACAGGGCCTTGTGCATGTTCGGTTCACACTCTACCGACTGAGCTATATCCCTAACCCCACAATTTAATTTTTTATAACTATTTATGTCTATCATTTGGATCATGATTAGGATTAAAACTTGGTCCAAATTAGCACAAATGTTGAAACAAATATTAGATACATTTGAGGACTTACTATGCCCAAAGCCCAGTACCAGTAGATTTATATGCATTTTATCATTTAAAATAAAAGTGAATTATAAGAATTTATTATCTTTTGTATTCTCCACATTTACTTCTCAGAAAAGTGAAACTATACAGTTCAATAACTTGTCATGTTCACACAATAAGACTGAAAAATAATTCAAAATCATTTCTTTCAGATTTCCAAACCAACTCTTGAGGAGTACAAAATGCTACTTAATTGTACCTCATTCATTGAGTTGACCAGTTACTGTGTTCTAGGCACTAGGATATATAGAGTTGAACCACTTAATCAGTGAAGGACTTAAGTGAATTATTGCATTGCTTAATTACAACTGGCATACATGCTAAAAAGGAAAACACCACCTGGCCACACCTTGGTCTTTTTTTGGCTTGAACCCTTTGCCTTCTTGCCCAGAGAGTTCCTCATCAAGAGTTGTAGGATATCACCAATTCTTTGTTCTTGATGGCCTTGAATTATGAACCAGAAATGGGGAAAAATAAACTCATTATAGGCAAATAGTTTGTCCAAGGAATGGGAGTCAATGGATAAATTAATCATGCTTTCATATATTTGGAGCACAATCCTGAGACATGGTCAATGTACGGTTCAAAGGCAGGCCCCAGGAGATGAAGCAATTTCTGCTTATTATGATTTAAAGTAATGAAGACTTTGTGTCTTAAGGATCTAGAACAAAAGTTTAGAAACAGTAAAGTAATGGTTGGAAGAAGAAATGTCAATAGAAGTAGTCAAGGAAGTCATCTTCAGTATTAGGAGAAGGAGAAGATGGCAGCATCAAGAAGGAAAGAGAAAGATAAGGAAGGAGATTAATCTGCATAAAAAGCAAAGGTATTGTATTGTCATGAGGACATACATAATAAGGATTAGATGGTAAAATAACATTAAGGAAGAGTTTTTAGAAAACATGAATAATTTAAAGGGGGCATAGGATGAAGGGAAGAGACCAAAGGAGATAATGAGAAGTGATTGCTTAGGTGGCAGAAGAGGATGAGGGGATAGACTTCCTAGAGGTGGTGGTTTAGCCTCGGGCAGAAGAAATCCCTTACTGAGGCAGGAAGGAAGGTAAAGATGAGAATGAAACAGCCCTGAAATTACAGTGGTTCCTGATTAGTGGACCTTCATCTTTTTCTCTCAAAGTGATTGATGAACAGTTGTGGGTGTGGTGGGGGTTTCTATAAAGGTGTAGCAAACATTATTGTTGCTTGTATTCTTGATAATTGTCATTCTGATTGGAGTGAGGTGAAATCTTAGAGTAGCTCTGATTTGCATTTCCTTAATTGCTAGAGATGCTGAACATTCTTGCATACATTTGTTGATCGATTGTATATCTTCTTCTGTGAAGTGTCTGTTCAGTTCCTTAGCCCATTTATTGATTGGGTTATTTGGGTTTTTTTGTTGTTAAGCTTTCTGAGTTCTTTATATATCCTAGAGAATAATGCTTTATCTGAGGTGAATGTAGAGAACATTTTCTCCCAATCTGTAGGCTTTCTGTTCACATTATTGGATGTTTCTTTTAGATAAAGAAAATGCGGTATATATATACAATAGGATATTACTAAGCTTTAAAGAAGAATGAGATTATGGCATTTGCTGGTATATGGATGGAGTTGGAGAATATCATGCTAAATGAAATAAGCCAACCCCCCATGAGAAAGGCCAAATGTTTTCTCTGATATGCGGATGCTAATTTATAATAAGCAGGGGTAGGGGGCTAGGAAAGAATAGAGTTACTTTAGGTAAGGTAGAGGGGAGTGAAGGGAGGGGAAGGAGAATGGAGTAGGAAGGATAGTGGAGTGAAAAAGACATTATTACATCATGTACATTTATGACTGCATGACCAGTGTGATCCTACAATATGTACAATCAGAGAAATGAGAAATTATTCTCCATTTATGTATGATTTATCAAAATGCACAAATGTATTCTACTGTCATGTATAACTAATTAGAACAAATAAAAATTCCTTTTACAAAAGTTTAGCAAAGGTGTGGAAGCCCCACACCTTTTGGGTAGTGAGAAAGTAAGCAGAGCAGAGAAGACTTGAATGCTGACTACATAAGTGAGCAGGGAACAGACTTTTCCTCCAGCAGCATGCAGCCACAGAGATGTGAACGATTGTGATGTGAAAGATGTGAAAGATGTGAAAGAGTTGAATAAACCCATGGTTAGAGAATTTCTGGGTAACTTGGACAAGGGTTTGAAAATATTGCTAAGAAAATGATTGAAATTTATCACAGTTGTTTATAGGTTTGCACTGGAAATGAACTGGGTGTATGTGGCATACCTTAGCCTTGCTGGAAGGGACAGTCGAGGTTTATTACAAATGCAGACTTTATCAACATTGCCGAAAAGTTAGACATAATTTCAGAATATAGATGATATGGTAAAATTAAACTACTAAGCAAACCATGGGTTTTTCATCACATCTTTCTTAAAATTTGAACTATTTTTGAAGCAAGTGTGATAATAATCATAAAAGAATGTACACGTATGATTACATGAATGGTGTGACTCTACATCATGCACATCCATAGAAATGAAAAGTTATATCCCATTTGTGTACAATGAACAAAATGCAGTAAAAATAAAAAACAAAAATAAGAATAAAAATTATGATTGATAAATCAATATTTGCATGTTTTTTAAGAAAATCATATAGGAATTTTTATACTGCTTTTGCATATGTTTTCATGTAATTATACATATACATGTGTTAATTTTTCTTTGCAGTCCTTTTGACTATAGTGAGAGTGTGTACACAAATATACCAATGCCCAGCCACCATATTTGTCAGCTAATGACACCATCAGACTTGTCCTTGGGACATAGGTTCCCAGCCTGATGAACTGGGAAAAGGAGAGGCGTCTGCCCAGGACACCAGAAGGAGCTCTAGTGACATTTCTGTTCACCCTTCTACAGTTGAAAGAAGGAAGGAGCTTCTCATTCACCAAGATCTGGAGCCAGAATCTTGTCTCTAGTGTTAGCTGATTCCTCTAGGCTAATCCTTGAAATTGGACTTGGAAAATCTTCTGTTCAGTTTTGTAGGCCATTACCTAGTTATTGTTTGGGGCATAAAGTCACTTCTGTCATTAGAAGCAACAGATACAAAATTATTTGTACTTTGATAATTGTTTACTTTCTAATTTTCCTTCTAAATATAAATAAATAAATAAATAAATAAATAAATATAAATAAAATCTTACAATCTTAATATATGTTTATAGGAAAACTTAATCTTTTTGAAATAACCAAAATAATTTTAGAAGAATCTCTTTATTTAAAACTCAAATATCTAAGAACTGGAGGGAATTATAAGATTAAAACTTATATTTTTTTTAAAATTATGAATTATAGAAACTTGTTGCTTGTTTGTCCAACTTATAGCCTCTTTCAAAATAGTAAAAATGCTTAAATCTTAACAGATTTTAGTTTAAGAACAATAGTAAAATAATATTAACAAACTCATCCACAAAAGATAGTTTTATTATCTAATTTATTCCTATACATATCATCTTCACAATAATTTCTGTCTTCCATTTACTGTGTTAACAGCATTACTAAAAGTGAATTGCTTTCTATTTAAAATTTCTATCAAATTTAGATATCAGGAAAAATATTGTAATGCAATGTATGACCTGATTTTTTTTCAGAAAAGTAAAAGCAGAATAGAGTGAGAAGAATCCTTGGCTGTTTCAGCTCTGGTTTTTAGGTTCAATTTTTATTTTAGCTTTGTGGCTTGAAATTATTCATATGTCAGATCCAAGGCACTTCATCTGAAAACTGATATAGCATTTTAAACTGAAATACAATGGTTCAATTCTTTCTTGCAAAGATTGTTTCATTACTTTCCTATAACCTAATTTTTTCTTCTCAGTTACCATATTAATGGTACTTTTCAATATGTAATGCCTTTAATTCTTCTTGAGACACCTTTCTGGGGCTGCTGTGCTTCTTACACTACTGATACCCATAACTGTAGCCCTTGGTTTCACTTTCCCTTTTGCTGATTCCTCTTCTTTTTCCTGCTTCTGGGTGTCTCCTTGGCAGTCCCCCTGGGCGCACCTGATACTTTTGCCATGTCCTCCTCTTCTATGTCTTTATTACCTCTTTACAGGTGATTTCCAATTTTATTTCTATCCATTACTCCTTGCTTGCTATGCATATCCTCTTAGAATAACTCAAAGATTTTCTAATCTGAGAACATATAAAATTCAATAATTTATCCAAGATAACATAATCATATTCCCTCCAAGGGAGGCTCTCCTTTATGTCTTCTATAATTCAGCACTTGGTTTCATCCTTTATCCAATTTCTTCCCGAAATTGCTGGAAAACAGGTAGTGAACTTTGATGTCCTCTTTTCTTATGACTCTGATCCAGTGTGATTCCAAATCATGATATATTTGTCTTCATTATACCCCAGGAAGTTGGAAAAGCAAATTTGGAACTTGAGGAAAATAGACAATGATCTGCAGGTGAGGAAGAGAACAAAGAACAAAATGGATGAGGAACACACAGTATTCTAAGGATCCAGACATACCTGGAAAAAGTCAAGTGGCCAAGGGCATGGGACGTGAGGAAGATTAAAATTAAAAAATAAATCAGGTTTATGCAAATGTCATGTTGATTCAAAGGAAAACAAAACAAATCACAAGGTGCTATTGAGATCAACAATTCTATAGATTATCAGAAGATTCATCTGCCAAGGGTATAGAGGATTTCAGAATAGAATGACTGCAGTGATCAGGTATGAAGTTAAGAAGACAATGAAGAAAATGGTTATACTTCATTCTTTTGTTGATGCAAATTCTAGTAATAAATAGTAATAGGTTTTCTTTTTTTTGCTCTCCCAATTTTTTTTCTAATAGATTTTCTAATATGACACCATTTTATATTTCTAGATTTACTTAATAATTATTGTTTTCATAACTACCTAGCATCTGAGAGTCTAAAATATTTGACAATCTTACTATCACCTGAAAGATTTTGTAAAATATTTGTTTTGTAAAATAGTTTCTTGAATTTTTCCCAGAACTTGGTTATAGTTTGCATTAATTAGGCCTAATTGAAATGTGAAACTTAGAGGAAACATCTGAGGAAGTTAGGATGTAAGTGGTACATCTGTCTGAGAAATACACTTTGAGTCATAAGAAACAGTCAAAAATTACTAATACAAATTGTGCTAGAGGTTTTCAAGGATCAACATGGATCTAGCAAAGTTGGAAAGGAGATGGGAAAGGGTAGAGGGGTAAAGTTATGTTGTGGAGGCCAGAACAGGCAGTCTCTCTAAGGTCATTGTAAGGTATTTTTTTTTCCTCTTGGAGTGTAATGAATGACTTCAAAGACAGTTTGGGACAATAGAGAGTAATGCAATCTTTTACTTTTAGAAAAAGTTTATCCAAGTGTAACATGTACATGTACATATTCACTGACCATGTGGGTGTACCTCCATAACTGACTATAATTTGAACAAACCCATGTAAGGTCATTCTTGACACCAAGTTAAGGAAACAGAATCTAGTAAGAAATCTAGAAGACAACTCTTACTTTTTCCCAATTATCACTTGCCTTTACGTTGTCTAAGAGTCAACTGTGTCTTACTATCACTGAAGTCATTAAGTGGGAGATACAAATTCAGTATTACATGAAATTCCTTAGTTATCATATACCTGTATTTATTCTCAGCCATGACAAGGGGAAGAAACAAACATATTTCTGTCCAAAGAATATTTTGTGCACTGTCATACATAACAGTGTTGACAGTTGGCAAGTTCCAATTCCTATAGCTTATATTATTCACATGGAAAGATTCTTCTGTTCCTTAACCAATATTACCTTATTTTATGCACATAATTATCTTTATTAGTTATATTTATACAAATTAGCTCTAGTTGTTATGATGGCCCCTGTCCCCTTTACTCTCTCATAGAACACTTACTTTTTATTATGCCACTCTAAGAATCTTACTGCTCCCACAGCAAGCTTGGGAAGTCAAACCTTGTTATGTTTTCTCTTTATCTTCTAGGTTTTATATTTAGGACATTTGACTCTATGATAATGGCACTGAAGAAACTTGTGATATTCTCATAGGAGACATGAATTATTGCCATTCTCTTTTGGGCGGGTCTTTTGGAAATTTTTAATGAAACTAACAAGTTTTGTTAATATAAACATTTTCACAATATTTTTAATCAATATTTGTCCTCTATTTAGAACTTCTTAGGAGGTGACATTCCTTTCATATTTCATCTTAACCCTTTGAATGTGGTAGCAATTCAGTTCAATAGTATTTTATTCGTTTAATGAAGTGATATGTTTAAAATCAAAAAATCAGTTATGTGTATAAATTTGATCCTAATGTGGTATTAAACACAGAAGATTGTTTTTCTACTTTTTCTTTTTTCTTTTTTTTTGTGTGGTGCTGGGGATTGAATCCAGGGCCTTGGGCTTATGAGGCAGGCACTCTACCAACTGAGCTATATCCCCAGCCCTCTACTTTTTCTTTTAGTAAAGAGATCTTGGATTTTACAGTCATGAATCTTAAAAGATTCAACTTGGCAGCCATTCAATGACTGCCTAGTATAGGGAAGGCACTTAGGACACAAGGTAAATAATAGAGTCCATAGCCTTAATTTAAAGATTAACAGGGTGGGCAAAACATCTTAACTAAAAATATGTGACTGGAGTTCTTTATTGATTATTTCAGAAAACCTTTCATTATTTGGATGAATGAGTAGTTCAATTACTAAAAAAGAAAAAACAATCTTACATGCAAAAAATAGCAGTGAATACAATAATAAATCTAAATCCCTTCATTGAGATGTGATATGCAAGTGAAAAACACAAGGATTCTCTAAGTCTTATTTCAATGATTTTATTGAAATTTTTGAAATCGATTTCTGGCATATTTTTTAAAAATATGAAGTAATTTTGGGATAAGATAATAAAAAAAAAACCTTGGAAAACCAAATGGATATCTTTTGTCAGAGAAACCACATCAAATATTATAGCCTATAATCATTCTTATTCCACATCAATGTTTATAGCAGCTCAGTTCACAATAGCTAAGTTAGGAACCAACCTAGACACCTCTCAACAGATGAATGGATAAAGAAAATGTGGTATATATACACAATGTAATATTATTCAGCCGTAAAAGGACGACTTTATGACATTTGTTATCAAATGGGTGGATCTGGAAACTATCGTGTTAAGTGAAATAAGCCAATTGCAAAAGACTGAAGGTTGAATGTTTTCTCTGATATGTGGATATTAACTCACAACAAGGGGGGGAGAAGAATAAAAGTTCAGTGGATTAGACAAAGGAGAATGAAGGGAAGGGATTGGGGATATGAATAGAAAATATAGCGAAATGAATCTGATATATATTTCCTCTGTATATGTATGAATACACCACAGTGAATCTCACCATTGTGTATATCCACAAAACTGGGATCCTAATTAGACTAAGATATACTTCATGTATAAATATGTCAAAATATATTCCACAGTCATGTATAACTAAAAGGAACAAATAAAAGAAAAAAGAAAAAATTATTTTATATAAGACATTCAAGTACAGGATGAAGGTTAAATAAATATAAGGTTTTGGCAAATAAAGCAAAAATAAAGAAATAGAGAAATTAAAGCTTACTAAAGCAAACAAAAATGTGTTACTCATGACAGATCATTTGCCTCTTCTGTATGTATGTTTTAAACTAGTTTAAGGTGCTAAGAATTCACTGTGTACTTGCATGGCGGGCAATACCACTGCCTAGTTATGTTATTGCATAACAGTTGCTATGATAAATTTGGCTAGTGCTGCTGCCTTCTTAATATACGAGGGCAAGATGTATGTGAGCTCTAGAAAGGGCTTATAACAATGACTTCCCCAGAGTACAAATGGGAATTCATTTGATGGAAGGCAATCTGCAATGTGTCACTTTCCCAGAGGAGAAGAGGTGACAGGAATCAGATATAGCCCCTGAATTTTGTGCTAATGTTTGGCAAAATATACATATTCAGACTTCTTCAAAAACATTTTGTTGAAGCACAGATCTTCCTGAACCTTCCTTCACTTGCCAATATTTATGGCTAGAATTTAGGTGTGAGAGAAGTCAAAGGCAAGGACATATTCAATTAACTTTCACACTATCATTTCTACTCTAAGAAATAGTATCGTGTAACAGTTTTCAAGAAGCAAAGCAATATTCAACATGTAGATCAGTATCTAGAATCAACTTAAGTCCAGACATCCACTGATGTAAACATCTCAGAAACTTCAGAGATTGAATGTCAGACTTGCTCAAGAATTGTGTTTTGGAATGATTTTCTTTCTTTTTTTTATTACTTCATTTTGGTTAAATGTGACAGGAGAATCCATTTTGATGTAACTTTACAGCATGGAATATATCTTATTCTAATTAGTACTCCATTCTTATGGAAGTGCATGTTCGTTGGATTCACTGTGGTGTATATATATATATATGTGAGTGTGTGTGTTTGTGTGTGTGTGTGTGTGTACATGGGAAAATTAAGTCAGATCCACTCTACTGTGTTTTCTTTTCCTATCCCTCCCTCCCTTCCCTTCATTCCCATTTGTCTAATCTACTGAATTTCTACTCACCCCCCTTATTGTGGGTTAGCTTCCATATATCAGCAAAATATTTGACCTTTGGCCTTTTGGGATTGGCTTATTTCACTTGGTATGAAAGTCTCTAGATCCATCATTTATTAGCAAATGTCATAAAGTCATTCTTCTTGATGACTGAGTAATACCCAATTGTGTGAATATACCACATTTGCTTTATTAATTCATCTGTTGAGGATACAGAGACAAACCCACATAAATAAAGTTATCTTGTATTAGAAAAAAGTGCCAAAAACATACATTGGAGAAAATGGCACTGGAAAAATTGGAAATCCATATGTAATCGAATGAAAGTTAACCCCATTTATCAACCTGTACAAATTTAAAGTGGATCAAAGACCTAGTAATTAGACCAGAAATCCTGAATGTGCTATAAGAAAATGTAGGTCCAACACTCCAATATATCAGCTCACAGACTGACATTCTTAACAAAACTCCTTTAAGTGCAAGATGTAATCATTAATCAGTAAATGGGATGGCATCAAACTAAAGAGCTTCTTCACAGCGAAGGAAACAATCAAGAGTGTGAATGGAGAGCCTAGAGAATGGAAGAACATCTTAGGAATGATTTTCTTAGAATTATGCTTTACAGAGTTGGAAAAACTATTTGAGATTATTTGATTTAATTTTTTGTTTCACATATGGGAAAACTGAGAACTGTAATTGTTAAGTGGCCTGCGTCTTGTGCATGGTTGCTCACATGGTTTAAAAGAGAATTCCTGAATCTGTTGATTGCTTGTAGATCTTCCTCTGTAAATATCTGTTCATTTCCTTGGCCCATTTATTGATTGGGTTATTAGTGTTCTTGGTGTAAAGATTTTTGAGTACTTTGTGGATTCTGGAGATTAGTGCTCTGTCTGAAGTGTGTATAGCAAAGATTTTCTCCCACTCTGAAGGTTCTCTCTTCACATTGCTGATTGTTTCCTTTGCTGAGAACAAGCTTTTTAGTTTGACTCTATCCCAATCACTGATTCCTCCTTTTATTTCTTGCACTTTGGGAGTCATGTTAAGGAAATCTGGTCCTAGGCCAACGTGATGAAGAAAAAATGTTCAACATCCTTTGTTATAAGAGAAATGCAAATCAAAACCACCTTAAGATTTCATCTTACACCAATTAGAATGTCTCTTATTAAGAATACAGGCAACAACAGGTGTTGGTGAGGATGTGGGGAAAAGGGTACACTCATACATTGCTGGTGGGAGTGCAAGTTGGTGCAGCCACTCTGGAAAGCAGTGTGGAGATTCCTTAGGAAACTTGGAATGGATCCACCATTTGACCCAGCTATCCCACTCCTTGGTCTATACCCAAACGACTTAAAATCAGATTACTACAGTGATGGAGCCACATCAATGTTCATAGCTGCTCAATTCACAATAGCTAGATTGTGGAACCAACCTAGATGCCCTTCAATAGATGAATGGCTAAAGAAACTTTGGTATATATACACAATGGAGTATTATTCAGCCATAAAGAAGAATAAAATTATGGCATTTGTAGGTAAATGGATGATGTTGGAGACTGTTATGCTAAGTGAGATCAGCCAATCCCAAAAATCCAAAGGCCGAATGGTCTCTCTGATAAGTGAATGATGATGAATTATGCAGCAGTGGAAGGGTGGCTTAAATGGAGGAAGGATAGATAGCATAGAGGGAAGGGTGGAGTGGGGTCGGGGTGGGGGGGTAAGAATAATAACAGAATGTGTGACAGACATCATTGCCCTGTGTACATGCATGAATGCACAGATGGTGTGATTCTACTTTGTGTACAACTAGAGAAACAATAGCTGTACTCCATTTGTGTTCAGTGAATCAATAAGTAAATTAAAAAAATAAATTAAAAAAAATAAAATAAAAGAGAATTCCTTAAAGACCAAGTCCAGACTTACTCAAAACTTCCTCTAACCCTTTCTTGTCAGCTCCATTTCCTGCTGCTGCAGAGTTAAAAAGGAGAGAAATAACCTTAGAAGAACCCTAAAGCTTCTGTCACCTTTTTTTCTTAAAATTCACAATATCATACAGAGTTTGAACTTTTCTAATTTTCTCTTTGTCCTTTTTGTGACTTCTTGCACTAGATGCTGTCCTATTTTTTTCTGAAATTATACTTTAATATGATTAAGTTTCAATGTGACCTTGAAGCTATGACTGGCTTGCTTCTTCAGAGAGCAAGGTAAATATGATTCTTGTAGGCATGGAGAATAATGCACAGGGAAAAGGACAAAGATAGCTTTTTTTAGAGCTTGGTCCCTAAATTATTCTGGTATTTAAATTCAAAAAGATGTCAAGACTATTTTAAAGTCACTGAAAAATTTATGATCTCATGTCTACTATACTACAATGTGATGTATAAGTACTGTTCAGCCTTTGATGAAGATTGGGGATGACTCCCCCAAACACACTCATTCTAGTTCTTCACCAAGTCCCACCCAAGGGAGGTAAGTTGCCCTCCAGCTTTCCCTGAAGTAAATTGATTACATATACAAAAACTCTCTGCTCCACAGCAACCTTCTCTCCTTTCTGTCTTGAGCAATGTTGATGGCTATCAACAATTCCAACAAGCCAGAAAGGAAGAAAAAAGATGGGAAGGGATAAAGGGAGCTCAAATTGGGCAGAAGAAAACTGAATGATATGACCTTGACCAAAGCATTATTAACAGTAAGGAATTCACATCAATAGACAGTGGGAGCAATTTGAACTTCATAGAGTGTGTAACTGTGTAATTGATCAGAATATGAGTTAATAAGCATTACTGAACATGCAAAACATTAAGACATTAGAAAACGTGAAGTTTCCAAAGATGCCACACTTTAATTCTGTAATGCATGTATATGTACATGTGTGTGTGTTCACAGAAATCATTCACAAAATGTAGATGAGTCTGAACTTTGAATTCACAATTTATGTCTGAAACAGATGTTATTTTTACAAAAGATATCGGTTTGCCTTGACTCTGTGCTCTGTAAATCAAATCGTGTCTTGAAGAAAAGTAAGAAAGAAAACATTAACTTTCTTAGCTTGGTGAAAATAGGGTAGTTAGCTGTCCCTGGAAAGTGGCATGGTTTCAATAGTGATAATTAGGCTAAACTATGTGAGGGAACAAAAGTAACTCCAAAGAAAAAGGAGGTGTTTTGTCACTAGTCAAATGTTACCTGGGAGCCAGGTATGGTGGCCCACGCCTGTAATCCCAGTGGCTTGGGAGGCTGAGGCAAGAGGATCACAAGTTCAAAGCCAGCCTCAGCAAGGGCAAGGCACTAAGCAACTCAGTGAGACCCTGTCTCTAAATAAAATACAAAATAGGGCTGGGGATATGGCTCAGTGGCCCAGTGCCCCTGAATTCAATTCCCGGTTCCAAAAAAAAAAAAAAAAAATGATACCTGGGAATCTTGCATTTGATTCTAGGAAAGAAAATGGAGTGCTGTAGAAATTCTGAAGCAATTTCTATATGATAGTGCCAGAATGGTATGAGGATGAGTGGTAAAACCACATCACATGAGAAAAACTATAGGAATGTTCAACAAAAAGAATATACAATGTAATGAGTGCTATAGAGATGTCCTTACACATTCAAAAGTTGGATGTGGGAAGTGGGATTAAACCAGTTAAATATGACCTCAAAGTTTAGAACTAGGGTACAGACAGAAATTGTCATGAAAGTGTTGGAGGCAGATCATGAAGCAGGATTTAGCTGTATATAACTGGGATTAGTTGCTCTGGAAAGTTGTGTAACTGAGGTTATTCAAGAGCAAGTTGGTTAATTATTAGGGGGGAGTATGCTAGAGAGAATCCAAGCATCAAACAGGAACATGGACTACAAAGAATGGTACACTATCTTCTAATCGTAAATGCTATTTGGAACATCAAATGACCACAAGATCTGGACCATTAACTCCCTACAAAAATGCTTCTTGTCCCTCATTAGTTTATTTATATACCAAATCCAAAAGAACATAAAAGAGACATTTGGTGGAGCCAACGAGGTATGCTGGAACACCTGGATCTCTCAAATTAATCATATGTTTAGTGTGAGAGTTGTTAGTTATGACCAAATTTAAATACGTTTTGGATCTTTTTGTGTGTCCGTGTGTGTGTACGTGCGCGCGGGGGTGTTAGAAATAGCCAATTTACAATTCTTTCCTTGGTGCTTAATCTACAGATATTTTACCAAGTCTTATGGGTATACAGACCTTCCTCAACTCAGAAGTTTTATCTTATTCCTCTTCCCTTTACTTTTCTCTTTTCAGTCTCTTTCCACTCTCTCAATGTCTCTGTCTCTTTCTTTACTCCAAATATCTAGATGTAGATTTCAGTCCAAGTATTGCCATTTAATAAAACTATATTATTAATACAGTTTTAAGTTTCAATATTTGTGGAAATAGTAATAGAACCAACTGCAGAGTGAGAACTAAATGAGATTAGGGACAAGCTCTTGGAATATAATCAGTGTTTGTTCAATGCCAGCTATTTTATTAATTCTCTTACTCTTTTTACCAGTTCAGCTCTACTTAAATTTTTACACTGAATTCATTAGAACCCTACCAAACTCCAACTTTTGCCACACTGCCCCTGTGCATTCTGTTCTTGGTTGTCTTGACTGTTTTGGAAAAGGAAGTACCCCTCACTTCAGTTTACACCTTTACACACCTATACATCCACTCTTGGTTTTTGCTCTTACATAGGAAGATAGGATATCTGTTCTACAATGTCATAGACCTTAGGTCTGATTAACACTTTTTTCAGGTAATCCACTTATTTGAGAGATGAGGAGCCTGCAATTAAAACAGAGGGTTTAACATCTTGAATACAACACTGAATTAATTAATAGGAATAAGTTCATAACACATAAATTGCTCTTTGTACTATGTGGCTTTCCATACCCCTAACTCCAAAAGTTTTGAGTGAGATTGAGATAATGAAGAGAAAAGAAGACAGTTTGACCTGCAGCCCTCAGTAAAGCACAGGAAAATGCTTTGGTTTTAAAGAATGAAGAGGTAATAAGGAAGAAGCTAATATATTTGGAATACCTACTATGCTCAAAGCACTATGATGGTTTTTAAAATATGGACTAATCCTTTATAACAATAAAACCATAAAAACATCCCTATTATCTTCATTTCTCAATTGAAGAAACTGAGTTTCAGGAGATAATATTGTTTGGCAAAAATTAAATCTGCAGTTGATAAACAGAAGTGCCATATTTTTAACCTATGTTTCTATGATTAGAAAGCTGCGGCACTTTGTAGTTTTCTGGCAATATTTGCTCTTCCAGTCTTGGCCATAATGTAATCCTTGTCCTACCAACCAACTAAATCTTCTTCTAGGGATTTTTATAATGTTTAGGAAACATTGGCCTTTTGGTGGGGAAAGCTGGGTATAAAAATTAACTATCTTCGCTGCTGCCTCTTGTCATTCCAGGTGTTGAGGAATTTTATTTCAATAATTCCTCACCTGTATGCATGATTCTGAGATCATTCCATTAAAAAGTTGGATTCTGCCAGATATGGTGGCATTCTCCTGTAATCCCAATGACTGGGTAGGCTGTGGCAGGAGGATGGCAAGTTTGAGGCCAGTTTCAGCAACTTAGCGAGGCAGGCCCTAAGCATGCACATCCATGACTGTGGTGGTAGGTCAGAGGTAAAGCATCCCTGGTTCTATACCCACTAACAACAACAAAAAAAAAGTCTGATTCTATCTAGAGAGATAGAGAGACAGGTTTGAAATTTCAGAATCTCATGAATATAGAGAACATTTCAAAGTTAGAAAGTGAGAGTGAGCAAGGGAACTCTTTTCATAAATGTAAGAAATGTAAAATATACATCAGATTTTCCACTAACAGCTTTGGATAACACAAGATATTGAAGCAATACATTCAAGCTCTATGATATTGGTGTAGTGTACAACACCCTTTGGAAGAGGAATACTTTAGAAAGCATCAATCTTCTCTTACAGAAAGAAAAACTAGTTTATATAATTTTTAAAAATTTCTGTAAATACTCACCATAGAAGATTTCACTTTACCACATGAATTTGTTGACTACAAAGTTGAAGATACATGTATATATATATATATTTTTTGTGAATGAAGTGCAAGTTATCATATGCATGTGATAATTATATCTATAGGTATACACAAAAAATATGCACAAAACTATCCATAGTGGCTTGCCCTAGAGAAAATTGTGAGTTTGAGGCATTCATTCTACATATTTAATATCTTTGGAAATGTTTATTGAAGTATAATATATATATGTGCACATACACACACACACATATAGTTATTTAAATGTATAACTGTTTTCACAAACTGCACTCATCTATGTAACTACCACTCAGGTCCAGAAATAGAAAATTATAAGAGCCACTTCCTGTTTTGTTAGTTGTTTTTCTCCAACACTCCAATAGTAACTGTTATTCTGATACATACATCAGTTTTTCCTAATTTTTGTATTTGTACAAATGCTATAGTATATGTTAATCACATAATCTCAATATTCAATGATGTAGAGATTAATATCAATTAATAATGATTAAAGTAGTCATTGCTGATAATGGTATAACGTGCACTTTGCATATCATGAATTATTTTGAGTTCAAATCTTTTCATGCAACATTTTTGTGAGATTCATCATTAAATATTTCAACATATACAATATAAGCAGCAAACAATATTGTAAACATTTTTGGCAGTAGATAATTCTTATGGTGGTATGGAACTCCATTTTATGAATATTACTCAATTTACTCATCATCTCACTGTTGAAGTCCTCAAAATATGCCATTAGTGGAGGCTAGGAGTAACAACTTCAATTAATCTTCTCCGCTACTACCTTGGGGTACATGAATTTAACCCTGGCCTACATGCCTCTTGCATAACTTTTGGATTCCTTGCAATCTAGGGGATAGAGGAAGTTTCTCTCACTTCCCTGCCACGATGACATCTATTTACAGACTTATTGTATCAGAGGTTTCAGTACTCTGGAATCCCTTCTAAGGTAGTTCTATGACTCTACCCTAGGTTCTCAAGGAGTAATAGTACTTAAATTGGGGGAAAATATAGATGCCATTATTTTCTAATTTATTGAACAGAGACATCCTAGCAAGATGAAGATACAATTTTTATTTTGGTCAATTGAAGGACTAGTATACTATTTTTTCTTGTGAGTATATCTCTTTAGATAAATTGCATACATAAATTGCTTTTTATTTATTTAGAAATGAGAATATAGCTCTGCCACTAGGAGAAATAGCTTGATAACATCAATCTTTCAATCAGCTTGATGAATTATATTTAAGAATCTATGAGAATACTAGGAAAATTAGCTCGGAAAATTTATTGATTACAGACTAATGTTCAACTGTGCTACTTGGGGCTTGAATCAACCCTGTTTTAGACCAACACACAAGAAATGGTTTAATAGAGAGACTGAAAAAGTGAGCAAGATAGTGAAAGGTTCCAATTATTTCCTACAAGATAGATGGAAATTTCAGTTCCCTGAGGGTTTAAAGAAACCTCCTGCGAAATGGTTCTGCCAGGTGCTCAACATTCTTAGAGAGCATGGGCAGAAGAGATGTAAAGAATATCAGAGACAACCCAGTTTGGCAGAAGGATAGGAGAGCACTAATTCCATATGCAAATTTTGCTTCACTCCTGAAATTCTCACATACCTTTGTGGCCTCTTGGCTATGGCTGTTGCCGTTCTGCTCTCAAGCAAGGGAGGACAGGAACCAGCGATATTCAGGGATGAATAGCAATATCTCTGCAGATACACCCCAAATGTGGTACACTTCTAGTTGTTTTTGCATACTCACCTCACCTCACCTTTATGAAATGTGAATGGATGAAAGAATAGGAACTATAAAAAGAGGAGGTATTGTGATTCCTGAAATCCCAGTAAGAAAGTATGTGAGTAGGAAGCAAAATAATAGTGCTTGGTTTGTGCTACCATTACTTTTAATCTATGTTTTTCAGAATAGAAACTTCCAATTTTGCTATTTAGATTTACCACAATCCAGAGGTGATGGGAGGGTATGAGAAAACCAGTGACAATAACTTTTTTCTACTTGACCCAAAACAATAAGATTAAGAGCCCAGGATAGAAAAATTAGAATTGCACTATACGAGATTTTGGAGTGTTAAGGTCAAAATGTCAAAAGAGATGAAAGCATTTTCATCTCTGGCAAAATTCATTAGCATTTTCTTTTCTGGCAAAAGAGATGCCATTTTGTGGTGGAGAAATGAAGGTGTTCTAGAGATGTCATCCCTTTCTCTACAACCCTTCTCACCTAATCCAGATTTGGGAAAAATGATATCCATCAAACATACACATACTATACTTGCAGAGTTTCAAACTTTTCAAAATTTGATATAATTATGTAGTTCTATATGCTTATTGGGATTGTGAGTATGTGAAATGCTTTTATTTGAATTTGACCTTATGATGAATATTGTAGTGGGTTTTTAAATTTGTCCAACAGTCACTTCATAATCAAACAGGAAAGGACAATGACATTACTCAGACAGCATTTCTACCCTGAAGAAGCTTTTGAACATGTGACTAAGACTACATAAAGAAATAACTCAGAAAATTTTGGGTTTTTAATATTTTTGGACAGAAATGATTTGCCTACATGTTGCCAGGGTAGCACACAAGGTACTGCACAACTGTTTCAAAATAAATATTCATATATAAGTTTATGAAATTTCTGTATAATGGAATGACAGTTAATCAAGATTTTCTGAAGATCCCATAACCATAAAAGACATTTAAATACTGCATAATTTCTTAAAGACTTCTGTGCATGTGCTATTTTTGATGCCTCAATTAGAAATTTTAGTTTCACCATGTCAGACATAATCAGAAGTATTTTTCTATATTATAATTAGAGAAATTATCATACAAATATTATTTCATCCCCAAACCATTTTTCTTAAAGTGGTTTAAAATTATATCTTATAATGGAAATTATTTAAACTAAAGATTGGAAAAGTAGGAAAGTCCTCATAGAAGAAGGATTTTTTGTTTGTTTGTTTTGAGGGACAAGGGATTTTACAGACCAAAAGTAATGAGGGGTATTTAAAAAATATAAAACTCAAAAAGCAAAATCTTGGAGTTGTGTCTCTGGACATGAAACATTGACAATAAGATTAGGAAAAGTAGGTCATTGTGAACTTGGAGGGGTAGGCACTTTATTTAGGACTGAGGAATTATCTGCATGTCATGCGAATGGATAACAGACATAGAATTCCTAAAGAGGGATTTCATTCTTAAAGATTGCCATACTGAAGCTGTGAAATGTCAATTTGTGGGAACCTTCTGGAGCAAGAAGAGATCAGTAGCCAATCAGGGATAACAAAGTTCATAAATCCTGAAGTGCTAACTAAATGGCATTATAAAGGATGGAGATTCAGTCAATTCACCTCAGCATTAGGAAATATGGATTTCCAAGGTCCAAACATTAAGAATAGTGAGTGTCTGAACCAATTTGCAACTCCACCAGCAATGTAAAAGTGTGCCTTTTTCCCCACATCCATGCCAACTCTTATTATTGTTTGTGCTCTTGATAATAGCCATTCTAATTGGAGTAAGATGAAATCTTAGAGTTGTTTTAATTTGCATTTCTCTAATTACTAGAGATATTGAACACTTTTTCATATATTTATTGATCACCTGTTCATCCTCTTCTGTAAAGTGTCTGTCCAGATCCTTGGCACATTTATTGATTGGGTTCTTTGTATTTTTGGTGTAAAGTTCTGTAAGTTCTTTATAAATTCTGGAGATTAGTGCTCTATTTGAAGTGTGTGTGGTAAAGATTTTCTCCTACTCTTTTGGCTCCCTTTTCACATTATTGATTGTATTCTTTGCTGAGAAAAAGCTTTTTAGTTTGAGTCCATCCCATTTATTGATTCTTGCTTTGATTTTTGTGCTTTGGAAGGCTTGTTAAGGAAGTCTGATCCTAATCCAACATGATGAAGATTCAGGCCTACTTTGTCTTCTATTTGGTGCAGGGTCTCTGGTTCAGCCACTCTGGAAGACAGTGTGGAGATTCTTCAGAAAACTTGGAATGGACCCACCTTTTGACCCAGTTATCCCACTCCTTGATTTATACCCAAAGGACTTAAAATTAGCATACTACAGTAACACAGCCGCATCAATGTTTATAGCAGCTCAATTCACAATAGTTAGACTGTGGAACCAACCTAGATGCCCTTCAACAGATGAATGGATAAAGAAGCTGTGGTATATATATACAATGGAATACTACTTGGCCATAAAGAAGAATAATATTATGGTATTTGCAGACAAATGGATGGAATTGGAGATTACCATGCAAAGTGAAATAAGCCAATCCCCAAAAAACAAAGGCTGGATGTTTCCCCTGATAAGTGGATGATGATATAAAATCTGGTTGCTGGGGGTGAGGGTGAGAGAAGAATAGAGGAACTTTAGATTATGTAGAGGGAAATGGGGGAGGTGGAGTATGAAAAATGGTGGAATAAGACAGACATCATTACCCTATGTACATGTATGATTAACAAGAATGATATGAATGTATATCGTGCACACCATAGAAATGAAAATTTGTACTACATATGTGTACAATGAATCAAAATGAAGTATGTAAAAATAAAAAATAAATAAATAATAAATAAATAAATAAATAAATAACAGAAAAAAAAAAGTGCTGGGGTTGCAGCTTAGTGGTAAAGCAAACCTGGGTTCAATCCCAGCACCAAAACCAAAATGTTGTCCAATGTGTTCTCACTGTCTTTGTTTTGTACCTTTATAATGGTAAATCTTGTCTAAGCAAAACCTTAGTAAACACATTTGAGAGGTGCTGTAATTGGACCAAATCCTCTCAATATGACCTCAATCCTAAATTCCTATATCACAGTTACCTCTAAATATGTACAATTTTTTTTGTTTTTATGTATCAGTTAAAAATAAATTTAAATAAAGAAAGAGAAAGGAGAAGTGAGTGTTATATATACAGATTAGGAGTGTGTTATATATAGAAATTTCATCTGGATTCTGAAATCAGACCCCAATATTAACAAGAAGGGAAAGAACATTTGTTGTACACCTTTAGGGCAAGAAAACTATAATTTGGCAGTAATTGTGGGGAATTGGTGAGGTTTGGCTATTAATTACCAAGTTGTGTGTATGACTATTTTAGGAACAGCAGAAAGGAAAGCTCAAAGCTGAAATATAGTCATTACAAGAATTATGTGCCAGAAATAGTCTGAGGCTGTCATAAAGGGAGCTTCACTTGGAATTGGAGTTAAAGGTCACACTAAATGAACTTTGAGTTGCGCTTGACAGTCAAACTCCAACCTGATACTTGGATGGCTCTTTGGAGTCTCAAATGGATTCCTGAGCAATCCTACCTAGACACCCGATGTGAACAAGCCAGGTTTTTACCTGATGAAGGGCAGGGAGGACCATTGCACTACCTGGGAGTAACCCTGGACTGCTTCTTTTCCTTTCCTCAACTCCTGTAAATCTGCTACCCATACATAGCTCATAGTCATTCAGTTCTTATCTCCACAGCAGGAACCTTCCCTGAGTCAGGCTCCTCTGTATTATTCTAAGTCTCTTTTCTATAAGTACACCCTCTTAATCCCCTTTCATTTTCCATACAGTAGTCACAGTATCCCTTGTTTGAATTCTTCCCTCATGGTATATTCTGCATTTATCATGGTCACTTATGACCTTTGCTCACCCAGACCTCACCTTTGGCTTTTTTCCTGTTTCTTCCTTGTTTTCCTCTCCAACCTCACTAAGCTTTCTACATTATCCTTGGTATTTTTTCTGTCGATTTCAGCTTCAGGACTTTGACACACTTATCTGCTCCATTTATTTGAAATATCCTCAACCCTTCTCTCTCCCCACATACAAATATCCTTCCTCACACTTCATTCCTCACAAGATATTTTCTCAATGCAGTCTTTCCAGAATGCCTCACCTCAAGGCAAAGTAAGACCTTAGTTTATGCTAGTTTAACACCTATCATACTAAAAAATACATTTTTAATGGTTACAGCTCCTTGTGAAATCTACATTTCTTTCCATTCTGTGTTGAACCAGCAATAAGATGCCTAGTACAGGATTTGATCTGTGGTGACTGATTTGGTTCCAGATTAGTAGGGACCAGCCTGAAAGGCAGATATTAGTTTAAAAATTTTTCATGAATATGGGCCAGGTGGAGCTAATGATGAGACCTTAACCAATGCAGTGTCAGCAAGAACGAATAGAGAATCATCAAGAACTATTTATGAATTGGATTAAATGTACTGATAGAAGGAGAATGTTAGAGTAGGTCTATCCTTTAGGGAGCATGTGATGCCAATGATGATCATAGGTAACACAAGAGCAGTTCAGTTTATGGTGGTTGGGTGAGAAAAGAGAATTATGCCTATGGTGTAGAGTTTGAAAAATCTGTAGAATTTTCATAAGAAATATCCAATAAACATGCTTACATCTTGAGCTGAAGAATAAAGTGAAAGTCGGAACCATAGACTTGGAATTCATTTCACGTGATTGAATCAGTAGCTGTAAATAAAACTCTTCAGATAATTTGAAAAAGTAGACTAAGACGTACTACTGGAACCCTGGACACCAGGCCTACAGAAATAATTATGTTTGAATGCAAAACAGGGAAGGAATAAGAAAGGATTTATTTTGAAACTTTTAAATGATTCTCATCAGTACTCTATTTGCCTAAAGGTCTAGCTTTGTAGAAGCATTTTGAATTTGGAGATTTGTGGATACAGACACAGTTACTATAGTAGTTTAGATTTTTGGCTTGCTGTTCTTTCTTCTTTCTCCTAGAAGCAGATTTTCTGATTGGGGAGGACCTAGAGCTTTGTAGTTTAAGTTATGTGGCTTTGAGCTGAATCATTAAGTTATTCTTGACTTGTTATGAAGCCCATAAACTTTTATTAACATTTCAAGTTGTTTAATGCTTCCGGGTCATCTAAAGAGCCTATACAGTCTTAGTTTTACTTCTTACCCAGGAGGCATAGACAAGTACAAAGCAGAAACTGAAAGGGTAACTTATCCCAGGGATACCTCCTTGTCTTAGGAATTCTTTTTGAATCTTTGCAGTTCCGTACACATTTGAGGATATTTTTCTCTCTTTCTTTTTTTTTTCTTTTTCTTTTTTTCTTTTCTTTGGGCTAAGTTATTATGACAATGTGAGCTTTGCGCACATCCATGCTATTAATGCAGAAGAAAATTTAGAACATTAAACAATATAGTAGTATTGACATAATTATAATGATGATCACTAATATTCTTAGGATTACTTTTTACATGTTTGTTATATACCAGACACTGCAAATGATTTTTATTTGATTATTTCATCCTTGCATCAAACCTATGTTAAATATGCATTAAGTGCTATTCCTATTATAGAGATTTAGGGAGCTGATGATAGTTCATGTTAAAATTTCATAGCTAAAAATATAGGGAAGCTGGGATTCAAATACAAACAGTCTGACCTCAAAAGGTGACTATATCACTGTGAATATTCTGTTACTTATCTAATTTAACTTCCTCTGGAGATAACTCTTACTTCAGAGAAAGCTCTAGCTTCTTTGTCGCTACTTTATACCACTTTGGGAAACAAAATAAAATCAATGGTTCCTCCATTAACAACCAAGTCATGAATAGGATGCAAACAGACAGCGCAGGTTCCTCCATGATATAGTTTCATTATTTAAAATGTTGAAAACATGAATAAATCAGAAGGATGCTGAGAAGATTCATGCTATATAATTTTCTCTATCTTTCACAATAACTTTGTTGACTTCCAGACCTGGATGCACTCTGGGTGTAGAGAAGAAATGTGAAGAAATGGGGCATTCATACTCATATCTTGATTGTATTCTTAAGTCTGTTCACTTTCTTGCTTAGAAAACAATCATAATACTTACAAAATGCAAATGGATAAAAGAGAAAAGTATCATCTTTAGTGACTCTGGGCCTGGAAATTTACCTGACATTTGAGGTTTGGTGAAAATGTTACATTTATATTATCTTCCATTTTCCCCCCTCACAATATATCACTCTTTTTAATTCATTTATTTATCCTGTACATTTTTACCCAGAAATGATGATAAAAAAGACATTGTTTTGAGCTCAGAATCCCATAGTACATATAGGAAAAACAGTCTTTATCTTCATGGAGCTTGTAGCCTAAATAGAAACACAAACATGCATGTGTCTAAATGGACACTTTCACAATGAGGTAAGTCACTTAGAGGAAAGGAATTTTTAAAGTCTTCCCATCAGTGAAGGTTTCTAAAGATCTGACTTTCAAGATCAGTTATGCAGATGAAGAAAAGAGTATATTTTAGGGAGAAGAAATGGCATGTGTTAAGGTTGGAAGCAAGTTAGCACAAGTAGCTATAAAAGAAATCAAGTAAAACTGAACTCTGCAATGAGGAGTCAACATTTTAAGTCTGTTGAAGGGGTCTCCATTTTATCCTGAGGGCAATGCAGAATGTTGGAAATTTTTTTAAGCAAAAATTTTGAGCTTCTCTTCTACTCTGGTAGTGTTCAAATTGGCCAAGACTATATAGAAATCAAATAGTCTGTGACTGTATCTAGAAAATATTGACAAACAAAAGACTCTTTTCCCTCTCTCACATTATGAAGAGAATATCTACCTATTAATTTGCTTTCCACTAAAGTAGAAACATAATCTAATAACACAACACATGGGTTTCTTCTGAAGGAGTCACACTAGTATATATGTTACTCAGGATTTGGAGTATGATTGTGGAATAAAATATTTGCTGGACTGTCTCACACTTAGTCTATTATCTTACTTAGATAAGGATTTTATCTCTGCAAGCTGCATCATTGCAATTGTCTTCTGTTACTTCCCCCTGGGTCATCACACCATGGCTCCTAATTGATCTATTTCCTTATGTGCTATTGTTTTTTTAAGCCTGTGGACAATAGGCATCCAAGAGCCTTCTAATCAGTTGAAAAGCCTTAAAGTTTACTACCTCGTAGTAGTAGTTTTCAGACTTAAGAATGGCCATTATCGGGCTGCTGGAGTTATTCCCAGCAATTACCACGAAGGATAACCTAGCTGTTAGAATGTAGTTCAAGTCCCAGTCCTGAGTGCTGGAGTTCACCTTGTCCCAAGAACACTTCTGTTACTTGAGGGAATTTCCCCCTACAGCTGTCTTTTCTGTCTTTTGTATGCTAAAGATCCAAGAGAAAACATACAAAGTAAGACTATGTAGACCAATGGTGGTGTCATTTTGAATACCTTCCCAGTCAGGAAAAACCAAATCACCCAGGTGGGATTCAAGGTCTCACCTGATTGGTCCCATAACTTGTGAAATGAGGCCCTGGTTATAAGTCATTTTGAACTTTAAGAAAGTCCCTGACCTGTCATTTCTAAAGATGCAACTCAATTCCATGGTAGTTATCCAACATTTCAAGTTCTCATCTTTAAAAAAATGAATGCAAATTGAATTCAGAATGATCAGAATTTTAAAAATTTATTTTCAAAAGTAGAAAATAGTTATGCCACAACCATTTTTCTCTTGGTCAGCAGAAAATTTATACTACATTTTGATGTTTAATTACAGTACTACATTTGAAAATCGGTGTTGGAATGTGATTAAATGGAAAAAAACGAGAAATAAAAAGTAAAGAGAATTAGGACTATATTCCTACTCTCTAGAGTTAGTTTAAAATTAGGGATTATTGAATCAGCTTTTATGTTGAAAAGGGATTCAGATAACTTACTCTTCCCTCAT
Source organism: Glaucomys volans (assembly GCA_020662805.1). Lineage (NCBI taxonomy): Eukaryota > Metazoa > Chordata > Mammalia > Rodentia > Sciuridae > Glaucomys > Glaucomys volans. Next base: position 68,552 of record JAJEJO010001811.1, read on the forward strand.
TTATTTGGTCCTCTCCTATGCAAAGAAGGTAGTATTTGAGCTTTACAATTTCTGTTTTCCCAATTTCTGACATGTCAATCCAATCATTTAATGACTTAATAAATGGCAAAGTGAAGGTTTGGTATAATGTCCTATTTCATGTTTCTATTTTATGCTTACAATTGTGGTTTTATGAAAGAGTGTTGCGGTGATATAATAGCAATTTTTAAATTTTGATTTTTCTGTTTTAAAGAAAAATAATTGACACTGAAAATTTATTCAAAAGGGTATATGGGAACTTCTGAGGTTGGAGAGACTAAAGTCTCAGTACCTTCTTATTTGTGTCTCAAATTCACTGAAACCAACTGGATATTTTTACTAGCAAGGGACAAATATCCATAGGCAGAAAAGAAAATTTCAGCTGGGGTAGGGAGAGACAAAAGAACGCACAACTGAAGGAGAGGAGTCATTACCTTCCATATCCCTTTCATCACAATTAGTGCAGATAACATCCTTCAAAAGCTGCTGTAAGGTTAAGTAGTGATCTCTCAATCAGATGTTGGCAAGAGCCACTATGACCCCGGGTTTCTGGCTCCACAGCAAGGTAGCCAGTTCCTTTGTGTTGACTATGGCTATTTGCAGCCTTGCAATACTATGGCTTAATTTTTTTTTTTTTTTTAATTCAGAGCCAGAATAGAGTAAGGTTGACTGACTAGTCGAATAAGACTATAATATTGCTCCCCAGGCCCCAAGTCCTCTGCTCTGGAGGTCCTAGTGGCTCTGTGCAGCCTTTGTTCTCCCTTGAAGTCAGGGGCATGGAGATCCTTTGGAAAGACTCCAGATCACGCTGAAAGCCAAAAGCAGAACCTGACACCTTATCAATGTCTCTGTGAGACAGGAGGATCTGTTGGTTGTCTCCTGAATTCAAAGAACGAAATCCATAGATACAAAGGGATGATCATGTACCACTTCACCTCAGGGACTGGCTCAGGGTTCTGGCGTAACATTCAGGCTCCAGTGGAGCCACTGGTTATGAACCATGTACTCCATTTGTAAATTTGTGGGGGATGGTGGTCCTTAACTCTGTCTGCCTAACACATTTTGACCCTGGTCTCATTTGCGTTGAGGTTCCTGTTGGAAACTTTACAGGGTCCTGTGTACTCAGCCCCTGTCCTGTCCTTTCCTTTCCTTGGGCTGGGCTTCAGCATCTGCTGGGGCTGCCACAAGGTGCCCACAGCTGCCCTGTGCCCTGCAGGGTGCAGGGAATTTCAGGCCCTGGGTTAAGTCCTCCTAGAGGACACCCTGAGGTGTTGGGTATAGCCTCTTGAGAGGAGCTGGAGGCATGGGGCTGAGGAATTTCTTGGAACAAATGTTATCTAGACAGCTAACTCCGTGGGGCATTGTCTCCACAAACCCTGTTCCCATTCCTTGGAGACACATTGCTCAGGCAGTGGGGATACTGGTGTTCAGGGGAAAAGACAAAAATGATTCCTGCCTTCTAGATTCTCTCAGATATGTGAAAAGAGAAAACTTACCACAAAGGGAAAGGAAACTGACTCCAGCAAGGTGGTACAAAAAACCTACAAAGCTCTTCAGCCAGCAGAAGGGGTGTGGGAGGGGATCCCAGGTGACAGATAGCTTGACTTGAAGCTAGAGTCTGATGTGTCTGTATCCAAACAGGAACACCCCTCCCTGGGTTTGGGAAAGACTTGTTCAGTTTTCAGCTTCAAAGTTTTATTAAGTCTAAGATTTATTTACTAGTAGAATTAAAAATGGGGAAATATTTGAAAATAGGCAAGAGAGGAATAATTCAGGGGGGAAAAAAAGAGAAATATTTGGTCTTATATTCCATTATTTAAAACTTTTCATGTACATTTTTTCTTCCTGAAAGTGAGTCTAATAAGTTTCTCAGGTGTGTCCTTTTTGTTAGAAACAATGCATATGATGTCTTTTCAGAATAAAGGAACAACCCATGAAACAAGATGTTGAGCAAGGGTGAGGTGATCATGGTCTATTAGACTTTGAGCAAACAAGATTCTGAATGGGAAGGGTGGCAGGCAGCAAGGAGAATAAAATGAGGAAGTAAGAACTGCAAAGGTGCCAGATTGCATGCACCTCAGGAAGGACAGGTGGAGACAACTAAAGGTGCATTCCATTAAATAACCCAGTAAAAGACAGTAAAACCTAGGTGACATCTGGGAAGACTGTTCATCCCATAGTACTCTGCCAATGAGGAATTGGGGGGAGAGACCTTGCACACTAAATAAAATATTAATTGTAACTGCTCTGGATGTGCCTGACCACCAGACATAGGATCTTGCAAGACCATCAATAAAAGCCTCACTTCTCTATAAAGAAAAAAAAAAAAAACGACTGTAGTAGTGATGGACTTCAATGCATATGACTTATTTTATAATTCAGATTATAAGATTATACAAACAACATTTAAAAAATTCTCATGTTTCCTAGTGATTGTGGTATTGAGAGGTAATAATTTTATGGATGCTTTATCGTATTAGCAATAGCAATAGTACCCAGTTTGTTAGGATTTAGTAGGAGCTAATTAGAAGTGGATGGTGAATAAAAATGCTCACACACATTGTCTGTGGTTTAAATGAAGAGTGAGTCTACTCTCTATCTGTGTTAGTCTATATATGTATATGTGTGTGTGCCTGTGCACATGTATACATTATTTTCTATTCATACTGTAGCTCCTTAAACTCTTTGGATCTCCAAATTGCAATTACTATCCTGTGGAAAAGCTATAAAATTTAGTGTAAAACTAGCTTTTGTTCATGAAAGGCTTGGAAATCAATGCTCTAGGCAACAGGAAAGTGAGATTTTCTTTCTATGTATTATAATTCAAAGAAAAAAAATGATTTGAAAGATAGTTATACAAGTTTAAGGAGATAAAAAGTCTCCTCTTCTATCTCCATGTGAAATTACAAGATGCTAAAATCAATCTGGAAAGTTTGCATGTAAGTAAAGATCAGGAAAGAGAAACAGAATAATATTTAATCATTCATTACTGCCAGATCCTCCTAAACAGAAGCCTATCTCCTAGGCTCATTGACCTGTGATTACTGTCAAACATGAACATTTAGACAACCAAACTTCCTTGGCTGTCTATTCTCGTTTACCCTATATCTGCTCATTAGTTTCAGATACAGACTTTTATTTTTCAACTCGATATTTATGTTTCCCTCTTTCTCCAACACCCTGTAATGATTTCAAAGTAAAGAGATGTTGGTATTTGGGCTTACTGTGTTCACTCTTTGAGGGATTAATTTGCAATTCTGTATAACTGCTTACTTAGCTGTATAACCCCAAAGATGCTAACCACTATTTTTAAAAATAAGGTTAATTTAATCAGCATTTATAAAATGTTTGCTCTACAAAATTAAAACTTTGGTAATTTTGCTCCAGGGTCTATATGTCTTAAGTATATGTCTCTTCTTAGTTACTTTACGTAGACATTGAATTGCCTTATAAAATTTTGTGAGCATCAAAAATAGTTCTGTAATCCTAGTATATCAAAACCATGTCTCAGTATAAACTATGAAGATGATATGATTATTAATAAATTCCCTGATATTTTCATTGATTTGATGATTTTTATATTGATGACACTGAAACATTTGCCCCTTGTTCTCTAGATCATAGCTAAGTGACACTATCATCTTTCATTAGATGTCCAGTTGCCTCAATCTGAAGCCGTATGTCTATGCCTTTCTTTCAGAAATGGCTTCTTTTCCAAACTCCCTGTTCAAGAGAAAAGACACATAACAACAGGGTTGACAGATAATAACAGGTTGCTTGCAGTGAATCAGGTCCCTTAATCCATGTCCTGATGAAATCCTATTTGTTTCTTTTCTTTGGTCTCTCTTAACTCTGTCCTCATTTGAAGATACTTTCCTATTACAGTTTGAATACCTTTGAATCGAGGAATCCTGATAATAATCTTTCTTTCTGTCATTTAGCATTATTCAGTCCTTTAGCAGAGAATCGATATCCAAAATGATGAAACGCTTCCATAGAACTTTCTGTACACTGAATGTCTCCCACCATTGTCAGATCCTTAGGAAAGTCTTCAGTTTCTCAAATGAAACCATGTAACCAAATGAACAACACAGACTGTGCAGGGATGGTGGTCAATTCAGTTCCATCAGTTACTAACCCTTATACTCACTGTGCTTTATTGTTCAGACATTCTGGTTTTTAGTTCAGACTTCTACCTGCAACAACTGGCATTTAGTTTTGTGCAGAGACTAATTGGTTTTTCAAAATCATGGCACACATTTCTACATTTGCCTTTCTTGATGAAACAAATGTAGGTGTCCTTCATGGCACATTTCACTGTGGAAAAAAAAAACACATAATAAGTCACTGATTCATTATATATGTCTCAAGACCCTGAAGGTGGGATAAATTAATTATTGACATGAAAATAAGCGTAGCATCTGCATATTAGGGTAGATTTTGGGAAGTCATTTGTTTGGCCATTATTCTATTGATGATAGTTTTCTAATATTTTTTCTTTCATTGTTAATTTTAATTTTCTCTCTACCTTTTGACTGAATCCACTAACTGCTAAAGCTTAATTTGGCAGCTTCCAAATAGATTTTGCTGTATCTAGAAGTAAACCTGGAAGGATCACCATATATTTCTGTGGCTACTTTCATATCTTATTTGCTTTTTTATAACAGCTTTATGTTATATATGTTGATATCCAAAGAACTGCACATATCCATGTATATAATTTGATAAATTTGTGCACATGCAAACTTGTATGATACCATAATGAAAAAATCAAGGTAATTGACATATCTAAAATCCCAAGATTTTTTTTTTTTTTATACCAAGGATTGAACTCCGGGTTGCTTTAACACTGAGACACATCCCCAACCCTGTTAATATATATATATATATATATATATATACATATATATATATATATATTTTTATTTAGAGACAAGGTCTTGTTGAGTTGCTTAAGGCTTTGATAAGTTGCTGAGGCTGACTTTGAACTTGTGATCCTTATGCCTCAGCCTCCTGAGCAGCTGGGATTATAAGCATGTGCCACCACACCAGACTTTTTATCTAATTTCAAAAGCAGTTAATCATTTAGACACATCTGACTTTCAGATTCAAAATAGGAGATTTTGTTAATATTGTTTAATTTACTATGTTACTTGACTATCTCTAGACTTATCTATTATTTGAAGAGTGAAAACAACCCTCAAGACCATGAGATAAAGGTGTTCTTTGAACACTCACACAGATCTGAGCCAGTGCTTAGTCAAGGACAAGGAATGGCTGGGTGATAATACTGTCATGCATGACCAGCACTAGACTCCTAGTGAAGGAGGGCATGAAATCTAAAATTGGCCACCATCTCCTTTTGTTTCTTTCCTTTTGAGTCTTTCCTAAAGTGCTCAAATCTGCATTATCATAGCATAATGCCAGTTGGTCAACTCATGCACATCATAGGTATTAGATAATATTTCACTTCTTCAAGAAATACTTGCATTTTCAAAACAGCCAGTTATGGATGTAGACTCTAAAAGTAAAAACATTAAAAATAATGGTGAATTACCATTGTCCTAGGATTTCAGCATAAAGGACCCGGAAGTTGATGGTACTAATGATACACTATATCTGTGCTTTCTGTTTTCAGTGAAGTTACGTTAGCACAAATGACTCTGTTACTTTGGAAATCTAGCTATTTTAAGAAATCAATTATGCCCATATTATATTGAAATTTTTACCATATATTTTAGGCCATGTGATACGACTATTCTCCCATATAAATTAATGATGTTTCCTTATTTGTATTATCTGGAGAGATTCTATTTATTCTTTTTTGATGCCAGAGGGAAAAGACATTATCTCACTAGCTTAAAAATGCACCCTCAAATTACACTGTCCTACATGAAGGGTGTGAATCATGTATGTTGACTTAATTGGAATTTACAAATAACAGAAGATGACAGCTGTCAAGCACCAGTATGAGAAAAAGAATAGCATTATTTAAGTGGGAATTCTAAATTAGCATTTTTCCACCAGTAACAAAAATAACAAAAAGCTTCTCTCTAGATAACAGCTACTGTATTATATAAAAATTCATTTTTATGCACAAGAAGGAAATGCAAATTCCTCAACTTTTAGATGAAACCATGCACACATATACATAATGTCTCTTGGGTTTTTGAAGATACTGAAAATGTCATGAAGATTTTCACATGCCTTTTTCCAAAGCAAGTGATATGGGGGACACATGTAAATCATGATAGCATAACTGAAGCTAATATTTTATAATACAACTGTGAATGTGCTAAATACCAGTTTTTTTCTTTTAAGGTAACTTCTATTCAGTTTTAGAATAAACAAACTCTGATTTTAATTGTGTGTTGAGTTTAAGGTGATGGAGTAAAATAATCATTCTCATAATTTTCATCTAATATATTTTATTTTAATTATAAAATAATTCAGATCATTTGAATTTTTTGGGGGGGAACAAATACAGGTCTCACTATGTTGCCTAGGCCAATCTTGATCTCTTCAGCCAAAGTAAAGCTTCTGCTCAGTGTCCTGAGTAGCTAGGGCTATAGGCATATGCAAGCTCACCTGACTTCAAACCATTAGAATCTTTTACCCAAAATATTTACGTGTTTGAGGTTGTTTGCTTTATTTTACTCAAAATTAGACTTATTACTAGAGCATTTTATTTCTTGTGTGCTGCTAAAGGATGGATTTAAAGTTCAAAGAGGAAATTATTGAAGTTATAGAACCCAATGCAAGTCAGACAACTCTAAGTTATATTTTTTGTTTGTTTGCTTATTTTATTTTTTAAGGTAAATGGAGCTATATGTTTGGGTTTATGTGAAGTGATTGTTTGCATAACAAGAAAAATTCTCCTGTACCAATAAACCCAAAATGCATTAAAACAGATTTTTCAATATTTCCATCAAGATGTTTCCCTTTGGATGCTTTTCTAACCTAATAGTAATGAAGAGTTATAAAGACTTATAGTGCAAGCACATGAAATCCAATGTGATAATTATTACCTCTTCTATCTCCTGAAATAGATGTCCAACAAGAGTTTCTTTCTCTAATAGGAGGTAACTAATTGTTACTTGCTATAAAAGATGTTTTCATACAATTTAAAAGTAATTGAAACACTTTCAAAGAAGATTCTAACATGTACTATGCTCTAAATTAGATACTTTTCATATACATAGCATTAATTCTCATAAGACTATGAGGCAGAGTTAATTACTAAATTTAGTTGACAAACTAAAAAATATAGTGGTAAAGGATTGTAGAAACCTAATAGATTACATGACAGAAATCAACTCTGAACCCAGGTATCAGTAACTCCAAAGGTCATGCTCATTTTACTGCTTGATTAATAATAATTGCAATGCAATTTGACCTGAGCTAATAGAGCCATTAAAATGTTTCTTACATTAACTCAGTTGAAAGTACCATTTTAAAATGGGTATTCTCAAAGTAAACTATGCAATATAATATAGCAAGTCTATCTTAAGTTAGTGGAAAACACACAGTTACTATATTACGCAGCATTCATCATTTTCAAGGATCCAGGTGATTTTACATTAACAACCTATCTAACTTGTCCTTCTGGACAACCAGTTCATCACAGTTTGATCAAATCCTTAAATTTTTAATCTCCCACAATGATATGACTCACCAGGAACCTTAGATTTTAGTAAGATCACAAATCCATTATTTGTGATTAATTCCTGGGACCATAAAAGACCATGCTCCTGGCAATTCAGTCATTCCTTTGTCTCCGGGTGACATCAATCAAGATTTCCCTGTCCAGAAAGATATTTATCTTCTTATTTAACATTTCCTTTTACCTGGTGATAATGAGGCCAGAAAGAAAAATAAAATAAAGAGAAGGACGGGAGCCTTCATGATTGAGGAGAGTCAGCCGAGCCAGTAGTTCTGGAGTCTTTGAATAGGAGAAAGGTGGAAAACATCATTTTATACATCTCTCCCTGCAGTAATATGAATTTAGTCATTCATGGTTAACAAAATTAACACTTCTATGTGGCAGTGCCTGGGGCAAAAGTGATGGACATCGCTTTTCTTTTATCTTGGGAACATGAAAGGCCTGTGATAACCCCAGAAGATTATGATGTTTTAAAAGAATGAGTTATTTAAGAAATTCCAATGCCACTGGCAATTTCCTATGAGGTCTGAGAGTTATAAACATGACAATTTAATCTTTATTTTTACTTTTTCTGTTTCTTTCTTAAGCAGTTTTGCAAAGTGAAGAAACTAATAAATTTAAAAAGCAGCTGAAATTTTTATCTCCTATTTCATTCCTTTAGTCACTAGCCCTTTTCTCTCTTCATCTATGATTATTGCTAAAACCCTTTTCATCATTGTTGAAATAATCCTTTACTGTTTTATATGCAAAGTAGATGTTAGAGACACTGAGGTCTAAGAAACTTCACAATGAACACACACACACACACACACACACACACACACACGAACAGCCTGATAAAAATGTATGTAATGATGTATTTTCAAGATGCCAATTGACACTGGTAATAAACAGTAAGTAATTTTAGTAAGAGAATGAATTACTTGAATGTTTTCTGTGAGGAGGTATATCGGTTATAGTTATATAAAAGGGAAGTTTAGCAACAGATTTGAGTCATATTTGGCTTTGCTTAACTTTGCATATTCTTTTTGTTTGTTTCTTTTCACAGTACTGAGGATTGAACCTAGGACCTTGTATGCTAGGCAAGTACCCTTCCACTGAAGCACATCCCCAGCTGCATATTCTTTTTAACTTATCAGAATATAAAAAGGTTATTAGGAGTGCTGATTACCAAAGATCATTAAGAAAAAATTAAAATAAATTTAATGCCCAATTCCGAGGTATTACATGTCTGTTGTATGAGAGGGTAATACAAGTTCTTCTACTAATAATAAGAAAGTGTAGTAAACTCCATTACGCTTAGTTGTTGAACCAAGCAAACTCAAATAGTGCAAGATAATTCAGTAGCTGTCTTATAGGAAACTCTTGAATTCCTATGGTCGATCTCTAGAAAAGTTTTGCAAAAATGAAATTAGGTTCTCTGAACTATCTTTACTCTGGCAATATACTTTAAGTGGGTTCAAAGGATTGGTAATTATGAAAAGTGAATGTGGATAGCCTCTAATTCAATGTGACCATCAATCCAAAGAGTGTTACTAAAGTTTGGTGCTCACCTGAGCCTGGCGTCTTCAGGACATATTTCTAATTCTCAGCATACTAGTTATTTCAAAGGCTTCCTATACTACTCCAGGGATTGAGAATAAATTAAAAGGAGAAATTATCATGTAAACAATAAGAGTCCTTTATGACATGTCCTCCAACTATAAGCTTCTTTCATGGACCTTAGCCCCTTGTATCTTGGAAGAGCTCCTGTCTGGGAGTCACAATCCTTGAGTTCTCTTCTCTTTGCTACTGACTTGTTAAGAAGTCCAATTCAGCCATCTGGGCTTCACCTTCCTTGTCATTAAATTTAAAAAGTTAACAGTTGTTTATCATTTAGTATGTATCAGTCACTCTTCCGAGAACTTATTTGTATTATAACTCATTCACTCCTCATGATTTCCTTCAAGGTAGTATTTTTGCTTACCTATAAATGTGGAAACAGAAATAAGATAACAACCAATTTGCCCAGTCCAATAGAGCTAGGAGGTGGTAGTGAAGAGAACTGAATCTAGGACTTTAAAATCAGAAGTATTTGAAATCAGAATCTCTTTGCTTAACTACCTTGTATACTGTGGAATGAAATGAGGGGTGTGGTTATATTTTCTGATAAAATTCTTTTTCATGTGATATTGTTTTATGAAATCATTGAAATAGATAATCATGCTGATATGATTTTTTTCTCTTTTTTATTTATTTTCTTATTGATTAATTGAGCACAAATGGAGTACAGCTATTGTTTCTCTGGTTGTACACAAAGTAGAGTCACACCATCTGTGCATTCATACATGTACACAGGGCAATGATGTCTGCCACACATTCTGTTATTATTCTTACCCCCCACCTCTACCCCACCCCTCCCTTTCCTCTATGCTATTCCATTCTTCCTCCATTCTTGCCACGCTTCGCCCCTGCATTATGCATCATCATTCACTTTTCAGAGAGACCATTCGGCCTTTGGATTTTGGGGATTGGCTAATCTCACTTAGCATAACAGTCTCCAACATCATCCATTTACCTACAAATGCCATAATTTTATTCTTCTTTATGGCTGAATAATATTCCATTGTGTATATATACCACAGTTTCTTTATCCATTCATCTATTGAAGGGCATCTAGGTTGGTTCCAGAATCTAGCTATTGTGAACTGAGCAGCTATGAACATTGATGTGGCTGCATCACTGTAGTAATCTGATTTTAAGTCCTTTGGGTATAGGCCAAGGAGTGGGATAGCTGGTTAAAATGGTGGATCCATTCCAGGTTTTCTAAGGAATCTCCACACTGCTCTCCAGAGTGGCTGCACCATCTTACACTCCGACCAGCAATGTATGAGTGTACCCTTTTCCCCACATCCTCGCCAACACCTGTTGTTGCCTGTATTCTTAATAAGAGACATTCTAATTGGGGTAAGATGAAATCTTAAGGTGGTTTTGATTTGCGTTTCTCTTATAACAAGGGATGTTGAACATTTTTTCATAAATCTGTTGATTGCTTGTAGATCTTCCTCTGTAAAGTGTCTGTTCATTTCCTTGGCCCATTTATTGACTGGGTTATTAGTGTTCTTGGTGTAAAGATTTTTGAGTACTTTGTAGATTCTGGAGATTAGTGCTCTGTCTGAAGTATGTATAGCAAAGATTTTCTCCCACTCTGAAGGCTCTCTCTTTACATTGCTGAATAGTAACAAAAACAACATGGTATTGGCACCAAAATAGACAAGTAGATCAATGGTACAGAATGGAGGACACAGAGGCAATCCCACATAAATACAGGTATCTCATACTTGACAAAGGAGCCAAAAACATACGATGGAGAAAAGATAGCCTCTTCAACAAATGGTGCTGGGAAAACTGGAAATCCATATGCAGCAAAATGAAACTAAACCCATATCTCTCACCCTGTACAAAACTCAACTCAAAGTGGATTAAGGACCTAGGAATTAGACCAGAGACTCTGCACCTAATAGAAGAGAAAATAGGTCCAAATCTTCATTATGTTGGCCTAGGACCAGATTTCCTTAATATGACTCCCAAGGCGCAAGAAATAAAAGCAGGAATCAACGATTGGGATAGAGTCAAACTAAAAAGCTTTTTCTCAGCTGATATGATTTTTAAAAATAATTTCATAATTTCTGGAGAGAATTTGTTAAGCTTATTGAATATTTAAGTAATTATACCTCACCTCATTTAAGTGAATATTCATAAGGTTGCGGATCGCACTCATCAAATCATTTAATTACCAGGTAGCCTAAAGTACTGAACAAAAAGTGCAATAGCCGAGGGTCTTTATTACTTGAAATAGGAAACTTGTTTAAGAACTCAAGAAAGTGAGATTCTATGAAATTATCAGTTGCATCATTAATTTTTAATATTAGTTGGCATGTTCAAGGATATGCTGTATAGATAAAGTAATGTAAAACACAACTGAAAGAATAATGTACTTTATCAGATACCATGATGTACTATGAAATAGTACTAATAAAAATAAGGTAAACTGATCAATACAGACACAAAATATATACTTATCAGCTTAGTTTTTATGAATACAAAATCTCAAATCGATCAGAAAATAAGGTATTTTTCATATTCCAAATGATGTTGGGATTAGTAATGTATCAGTAAATCAATGGGTAAAAGTACATGTTTTCTAACATACCCTAAGTTTATTATATTTAAATTATACACTTCATTATGAAAATAGTCAAAGGTGGAAAATAATCTTCTCCCTCTCCCCTCCTCCTACTATTTCTTCTTCTCCTTCACCTTCTCCTTCTTCTCCCCCTCCTTCCTAAGAAGCCTCTTCCTCTTCTTCTTCCTATTATTATTGTGGCACTGAGGACAGAACCCAGGGGTTCAGCTGAACTACATCACAGGGTCTCTAAGTTGTGGATGCTGACTTCAAACTTCCAATCCTCCATCTCAGTCTCCTGAGTCACTGGGATTACATTCATGTTTCATCATTCCCTGCTTGCATGGTTTCATAGAAAATATATTAAAATATATAATATTATTAAAATATATTATATTAAAATATATTATTAAAATATATGTGGAAATATTTTGTAATTTAGTCACAGTGAAAGCAAGAAAAATATATGTGTATATATGTAAATACCCAAAGCAGCATAATTAAAACTATGAATGAGCATAACTAAAGGAGCAATTGAAAGTAGCTTGGGGAAACTTTATATTATCAGAGTAAATTGCAAAGCTTTTAAAAATTACCTGGGGGGAGAGTTAGGTGGAGAGAGTGAATCATGTGATATCTGAGGTAGGTTATGAACTTGGGCATATTAAAATAGATTGAGGCCTTCTCTCATTTTCTACAATTTATCTCTGTATCCATGACGTTTATATATCAAGGAATATTTAGTACTGCCTCTTAGCTGCCTTTGTGCTTCCTATCTTTATACATACATATTTACTTTCTAAGTAGCTCAAAAGTGATGTGAAAAAATGAGAGTAGTTAGAATTAAGGTACTCTGCTTTTCTTACTTTCAACTGTCCTATACCCCTCTGTGAGTAATAATTGTACAGAATGTAAAGAAAGAATGCAGAAATTACAATTTGAGTTGAAAGTGCCTTCTATCATGTTTCATGGCACTAGAATGTAGTACTGCATTAATATTCTGGCAAGGAAAGACCCTAACCTGGAACCTACTCTATTGGTACTCCTTAATCACCTCTGTAGTTTGTAGTACTTTCCTAGAAGTTTTTCTGCTGCCATGGGTTTCTCTGGGCTGGCAGAGCTATCTGAGTGAGCTGCAGCAAGCTCTGACAGGACCTAAATAGGCCCTGGTACAGTTTATTCCCTTTTTTCCATGTTTGGACCCATTATGCTGTCATTTCTCATAATACCTACTGTTGGGCACATGTCTTGTCTTGGAAAGTTCTGGAATTTATGCCTAAAAAGACCCTATAGCAAGGTTCCTGTTTTGGTAGGAGTCTATGAAGTGTATCATTTCTGCAGGATGAGTGTTTAGGCCACCAGAGTGGTACTACATCTTAATATTAAGCAACTCTAACCTAAATCTTACCCTGAAGGTGTGCAGAACTCAGAGCTATTGATGATTCACTGCTGCTCTGAGAATTCAGCTGTGTGTTTGGGTACCCAGAAGGAGAACTTCATGCTTATTTGTTTTTGCCGTGATGTCATCTCTAGCCTAGGGCACCAGATGGCAGTAGATGGCAGAGTTCCTTTCTGTTGTGCTCCATCTCCTCTTCCACCTGAAGGTACTCAGGGTGATCATTCCATTCTTTTCAACCCACACACTCCACACTACTTTTTAGGTGGTCCTGAGGAGAAGTAAGTTTATATTCCACTTACATAGTTTTATGGTTTTTACATTTTTACACATTTTTATACATTCTCGTTCCTCATTTTGAAATGCTAATGGGCCCTTTAAATTACTGTCTCATTTGCCTCTGATGGATACAAATTAGATCACTGTTAAACCCTGTGGTTGGTCTTGACCTCTGCTGGAGGAAGGATGACAGTCCTTGATGACAGGGAATACGTGTGCGCATGTGTGCTGGGGATGAACCCAGGGCCTCATACACAATAGGCAAGCCTTCTACAACTGAGCTATATGGCCAGACATGGAATTTGAGAGAAGTCATTTGATAATGAAGGACATGAGGAGTTCCTGCCAGATTCTACGAAGAGTCTTCACATATACTGACTAGACAACAATGTACAGAAACGAAAAAATTACAAAAATATAAAGAAAAAATTAGCAAAGCTAAATTGTTTTGAAAAGTGTATTAAAGTTGACAAACTTCTAGTAAGACATGAAAAAAGTATGAAAGAAGGCACAAATAATATTCTTTTTCAGAAATATAAAAATAAGCATTAAAGATGTACTTTCTGTTATATTAAATATAAGGTATAAGTAGCCTTGTGCTAACACTTTTGAAAATTGATATAAATACTATATTTATTAGAAACATAACAAAAACCTGTGAGAAGAGTTAGAACAATACAAACTTATAAACTATAAGTATTATGTAAATTAGACCACTGTTAAAATATTCATATGGCCTCACTGAAGAGTTCTCCAATATGTTTAGGGAATGAAAAATTCTGTACTGTACATAATCAATAAGAGAACAGAAAGCAAAGGAGAAGATATAATCTCTACAATAAGGAGGTAAATTTTTGTACACAGTAATCCATAAATTTGGTTTTTATTTTTGTAAATACTTGTTTCTTTTTTCTCTTTTCACTGTTTATTATTAATGTACAAAATATACAAAACCAAAAGAGGAAGAAATATTCATCCTCAAATCCATTGTGGCTCTAACCAAAGACCCTGCACAAAACCCAACCAATCCATTGTTTTCACAGAAAACAACCAGACAGGTGAAAGAAGGGACTTGGAAGAGGTAAAAATCATCTTACTGAATACACTCAGGAAGCATTTGGTGGGGATTCAGAGGTGTCTGACAGGCAAGATTGCTGGAAGCCTCACACTGACAAGGTTCCAAGTGGGGTAGGAGCCAGCGATCTCCCAAAGGCAGTGCATGGAGTGTGACTGTCAGGCCCAGCATAGTGGGCTTAAGTTGATGAAAAGCTGGTTTCACTGAAGTGTTTTATGAAGTCTCCAGAACAGCAGGTTGGCAAGGACAGACTGACACCAGGGGCCACACCTCTGCCAGATAAAACTTCCACTGGATGGATGCAGACATAAATTTGCCATCATCCAACCCAGCAGACCCATGATGCAACCTTGGGTGTAGAAAGTTGAAAAGTCTTGAGAAAGAACTCAAGAGTATAAAGCACAAGTTGGGGCAGGAGTGGGGATGGTGTGTTCCAGAACTCAAATCTAGCCTGATTGAGCCCTCTCAGTACAGTGGGATATGTACTCCCTTACCATCTCCCCACCCATGAGGACTAATGAACTTGGCTGGGATGATTTCCTAAGTGAAGTGGATCCCATGTCTGAATTCTGTGTGCATGTGGAGGACCCACAACAGGAGAGTAGAGGTGTTCTCCAGGATAACCAGCTTTAGGTTCTCAGGCATTAGGAGTAATACTGGAATGGAGATTGAGACCACAGCTAAAATAAAAATAAAGTGAAGCCAGCTTGGTCTCTTCTTCAGCAGTCCAGGTTACAGAATACATCCAGTTTCTCTCCTCCCCAGACAGGAGGAAAATATGTACATCAATGCCTACCAATGATCAGAAAACCCCCAGGAACCCCAGGTGGAAACTGAGGGGGCCGACTTCTTATCAGCTGGGGAAAGGGGAAATTTGGCCTCACAGAAGCCAGAACAGGTGAAAGGAGCAAGGCTGCAGTCTGCAGGGGGTCCTGAGGGCAGGGCAGGCAGGCGGTCCCTAGTGCAGGGAGGGGCCATTCACACCCACGTGGTAGAAGGCACAGTTGTTCTCATAGTGGCAGTTGCCCTTCATCTTGAAATATCCATAGACAGGGTGGTTTGGCAAATCTCCTTCATGACTGTGGTCTCCATCATGCCCTTGGTTGCCTTTTCCTTTGTGGCCAGGGCCACCATGGCCACAGTGCTCTGGAGGAGGTGGCTGTTGATGGTCATGGCCTCAGTGATCAGGAACATCATGTGGCTGGTGGCCATGGGGTCCCCCATGTCCAGGGCCTTCATGGGGGCAATGTCCACCACTCCCACCCATGCTCCCACCCGGGCCTTTGTGGGGGCAGGGTTCACCAAGGCATCCATTCCTCCTCTAGGGCCTTCATGGGGACGAAGTCCACTACCACCACCAGAGCCTTCAGGGGATGATGTCTACTGCCCATTCCTCCATCAGGGCCTTCATGAGGATGATGCCCACCACCTCCAACCATACCCGTACTAGGGTCCCCTCATCCATTTGGAGGTCCTCCTCCACAGCAACGTCCTCTTGTCCCTCAGAATGGAAGTAGCAGTAGGTGGCTCATATCCTCCTCAGCCACCTCAGCCTCTATGGTGTGGTCCAGGACCAGGTCCTGGACTTCCCACCCCCCGCACTGGGCCACCCCTCATAGGATCACCCCCCTAGGAGGGGGTGGGGGACCCAGAAGATATGGACCCACTGGTCTACCAGGGCCTCCATGGGGACCTGGCATAGGTCCCCCAGGCCCAGGGGAAAGTGCTGCATGCCTTTGCGCCCCCCAGGTTCCCTCTGGGGAGAAACCATTGGCTATTGGACCAGGACTTAGAAGTCCATGTGGCACCAACATCTGCTTGATCTTGTCTGAATAGTCTGACATTTTCAGTAGTTCCTCTGAGGGATGACTGTTTGGGCTGCCATGATGGAGGTAAGGATCTCCTAGACATTGATCTCCAGACCCTTGGGGGCTCTTCCCAGCACCCATGATTCCCATAAGATTGGCTAGAACAGGAGGCAGCTTGGAGCTTTCAGCCCCATTAGTTGAGCCACCTTATTTTCCAGGATTCAGGGTTTCAACATCTGGGGTCTTATCTATGGAACATTCCTCATCTAGTGGTGGGTTTAGGAGATATGGGTTCATAGGGTTCAGGATCAGACTCATGAGGACTCTCCTTCTTCAGGAAGAGCTCTTGAAGGATCCCTTTCTCCTGCTCAGCCTGCATGTATCCCTCTTGACTGTTGCTTCCAGCGGTGACAAGAGGTGAGGGCAGTACCAGGGACTAAGGGCACACCCAGTGCACGTTCTTCTAGATGTTATCATGGCTTAGACGCCAGGCCATCTCAAATGCATGTTGGTCTGACAGTATCTCTCTTTTAACTGTCTCACCAAAGTCCTTGATCTTGTTTACATTTACTCATTCAGTTTCATCCAACTCAAAATAGAAATATTCTCTCAGTTTACCCTCCTCAGGCCATGTTACATTTTTCCTTTCCCTTCCTTTCTGGGTCATCAACTGGCTAGGATCTCCAGTGCTTTCCCACTGCCTTTGCAATCCGTGCTCCTGGTTAAATAGAGTCTATATCTATGAGCTCATGGACTTCAACAGATGGCACTAGGGTGCCTGAGTGTCTATGTCCATTGTCTCAGCAGGAGGGTGCTGGTTCTGGGGAAGAAGGTTTGGCTACACTTGGTCTGTGCTGGTTTGCCCTTCAAAGGGGCTGGGCTTGGCAGTAGGTGACAGCACCTTCTTCTTTTTAATTTTGTTGCCCGGAGCAGAGGCTGAATTGAGAGCATCCAGAAAGCCCAGGCCCTCCATAGGCTGTGGAGGGATGCTCTTCAGTTCAATCTCTTTGGTGGCATTGGGTGTTGTGTTGAGGGGCTTATACTTCTTCTCAGCAGGAGAGGGAGCATCTCTTGGAGCAGTTGTGGCACTCTGATGCTTGAAGGGGATAGGTTTGAGGTTGTACTTGTCAGAAACTACCACTGTGCTGTGTTCTTCTTCACAGGCACCAAAGATGGTGTCTCCAGCTCTAGTCCAGTGAAATGGAACTTGGCATGATTTGTTGCTGTGGTTCGAAGAGACTTGGGTTTCTCTTTCTTCTCTGGGGTCTCTTCAGCCCAGGTCTCAGCCTTCACTCAGTCAAAAGTCATTCAGGAGGAGTGGCTGTACTCTTTCCCTCTTCTTTATGTTTTTTCTTACCTTTCTCAGCAGGTTGGGTACTGCTCTGGAAACAGATGACAGCCATCCAGTTGCTGACAAGGACTGAGGCCTTGACATGCTTAGTTGCTTCACCAGTTCAGTGGTGGTGTTCTGCTTGGTCCACAGTGAGTGGTAGGTGATGCAGGGTCAGCAGAATTTGCTAGAAGGGGAATGTCGTTGGCTGTCTTTGAATATGTCAGTCAATTGTTAAGAAGTCCCACTCCTTGGCCTATACCCAAAGGACTTAAAATCAGATTGCTACAGTGATGCAGCCACATCAATGTTCATAGCTGCTCAATTCACAATAGCTAGATTGTGGAACCAACCTAGATGCCCTTCAGTAGATGAATGGATAAAGAAACTGTGGTATATATACACAATGGAATATTACTCAGCCATAAAGAAGAATAAAATTATGGCATTTGTAGGTAAATGGATGATGTTGGAGACTGTTATGCTAAGTGAGATCAGCAATCCCAAAAATCCAAAGGCCGAATGGTCTCTCTGATAAGTGAATGATGATGCATAATGTGGGGTGGAATGATGGCAAGAATGGAGGTAGGATAGATAGCATAGAGGGAATGGAGGGGTGGGGGCGGGGTGGGGGGTAAAAACAATAACAGAAAGTGTGACAGATACCATTGCCCTGTGTACATGCATGAACGTACAGATGGTGTGACTCTACTTTGTGTACAACCAGTGAAACAATAGCTGTACTCCATTTCTGTTCAATGAATCAATAAGTAAATAAAAAAAAAAAGAAGTGTGTAGCCACTCACATCAATAAACTTGACCAGTATTTCTGATGAATGGGTCTGCAAGAGAATGTTCAAATAAGTGCACTGACTCACCATCTTCTGTGCTTCTTTCATCAGGCTAAAGATCTTGAAAATCCCTCCACACTCTTGACTTCCCCATTTCAAATCAGGAAGCTATCCAGGCCCTTAAGAAGCATTTTGGGGTCTATGGGACCTGTATCCATGATTGTGGTTTTATCCATTTCTTTTGCAAAGTCAGCATCTTGGGCTCAGGTGGGGAGAGGGTAAAATTTTGGAGAAAAAAGATAAAACAACCAAACAGGAACAAAAACTCAAATTATTTGGTTGGGGCCTCTTTGGATCAAAAAGTCTTTTAAAAAATAAAGGCCAACTCAGTATTCGCTCCCCCCCCAACTCCATTTAGGGAGGGGAGTCATAGAAAATAATTCTGAGTGGAATCAAAAAAGGAAACCCTAGATGAGTGAAATTGGGTGGGTTTGGGAAGGGAGGGTGGTTGATTATTTTTCAAGTTATGTGGTAAAGGTCCTTCTGCCACAGATTTCATAGATTTCAAGTCCGAAGCAGTGTGGGCTGGTGGGGTAGGCAAGGTAGATGGGTAGGGGCAGAAGACATAAGAGATTGGGCTGGTGGCTGCTGTTTTCCCTTTCCCCCATCTCAGGATCCTTTCAAGGACTTAGATGTTGCTGTGGCTTGTTTATGTTTTCCTCATGTCCGGCCTGTCTTTCTCCTAAAAAATTCAAACCTCTAAATTAACCTCAATGGCCAATACTTGTTTCTTATATAGTAAATTTTTACATCTAATTTGAAGAGAGGTATCATTGTGCAGGAATAGCATTCTAGTAGACTGACCCTTTCAATGTGCAGGATCACAAGAAAAAAAATTGTTTTTTTTAACAGAAAGCTTATTTACACACAGAATCTTAACTGAAAATGCCACACAAAATCTATGGGTCTATGTGAAGTACAGTTATATACCAATGAAGATAGAGAATGAGTAGAAAAGAGACTGATTACCTTTGTTTATTGTCCAGTCAGTGCATGTGAAGATGTATGTTTTGTAGATATTTTGGAGAAAGTTGCTTACTGATTTCATGGGGGACATTTTGCCATTTAATACCTGTTAGTTATCCTTATATACTAAGTTGTGCCTCCCTACCATTCTTTTTTTCTTTTCTTTTTTTTTTTTTTTGCTATGCTGGGGCTTGAACCCATGGCCTTGTGCTTGCGAGGCAGGCACTCTACCAACTGAGTTATATCCCCAGCACCCTACCATTCTTATGTTGAAGTTATAGGACTCAATGTAACTGCATTTGGAAGGGCATTTAAAGAGGCAAAGTTAAAAAAATTCGTAAGTGTGGGGCTCTAATCCAATAGAATTTATTTCCTTTTAAGAGGAAGAGACATGAGGGATGCACATAGAAGGAGATGATACCTGTGAGAACAAAGCAAAATGGTCCTCCAAGCCAGGGAGATAAACCCCAAGTGCTCAACATACCAACACCTTGAATTTGGAGTTCATATCCTTATAATGGTGACAAACAAATTGCTGTTGTTTAAGCCATTCAATCTGTGGTAGTTTGTTATGGCAGCCCTCAAAGAACTAAAAAAGTTGTTCTCAGATATTTTCTCATTTTTGACAGGAAATTTCCTGGAATACTTTACAATTGAAATTAAATAAGTGATTCCATGAAATATATTCTTAATTTAATGTTTCCATCCTCTCACCATACACACTCACTTCTTTTTAATGATAGCCATGATCTTGTTTGCTTATTCATTTTTCCATTTATTATGAATATCTACTAGACATTAATAGATATTAATGTTTAAATGAGTGCTAGATATTAATAATCTAGATATTAATATATATTAATAATGTTTGAAAGAATACTAGATATTGGATATCAAGAGGAAAGTCATCTAAGAGTGTCAGATTATTAATAATTGAGTGAATGGATAAATGAATGAGTAGGAAAATGAATTAAATGAATTAGAGAAGCATCATAACTCAATATGTACAGCATAACTACCATTTGGGAACCCATCAAGGCTACTTGTCCCCCAATATCAATACAATTTTATTCCCATTCTAAGTCTGATGATCCATTGAATATTGACAGACTTTTAGGTCTGAAAATGGGCAGGTCTTATTTCAGCCTACCACATGACTACACAAGTATAAATTAACTTTGGAGAAGAGAACCACATCAACCACTGACATGTCCATCATGAATTTAATATCACTAATTTTGAGGCCTTGAGAAGCTGACCAAGAAATGCTGCCAGGAAATTGTATCACACGTCCTGTTTCATGTACGCTCCAGTAATTTTAGAGAATCAGAACATGTTCTCTTCTAACTTCTGAAGCCAACAGAGCTTGGTTTTCCATTTTTTTAAAACTTTAGCTGATGACCTATCATTCTATTTCATAGAGAAGTTTGGGGCAGTCAGTAGGGAACTTCATTTCTCTGACAGTTATTTCCCCTGTTTCCTGGTGAGAATTACCTCATTCCCTCTTGTACTCTGAGTGGGCTCTCCTGCTGCCATAATCCTGGATAAGGGCAACATCTCCACTTTTGCTTTGGATCCACCATTTTCACCTACTCAGGGATGTCATTCTAGCAACTCTTCTCCTTTTCTTTGGCATCATCAATTTTCTTTTTCAATAGATCTTTCTTAATAATGTTTAAAATTTTCCAAATTCAGAAATGACATTCTCTTGACCCCACTTTGACTTTTACTTACTACACTGTTTTCTTTGTTCCAGTTACCTCCAAACTCTTTCAAATAATTTTCTAATTCTCTCCAGTGTTTCATATTCTAATTCTCTCTTGAATGAGTTTTTTTTCTTCTTCCACTGTCCTGAAATTGCTCTAATCATTATTACCAAAGACTACTACATGTTAAAATCTTGGCCATTTCTTCATCTTTGTTTTATTTGACTTATTAGAAATTGTGGATACATGCTCTTAAGTGGTCTTCTGGGACACTACATGTATGTGGTCATTTTGCAACTTTCTGAGTACTTATTAGTCTGCTATACTGGTTTCTTATTAATATTGTTGCATTTAAGCATACCTCATGTCTTAATTCTAGAAATTTTATTTACACTCTTTCCCACAGAGGTGTTATTTGGTCATGTGGTTTTAAATTTTACCTAGAAGTTGATGATTATCAAGTTTTAACTCTATCTTGAATTCTTTCCCTTGAACTTTTGACCAGTATCCAACTGCTTTGATCTTTCAATGAAATGTCTAAACTAATATGGTGAAATTAAACTCTGGAAAGACAGACACATTCTTGACACACTGCCTCCCATAACACATTTAATGGCAACTCTCTTTTTATCATTACTTAAATAACTTACATCATCTATGGTCACAAGGATAAAAATCACACTCATTTCCTTTCCCCAGAAAATCACTTGACACTATTTTCAAAATGTATCAAGAATTTTGCTGCCTTTTATTACATCTACTCCCACCATGATCAAGAGGAAAGTCATCTAAGAGTATCAGATTATTAAAAATTAAAAGAAGAAAAGAGATTTTAATGGGTATTGTTCTTGACTGTATGTAAGAACCACTTTAAAGAGTTCAGAGATATATGAATAAAGATTGAATTTCTATTTGACACAATGGAAAACATAGATCATGGTTTCATTTGCATTTCTGTATATTACAATTATTATTTGTGGACTCACATACTGAAAGCCAGTTTAGTACTTTGTCCAAAATTACATGAGTCAGTAATAAGTACTGGAGGATTAAAACCAGAAATTATCTTCTCCCAGAATTCCCAGTTTTTCAGTTTAGCTTTCAATTACATTAAAAACCATAACATTTGCAATAAAATGTTGCTCATTTTATACACATAAGAGAGAGATTAAATCTCTAGGATAGATGTTTACAACATTTTTAACACCTACTATAATTACAAGTCTGTTCTAGGCCTCAGGTAAGATGGAAGAAACATAAATAATACTTTCTAAACACTTATAATTTACTTGTAACCTAGCTGTGAATCCAAGAGATAATCTATCTGTAGGAAAATAATATAATGAGTGATTAGATGGTTCTGCTAATCTCAGATGTGAAATTAAAATTGGGCATTTTTCACATCATTCATTATTTCTATCTACTCCATTGAATTGGGATATTAAGATACAGGAATTCTGGACATGGATTCGTTACTGACTATAACCATGGGCAAAATTAAGTTTCTCATCTCTCACAATCCTGAATATTTGTTGTCTCCATTATCAACAGACTTTCCAAGGCATTGAGGGCTATCTTGGAAATGAGCACTGTCTGGTCACTTTCAAGAGTTCAGTGCGGACTTCTACAAATCCTTTAGTCATTTCCAAGTATCAATTCACTTGCCCAATATGGGATTGGAAAACACCTACGGATTTTATGTGCTGTGACCATATTGGCATGCTGTCCTTTCCAGCGAATGCTATTGCCACTGTGGGGCCTTTCCATTTGTAGGCCCATCAGAAGGCCCCATTTCTTCCATCTGTGTTCTCCCACACAGTCAGAGATTGCACATAGGCCTTATAGTTACTGATGTCTTAATTATTTTTTCTGTTAGTTTTCTCCACGTACTTATATGTTCAGTCATGTGGCTATGTCCTATAACCTGTCTTGTAGATTTTCCCATGAATCTCCATTTTGCTATCTGGTGATTTCATTTTCAACAACTGTGTTGCTCTTGTCATCTTCTCTGATGCCCTTTCCTTAAAGTTTTAGTGTAAATTTTGAATGTTTGCTTTATTTATTATTGCAGGTGACTTTTTAAAATGTGTTCCTTCTCCCTAGTGCTCTTTATATATGTCTGCCTTCTCGTCTTTAATCCACACATCTGATCCTTGTATCTGCCTCTTATCCTATATCAGCTCTCCTCTTTGACTCTTCTGCATTCCTTTGACTTCACCTTGTTTCACATCACTCAAATCTCCAATAACTATTTGATCCCTAACTTGGTCCAGGATCCCAGTTCTTGTCATTAATTTTAATTATTATGATAGACATTCACAACGTCTCCCATTAAAAACAAAACAAGCAAAGTAATAATCCTAGACCAGTAGCTAATGTCTAAAAGCAAATATATTTAGGCATCTGATAAAACACTAACAAATGGTTAATATATCCTTTGTTATAGCTATGAAACAAATTATTTTCTCCATAGCCCCTCCCCCAACTCAATATAAGAGAAACCACTTGTGACGTCTAGTACTTATATTGCAGTTGAAACAAGGTATTTCCGCCCCATCCAGAGCTAAGCAAGAGAACAGTAATATTAGGCTCAGCTAATGCTTGTGACTGTAGATTCTTCAGCTAAACTGTGTTTAAATCCAGTTCTTAATGGATCAAATGGTTAAGCTAGCATGCCTTTTTTAAATGAACAGAATTTGAGAGGAGGGAAGAAAGAGGGAGTGACAATGAGTGTATCTATGCTGTAATCTAGCTTACACATTCATTTCTCATTTAAAATTTTCTGTGTCTGGACTCTCAATAATCTTATGATATTGGACCACTGATAAATCCAGGAATATTGGTTTTCATAGGTCAGATTTCTAATGAGATGAAGATGAACTTGGGAAATACTCAATTGTACAAGTTTAGATGACCCAAGACAGTTTAAACATGAGCCTCAATTGAAGCAAGCATGATACTCATGTGATAGGAAATCATCTCCAGATACACATCTGCCCAAACTTCTGGTTCAGAGAAAATAAGAGTTCCTACTGCACTGTATTCTATAGGGTAGCTAGCATCTAAAAAGGAAGATAGCAACATTGACTTGTGTATTTCATTATTTATTTCAGAGGTTTTAATTATATTCCTCTAGTGCTTTAGTGCCCGTACAAACTTCGTTGTTCAGGGATTTGTTCTCTTTTTCAAAATCAATCTTCTCTGGTTTCCATGCAGCAGATCTTATGTACTGAGAAACATACATCGACTTCCTTTTCATTCACGTAACAGTTTTTTCTACAGTGACCTTGACGTTGGGTACAGCGCTTATCATCAACCATGGAACACATGGCTAAAGTAAAAAGAGAAAAACTGAAATTACTGATCTTTTATTTAAACACATGCAATTCTTACTACAGAAAGTACTGTGTGTACATTGTATCAAGTTTAGAAACTGCCCAAAATGCACCATAAATATTTCATGTGATATATGCAAAAATAGAAACTAATTTTTAATTAATACCTCATTAAAATTTTCATGCTATATCTTACTCTCAGCACAATTTAAGACATTTTCAGAGCTACATTGTATTCAATTGTTATTATTATATGTAGCAAATTATATTTAATATATTAGCTATTTTTGGAAAATTAGGTCAAATCTAAAGTTTAGTCATTTAGAATTATGAAAATCATGTGGATTTGAATTTTTATATGATATGAAATTAGCATAGTTTTAACAGAGTTTGATCCCATAATTCTAGCTTATACTGCCATGAACAAGGTATACAATATTTGTCCTAATTTAAAAAACATTGATTGAAATTATAGTTTTTATGTCTTTGATTATTTACCTTAAATACTTTTCTTTCTTTACCTTAAATTGCTAGTTCACGTATTTCACTTATTATCTTGAATGGATAATTTCTTAAATGATTTTATTGACTCCATTATGGATAATAACTTTCTTATATGCATCATAATTTGCTCTTCATTAATTACTATTTTTCATATTTTTAGGGTAGTTTCTAGACATAACAATTTTATTATGAGATAAATGCATATTCTTTTTCAAAAATGTAAAACATCATAATTCTGACATTTAGAAATGCATAGAAAAGTTTTCAGTTTTAATGTATTATTTCACCTTTACAACAAGATACTCAGACATAAAATGGTATAATATTTTATTTATTATACTTTTTTTACATTAATTGCAGTGGTCAGATTTGTAGTTAATTTCATTTTTCAAAAATAATTGTCCTTTACTATTTAATGAAAAATCTTGCTACATTCTTTGATATGACTTTCACTATATTTTTAATGTTGTGTGTGATAATTCTAAACTCTCACACACTCTAAATCTTTTTTAGATATATTTTATGGATATCTATAGAGTTTTGAAAAAGGACAACTAGCTTAGATTAACAAAAGGCATAATAGAAAAGAGCATGCAATGTAGTCTATTTTATTCCTTTGAAAATTAAATTTTTAAAAGGAAGTAAGCTTGCAGAACAGTGTTAAAACATGATCAGTGAGGTGGTTTTTTTTATTTTTACAGACTACATTTTGATTCACTATACACAAATGGGGTACAACTTTTCATTTCTATGGTTGTGCATGATGTAGATTCATACAGTGAAGGGTTACTAAAAGTCAAGTGTTTGTGTGAAGAAATAGAACCACCAGCATGGTATTTGTACTCCTTCACAGTCACCGTCACATCCACTCCTTCCTTTCAGAATCAAATTGTCTCCTCATAACTTTTTTTCAAATTTTCTTGCTTTAAAACTTTTTTTAATGCAACTGTGTGATATCTATATATGTATAATGTATACATAAATACTATATATATACATATTTGTGTCTGGTTTCATTAACCAAAAAAATGTTTTTTGAGATTTGTCCATAGTTTGCACTGTAATACTTCCATTTTGATCAACAGTTAGTAGTTCTTTATACACATATATTTAATCCTTATTGACAATAAATATTTAGATTTTCTCCAGTTTTTTGGATGCTCTTACACGACTCTTGAAGCACATGCTCATTTCTTTTGAGTGCATCCCTGAAGGAAGAATAATGTGTCTGCATAGTTTCATATTTTAGAAGAGCATGACACACTTTTTTCCAAATCATTTGTTCTAATTTAAAACTTCTAGTAGCAACTATGTAATAGTTGCACACATTCTGAAACCTTACCAATGCTTGATATTTTTAATTTAATATTTCCAACATTTGTAGAGATACTTTATCCATCTCACCTCATCTCATATTTCACAAGGATGTGTTCATTTTTCTGATTACTGAGGAAGTATAAATCTTTTCTTATGTTTATTGATTTTTGTAGATACACGTTTTAGAAATTGAATAATCTTTCCCGATTTTTCTATTGAGTGATTTTTATATTGATTTATATGAATTCTTTATGTATTATGTGTATGTATTCCTTGCCTGCTAAATATATTACAGATAGATTTCCCAGAATAGAGCTTCTCTTTCCACTCATGATGCTTTTGGTTTTGAAAATTGCCTAATGCTAATTGTTTCATACTGATTAAGAATGTGTGATTAACAAGAATGATATGAGATCCAAGATGGCGGATTAGAGGAAGGCTGCATTCCTACTTGCTCCGTGGATTCCTACTTGCTCGGGATTCAAACAGCAGGAATATGACTCTCAACGAGATTTTATATTCAAAGCACATATAAGGGGTCCCCAGGTGCCGCTCCAGAACCAACTCAGCCGGGCTGGGCTCGGCCCGCCGCGGGCAGCTACCATCCGGGAGCGCCAGACCCTGCAGCTGCTTCGGAGCCACCGACCTGGGTCTGCGCCAGCCAACAAGTGAGTGCGGGTCCCCAGTAGCGCTTTGGAGTCACTGGCCGCGGCTCCGGCACCAGCCGGCGGCCTCCCAGGCAGAGACCGAGCATCTCAGGCTACCTGGGCATTCAGAGGCGTCCGGGAAACTCTGGGATCGCGGACTCTGGTAGGGAGATGGAACTACCCCACGCCATTTTGGCGGCTTAACTGGCGGAGAAGGCCCATTACCAGCTTCCTGGGGCCTCCAGCTGCGTCAGGGTAGCTCCAGCCGGGAAACTCTGTGAACGCAGTCTCTGGCGGGGAGTGGGAA